>JAVDPK010002916.1:0-38734 GCA_034780415.1 Cichlasoma orientale | reverse complement strand
CGCTTTTTGGAAAAATAGTCGCTAGGGGGGTCTGAAAAACCGCTAAATCTAGCGACAAAGTAGCTAAGTTGGCAACACTGCATATGTCTATGATTTTTACAGCCTGTTGGAGGACTTCTCTGCCCCACAATGCAACTTGATGTTAACGTTTTGGTGACGTCACGTGTAGCTGGAAGGGAAAACAGCCAGTGGGTGGGCTGGGCTGTGGTCCTGCCTTCGGTATTTTAAAATCGCAAATCACCCGATACTATTGTTTAATACTCGTGTACTAATGCATAGCCTTCACAGCATGAGTTAGAAACTGCGCTGCGCGTGTGCCAGGTAGGTGGGTGTTGTTTTATTGCTCTTTTTTTTGCCAGTCCTCCCCCGGCTGTCAGGCTGCGCTTTGTGCTGTGTGGCTAGCTTAGCTTAGCCTAGTTTAGCTTAGCTTGCTAAACAGCACCAGACAGCAGCACCAGGCAGCCTGGCGCCTTTAGAGGCGCCTGTGAATAGCCAGTGAGGCCGCCTGTTAATGGTCTGTAAGCTGCAGCAAACAACCAGGCTCTCAGTCTTTTTTGTTTTGCAAAGAACGAGCTGCTGGTAGCTTAGCTTATTTCTGAATTTCAGGTCAGAGTCAGAGGCTGGCATTGAAATATAAGGTGTTAGCTTGCTAGCGTAATTAGTGTTTTTTATTTATATATTTATTTTTTGTGCATGTTAGCCTGCAGGGGAACAGCTATAGTACACCAGGTCTTCTATATAAAGCGATTAGCCTATTAGTCAACCACTTAAGATAGAACCACATGATTATATTATCTTTAGGTGAAGGCATTTATACATTTGGAAGCAATTCATGGTGATTGTCTCTTTAGAAGGCTGCATATTAATCCATTGTACTAATGTATACTAAGTAATGCTTTTTAAGACAATCTGAAAACGCATTCATCCATTATAATTTGTTGCTTCATTTCTGTCTGGAGCCTTAGTAGGCTCGTCAGATAACATAAAGAGGCTAAATGTAATTATGAATGTACTCATCTGAACTCTCTGGCTCCTCTTGCCTCTTCCCCTCACTCTTAGTGCACTGAAACATGGGTCTTTGCAGTGTTCACGTCCTTCTGCTGCTCTGGCTGCAGGCTCTGCGGATATCAGCTGAGGGCCCAGGTACTGCACTCATGCATCTTTCCTCTTATTGCACAGTTTGTGAGACTGTGATGCTTGTCGCTGCTTTGCGTTCAAGCCAAAAGATGATATATATTACTGGCGATTGTTCGTTTATAGTAGGGAAATATTACCCAGAGCAGGTATAGCATTTAATTTCTGTAACATACTTGTGACACATTACAGAAGATATTTTGTTACCGTATAATTGATGTGATTTGGATTGGGGGGAAAACATTACAAAGAAATTAATAAACCTTATACAGATGTACAATGATGAGTGGCTGAAACTCAAGAGTAAAATAATTAGCAAATTATTGTACCAATGAAATCATTGGTCTATACAAAACCTGAAATCCAAGGGGGAAAAACACACAAACACAGGGTATTGTGTGATATCATGGTAAATATCTGATCAGAACTCAGATATGCAAAAAATATTCAAATTATGACCATAAAAAGTAGCAAATTTGACATCTGAGTAACTTTAACCAGCAAAAGTTTGATGTTTCTGAAAGAAAATGATTTAAAATAACCCAGTATTTGCTGATTAATTTCTTTTCTTTTAATCGGCTGGTTGACTAATCAGTCTTTGGAGCTGTACAATTAAGCACGGCAACAGTTAATCAATAAAAACAAGTAATTAGCTGTTGTGGAAAAAAGCTGCTTGCTTACATTTTTCCACTGTTTCCCTTTGTAGTGTCATGTGAAACCACCTGTTCTTTGATACCTTTTTAAAGTTAACCTAGATCAGAGTTAGGTGACAAATACAGGGTATATGTTATTATTAACTGGAAGAATCAGTAGCAAAGCGATTTTGGCTTAACGCAAAAAGACAATATTGCTTATGCTCAGTTGTTGCTACTGAAGGCATGTTTTGAGCACAGTGACAGTCCACTACCTGCCTTTTGTTATGACTTTTGTTTATCTGAAAGTAGCCTTGTTTCAAAATTAGTATAGTGAACTCACATCCTATCTTCTACAGATGGACAGCTGCTGTGTTTATGTGAAGGCCCTAAATGCCCCCAGGCCACCCAGTGCCAAGGTACCCGATGCTTCTCCTCTGTCAAAATTAGTAAGAGTGAAGTTTTGTTTGAGCGTGGCTGTTTGGAAGAGCTGGACAAAATCTGGCTCCAGTGCTCCACAGCTCCATCCTTCCACCAGGCTATTCTGTGCTGCTCCCAGGACAGATGCAACGGCAATACCACCAGGAGCTCTCTGATGTCTTTGCTACCATCAGGTGCTTCATACCAGCAAGGAGATGAGATTGTTCTGTAGTTCTTCTGACAAAAATATTACTATCCCTTTCCCTTCCCATATCTGACTGTACGCATCTCTTTACCCACAGCTCCAGAAGGTGAACCAGTTCGGTATCGTGTGGAGACATTAGCTCTCTTTGTGCTCGGCCCAGTGGTGGTTCTGGCTCTGCTGTCTGTAGTGTCAGTGCTGGCTTGCAGGAGGCTTCACCATGGACGTCTGCAGAGGCTTCAGGAGTTTGACACTGAGCAGGGCACCATAGACGGTCTCATCACCTCCAGTGTTGGAGACAGCACTTTAGCGGTAAGAATAAGAGAGATTACTGTTGAAATCATGAAAGGAGATTCACAGCACAGGAAGAAGAGAGCCCGTCTCAAACATTTCGTTCCTTCCCATCCTCTATGAGTAATAGGATTATTTTTCACTCTACCACCCTTTATTTACAGTTGTGGTCAGAAGTTTGATATTTTAAGTCTTCTTCATATTCCAATACACCATTACTGAAAGCTACAGTTGTCAGAAGCTTACATAAAATCATCAATGTTTACTTTTAATGATAAATATTTTTTTGTTTGTTTGTCTTTTTCTGGGTTTTTTTTACAGGGTGGAATGTTTGTACAGCACACATCTTTAATGACTTTAAAAACAAGAATTGGACGCACAAATTTGAATTTATTTTGGATTTTTCTCTAATCTACACAGAGTCAAAAGTATACAGGCTCAAATATATACATACACTCACTCAAACCTTTCTGTGTGGAGTTTGCATGTTCTCCCCATGTTTGTGTAGGTTTTCTCCCACAGTCCAAAGACATGCACTTAGTGGGGTTAGGTTAATTGGAGGTTCTATATTGCCCATAGGTGTGAATGGCTGTCTGTCTCTCTGTATTAGCCCTGCGACAGGCTGGTGACCTGTACAGGGTGTACCCCGCCTTTAGTCCCATGACAGCTGGGATAGGCTCCAGGCTTCCACCCTGGAAAAAGAACGGTTCAAAGAAATCATTCAAATTAAATAAAAGCGCAAAATTACCATGACGTTCATGCCCATGGTGAGAATGTATAATCTTCTGACCAGAGCTATATCTTTCAGTCATGGTATATTGGAATATGGAGAAGACTTAAAATATCAAAAAGATTCATCTAAATTCATTGAATTAATTATTTTCAGAATAGATAAGCTTTAAATGCAGTTCATGGATTTTTTTGGTGCACTTAGAGTTTTTAACAGTGAGTTGATTAAATCCTCCACTCCAGTGAAAAAGTCTGTCATCTTTTCCCACTCTTATTGTGACCGCCAAAGTATAAATCCCTTAGAATTGATTTGATGACGTCTGAAAGCATTTTTAATAGCTTTTAGCTTAATGGGTTTCCAAATTACTTTAACTTAAAGGATTTTGGCAAAGATATTAAGCATAACACCTTTATATGACTCTACATGATTTCCAGCTATATGTCACATGTAAAGAACTATTCTCTTTTTTTGTTCTTTGCAAACAAAGCTAAAATGAAATCTGTCTATTTGCAGGACCTGTTGGATCACTCTTGTACGTCAGGCAGTGGTTCAGGTCTTCCCTTCCTCGTTCAGAGAACTGTGGCCCGGCAGATTAGTCTGGTGGAGTGCGTAGGTATGTGCAAGACAAAAGCCACATGCGGTTCAGATTCATATCTGTTTGACTGACACATCTGATAAGAGTTTTACTGAAAATCGTGTCTGACTTATGAAAGAAAATCTAAAGCCTTGAAGTCACACAAAAAACAAATTGTCATAATTAATTAGGATAAAAAGGTAAATCCAGGCGTTTGTGAGTTTCCCAGCAGTGAGCATTATTGTTATTCATTCGACATGCAGTCCTGACTGAAACCGCATGACAGTGATGTCAAACAGATGATAACAGCAGGAGGTCACATCATCAGTTCCTTTTTCATTCTTGGAAGTTGTTGACCATGTTAAAAACTGTCGCTTGTCTTATGTTGGTTATACATGTTTACTCACTATCATGGCAACTCTGACAGATTTTGATGTTAGCTTTCAAATAAAAGTATGTAGGCCGCTTGTCTCATTAAGTACAGTTTGTAAGAGTTTGGTTTGCAAGTTTCTGGCTTTGTGCAGAGTTGAACTTTTGATGTGGAAACATAAAATCTGTGTCAAAAGAATCACTGCTGTATGTCTAGCCATGGGAAAGAATGAAAATGCCCTAAAAACACTTCTCGAATTTTAAAAAAAGTAGACAGTGACTGTAGTTTTCCTTTTTTGATTTCTTGTCTCATATCTCCTCCTTTTTCCCCCCCTCCCCAGGCAAGGGACGATATGGAGAAGTGTGGCGAGGCCAGTGGCAGGGTGAGAATGTAGCTGTGAAAATCTTCTCCTCAAGAGATGAGAAGTCCTGGTTCAGAGAGACAGAGATCTACAATACAGTGCTGCTGAGACACGAAAACATACTGGGTGAGTCTGTTCTGCTGAATGTTTTGGTCTTGTTGACTGTTGCTAAATTTGATTAGACTGACACACATATTTGCTTTAAATTTTTAAAATATGTACTTTCTTTGCATAGTAATGACAGCGGGAATTTTCAAACCTTAACTCTCTCAACTCTTGACAGTTTCTCACATTTATTTTTAAAACACTAACTCATAGAAGTGATATCAGAGGGACAGCTGTAGGCAGATGATCTGCTGTGGCAACCCCTAAAGGGACCAGGAAGAAGATCATCTGTGCAATATATTACAAAGGAATTCAGCAAAATGCAACAGTAATAAGTGTGATTCATGCCAGAGAAATCTGAATTCATCTGAATGAATTATACTGATTTTCACAATCATATACATGACATTTTTGTTCTCTTCTTTTTGCCGTCTCACCTTTCTGTCTCTCAGGGTTCATGGCGTCCGATATGACTTCTCGAAACTCCAGCACTCAACTGTGGCTCATCACCCACTACCATGAAAATGGTTCACTTTATGACTACTTGCAGCGAGTCGCAGTGGAGACATCAGAAGGTCTGGCAATGGCTGCGTCTATAGCGTGCGGTCTGGTGCACCTGCACACGGAGATCTTCGGCACAGAGGGGAAACCGGCCATCGCACATCGGGACCTGAAGAGTAAAAATATCCTGGTGACTAAGGAGCTGCGGTGCTGCATCGCAGACCTTGGTCAGTCTTTTTTTTCTAATTTTTTTTTTTTTTTTATGATTAATAAGAAAAACAAAAAACAGTCATTTTTATTGGTGTCCTGCGGGATGTTTCTCACACAGCTATGCTGTGTATCCTTAATACGGCCCTGTAAAACCTTTAACCAAAATCATATATTCTTTTCAGGAAACATCCATTTCATGCCTTGTTATAACACTGTGTGTAACTGCATGTTACAGGGCTAGCCGTGACCCACTCCCAGGCAGACAATCTGCTGGATGTGGGCAACAATCCGAAGGTTGGCACCAAGCGCTACATGGCACCTGAAGTGCTGGATGAAACCATTCAGACAGATTGCTTCGATGCTTACAAGAGAGTGGACATATGGGCCTTTGGACTGGTGCTGTGGGAGATAGCGAGACGCACGTACAGCAATGGTGAGTGTCATGCACGTGGTACACTGCTGTTGACTTTACAAGAGAGGGGCACGCTGATCATGAAGCGCTGCATACATAAAATGCCTGCCGTTTGTAATCTAGTCAGATAGTATGATGCAATGTGGTGGTTATTGTCAGACCCTGTGGTTGTCTCTGTTATTGTCTTACCACAGTTTGGCTGCTCTTAAATTTTCACTAATTTCTGTGATCCAAATTTTACTTTCCAGGCATTGTTGAAGAGTACAAACCTCCGTTTTACGATCAGGTGCCAAACGACCCCAGCTTTGAGGATATGAGGAAAGTGGTGTGTGTGGAACAGCAGAGGCCCTTCATTCCTAATCGATGGTTCTCTGATCCTGTGAGTAAAAATCTTTTTGTCAACATAGAAACAGAAACACAACAGATAAGCACGGCCATTGCTATCAGTAAATGTCATGTTATTGTCAATAAGCCAAAGGTATTCAACAAGGCAGATTTCGGCCATGTGGCCATGTCGTGATTATATAAACGTTCTGTTCTGCCGTGTTTTATCACGAATGCTGAGGCATCAGTTTATTAGAATTTGGGCCTTCTTTGGAGTGACATCTAAAGTTACTGTTCCACTTTATTAGGTACACTTTTCTAGTATTAGGTTGGCTCCCCCCCTTTGGTCTTCAGACCTGCCTTAATTTTTCATGGCACAGATTCATTCCTCAGAGATTTTGGTCCATGTTGACAGAGTAGCATCACACAATTGCCTGAGATTTGCTGGCTGCACATCCATTATGGGATGTGATGGTCCAACACATCCCAAAGGTTCTCTATTGGATTGAGATCTGGTGACTGTGAGGGCCGTTTAAGGTCAGTGAACTGTCAAGTTAAAGAAACCAGAGATTATCTGTATTTTGCGACATGGTGTTTTATCCTGCTGGAAGCAGCCATCATGAGATGCCTATAACTGTGATTATAAGGGGATGGATGTCAGTACCAATACTCAAATAGGCCCCAAAGTGTGCCAAGAAAATATCCCCCACACTTTTAAATACTGACCCTGCCATCTGTATGTCGCAGCAGAAATAGAGACGTATCAGAGCAGGCAACATTTTTCCAATCTGCACATGTCCTGTTCTTAGCTGACAGTAGTGGCACTGGGTGTGGTCGTCTTTAAGGTTGAGACGTGCATTCAGAGAAGCTCTTCTACATACTTTGGCTTTACTGACCTTTGACATCAACAAACCAGTTTTACCCAGAAAACTGTCGCTGACTGGATATTTTCTCTTTTTTAGACCACTCTGTAAACCCTAAAGATGTTTGTGCAGGAAAATCCCAGTAGATTAGAAATTTCTAAAATACTCAGACCAACCCAGCAGCAACCTTAAATCACCTTTCTTTCCTATTGATGCTCGGTTTGAACTTCAGCAGGGTGTCTTGACCATGTCTGCATGCCTATATGCACTGAATTGTTCCATTTGCTGATTAGTTATCTGCATTAATCAGTTGAACAAAGTGACCGGTGAGTGTATATTTGACACATTACCATGTTATGTTTAATCAGATTCAGCTTTATTGGATAAAGAAATATACTTATATTAAAAATCTTCAGTCTTTATTACATTCTAGTCAGCTGTGACTGGGTAGCAGAGGCGTACAGCTGTGAAAGTCAGATCTACTGTTGTGTGCTGGTCTATTGCAGTGGCTTGATGGCATCTGTTTATGATGCCATTAATCCACTACTGTCAGCTAAGAACATACTACAATATTTGTCCAACTATATTACACATAATTCAGCATAAGCCTTTTTTTTTTTTCTAAATTTGGTGAATATTTGCATTACTTTTAGATGAAAACATTTTCAAGCAAGATATTGATGACCCAGAAAACATTTAGTTAAGACCAGCCCCACCCAGCCATTTTGTAACACATCTCTTGCTCTTTTAAGAGACATTACTCATGAGGTTAGCCATGTAGATATTTCAGGCTGCCAATCTAAATATAATGTTTTAGATTGGCATTTTTATTCTGTTTCTTTCTCCCTCAGACTCTCTCTGCTCTGGTGAAACTGATGAAGGAATGCTGGTACCAGAATCCCTCTGCCAGGCTTACAGCACTGCGCATCAAGAAGACCTTAGACAAGATTCACAGCTCTCTGGAGAAGGGCAAGGAGTCGTGAGAGGGTGACATGTTTCAGAGGCAGCTGCCTGGTGTCGTGGATTGGCTTCAACAAGACTCCCAGTGTTTGTTAAAAAGAGAAAAGGAGATTAGGCAGATGGAAAGAGGACTAGAGGAAAGAGGTGTTCCAAGAGTCATTCAGCCTCATCCTTCTCTCACTTTCTCTGTGGTTGCCTTCCACCAACATCCCTCTGTTTGACTTGAAGCCCACACAGACATTTGGACCTGTCGTGTCTGAATAAGCCAGCCTTTGATATGAGACACAAACCAGTTGCCAGTGTGTTTTCACTGACCTGAACTATGGATTGTTACTGAGTGTGAATGGATGGTATATTATAGTAACCCCATCCCAATGCTTTATTGCCCATGTGAGACTACACTGGGTTTTGCCTTCCAACACACATCAAACACTACAAGGCTGAGTGTCTACTGAAATTCAGTTTCTGATCTCCAGCCAGCGTTTTGGCATTCTGCTCAGAGACAATCAGAAATATATCACCCATTTATTACTATCAGCTATCACCACAGAAACACAAGATGTTCACTTATAAAAGGAAAAAGCCAATAGAATCAGTTCTTTTAAAAACAGTTTTTCTTTAAAAAACAAAACTAGTATATGTATGTATTGAATCGCCATTGCTACCACACTACTGAAGATATAGACTGATATGTGAACTGACTGCATACGCACATATAGGCATTTACTCTACTGGATTTCCTGTACACTTACTGTCATTATTGGATTGAGTAGGAAATGATTTGTTGAGAAATAGTGAAGAAGGGTAGGGAAACAGGTCAAAACACTACAAACATGTTTATCCTGGTGGTTTGTGGAATAGATATGCAGCAAGTACCTGCCAATAGGAAGTAGTGTGTAACTTGTGATAGGAATATGACATGACCTGATCCTCTCTGTGTGGCACACTTTATAAACTCACTGTGGCTGATTCTGAAAGTCTTCTGTGTAAGCAGGGAGGAATCACAAGATTTATTTGTGGTCAAGCTAGTGTTTTAATTTTATTTTATGATACTGGAGGTGAAATTTTTCAGGTGGGAGCTGGGCCTCTTATCTCTAGTAATGCCACCCTGTACAAGTCGCCTGAATAACAGAAAAAAAAAAAAGACGCTCCTCCATTTGGAAATATTTATTGAAGATTTGTTTTAAATCTAAAAAGTTGCCTACAGAGGGTTTTGTTTTCAAATGCTGGCTTTGTTTTGGAAAAAATGTTGCTTTGTCTTTTTTATATGTAATAAAACATTTACTGCACTCTTGCTTAATGAATGGGCAGTATGTGGTATGATTTAAGTATATTTATACAAACAAAATTGGAAAGCTTTAATCTGCTACTGCCTGTAGCTGACACTTGTTCACATTCAGCTGCTGACTCCTACATGGACTACATCCAAATCCAGAACATCTGGACTCTCACAGGAACACAGCTGGTCACCAGTTACAAGCTGTGGCTTTCATTACATAAATGCAGAAAAATGTCAGTTTATACAGACAGTATTTCACCCACACTGTTATACCCATCTGCCCTCTAGTGGCACTCAAATACTATGAAAGGACAGTCGTTAATTTGCTTCCTCTGAGAAATACTAAATGTTTTTTTCAAATTTGCATTTCAAGATCTAAAACTTGAATATTCTACAAAATAAGGAGTACATCAGAGTAAGGCTACTCTTAGTACACGCAGCAGAGGTAGACAAAATATTTAAACCGTAGCTTCATCACTTCAGCATCTTGTTGAAGTGGATATTGGGCTGATACTTACTGAATTATGTGGCTTTCCTGACAAATACTGTTTCTTGTGTGAAACACCAGCTCTGCACCAAATGTGTGAAAAGGACACCAGCTGCCACGCAAACCTTATAGCAGTAAGACTGTAACTAACGTTTAGCTCCAACGTGACCTCTGAGTACATCACTCCTTCAGATTATCTGGTAAAGTCTTGTAGGGGTTGAGGATGCCTTTGGGGTCCAGCATGGCCTTGATGTTACCCATCAGTGCCACAGCCTGGCTCGGTTTACTGTAGTAAATGTAGTTCCTCTTTTTCAGGCCCAGTCCATGCTCTGCACTAATGCTCCCGTGACAGCTGGCTGTCCATTCATAAACAAATGGTTCAATGGCAGCCAGTAGAGCAGGGTTTTTAGCAGGAGAAGTGATGTTCAGGTGGAGGTTACCATCACCTACAGGATAAGGCAGAGAGGGCTGGGATGATAGCTGACAATATTCATAAAATCAACAATGGTTTAAAACTGAGGGATACCATAAAAATTCACTCTCCTGATGCAGATTCTTCTATAAAGCAGTCTTACCTAAGTGTCCATATCCCACCACACTCTTAGCCTGGTCTCCCAGGTGCTCCCTCATGTCTGTCACCAGCTGGTAGAGCCGCTCCACTGGAAGGGAGATGTCATACTTGTAGGTGAAGCCATCATGAGTCAGCGCCTCGGTGGTACGTTCACGCAGTGACCACAGAGCCTGAGAAGATGAGAACAGAAAACGAGGCATTAGAGTTACCTTATAAAATTACATAAAATGATTAAAACCAACAATGTCATTGTCTGCAGCAGGCAGCATATCTGTCCCTAATTTAGATATTAATCAAAAAAAAAAATTGCTTTCAATTAGTTAACCAAAACATTCATGCTCTAGTGAGTGCTTACAGCTTCTGGGCGGTGCGCGTGGGACTGATTGAAAATGGACCACAGTGAGTTCATTATATTAAAGCCATAAGTCACCTAGGGTGACAGTGTGGCTCACTGATGTGCTTTTAATCATTCTATGGCAGTGGTGCTCTGTGGCTTAAAAGGTATAAACACTGCCTACACTGACAGCACTTATTATTAGGCTCAATTATTGTTCGTTTCTTTGCTTTCATAAGACTTTTTGCTAATTAGAAAATGCAGAACATCACCATCATCCTTTAAAAAGTAAAGAACAGTCATGTCTAGTCACCTTTATTTTTGCATCCTCGGTTGCTACCGTTCCATCACTGACCAATGACGATGTCATCGCCTCCTCAAGAAAGTTGTGGAGCTTCTGTGCATCATGGGTCGGGTCAGATCCCGACGTTTCAATGACGATGTAGAACTGACAGTCTGCAGAGTAGATGGAAGAGGCTCATCTGTCTGTGCTCAGTCGTTTCACACAATCATCTCACATGCATATGTGTGTGTGTGTGTGTGTGTGAGAGACAGTGTGCACATACCAGAGATAGGATTGGGTAGTCTAAGGTGTGTATTCAGCAGCCTCATGCATTCGCTGTCCAGGAATTCAAAGGCAGACAGAATTTCTCCCAGCATGCCTTTGCAAAGCTGAAAGGTTTTCAGCAGCTGCTCAAATGTCTCGCAGCCTAACAGAAGAGACACATTAGTTTAGCTGCTAATCTCTAAGGAAAAAAAAGGTATTTAGTGGTTTACAAAACTTTCTCAGCTATCTTTTTACAAACGTATATCTGAGAAGCAAGTAGAAAATCCTACCCAGGAAAACAACATTAACAGATTTGGGTTTTGGTGGACAAAGGATGGACACCGCAGTAATGACCCCTAAAGTGCCTTCTGACCCTATGAAGAGCTGTTTGAGGTCATATCCTGTATTATCTTTGCGCAAAGTTGCCAAGCAGTCCAATACCTGCCCGTCTGCCAACACCTGCATGCACATGTAAACATAAGTATCTGATGATTCTTTTTTTTTTTTTTAACATTAGCTGAAGAGTAGCAAAAGCCCCACACTCACCACTTCCAGACCCAGCACAGTCCCATGCAGGGAGCCATACCGAAGCAGTCGGAGGCCACCTGCATTGGTTGCCACATTGCCCCCAATCTGGCAACTGCCCTTTGCCCCAAGATCAAGTGGCATAATATAGTCTCTGTCCTCCAGGTACAGAGACAAATTCTCCAAGACACAACCTGCCTGACAGGTCAGAACACCTGAGAAGGAAAAAAAATAAAAGATTTTCAGTGTAATTACCCATAAATCAAACACATTTGTTTTCAGCCTATCCCAAAGCACTTTTTTGAGATGTGTTTTGGATTACACTTTTAGACTTACCAGAGATACTGTCAAAGTTAAGGATTTTATTCATTAGAGATGTGGAAAGGATTATCTCATCATAAACTGGCACACTGCCACCAACCAGCCCAGTGTTTCCTCCCTGAGGGTTCACCGCCAGGTTACGACTGTTACAATAGCTACAAGAGGAAAACAAAATAGCTGAACAAATCTGATGACCAGATAAAGACCTTTTGTTGACTCTTTTACTGTTTAATATTTACCTTAGAATTTGAGATACTTCTTCTGTAGTCTGAGGTCTCAACAACACTTCACTAGAACCTGTGGGACATATATGAACAAGAAAGTGAGAAGTAGAGAGTAACAGCAGCAGATTATTATTATGAAATAGATTAAGCAAAATGGGTTTGATTCAACTGTAGGTTTCACCTCTCACAGACTTGAGCCAGTCCACATTGCTGGACTCCACGAGATCATGGTCAGTGATGGTTCTACCTGGTAGGATCTTATTAAAAAAGGCCAGATCTTCCTCAGTGACTCTGGAGAAAGGTAACCTCTCTGGGGCTCCAGAAGGGGATACTTTGGACCCATCTGCTCCAACATGTAGCTCACGAGTGGAGGCTGCAACATGCCCTGAGCTACAGGTGAGAAAAGGACTGTAGCTCAGGGCAGGTGAAAGCATGGCTGTAGATTGTAAGAGAGTGTTGTAGGGGTACAGACGTCTCAGAGCTGTCTTCAGCTTAAGTGCTCTTTGGAAGAGTCCTGCCATGACTGAAGAGACAGGTGGCAACAGAAGCTGCAGAAAACAAGTGGAACAAAACAAGTTTCAAATAGTTTTAAGAGTATTAAGAGTTCTTTTCACTGGGGCAAGCCTAATCATGCCTAGTCTGCATGTCTGGGTACTTGGTTTTATACACGTGTGGCCATAGAAGTGACTGGAATTCCTGAATTCAATGATTTGATGGGTGAGTGAGTGCTTTTGGCAATATAGTGCATAAGGTGTATAAGAGTGACCTAAAGTATGGATGTTACCTCTGTGACACTGCATTAGAAACACTTTTCACTTACTAAATCTATCTTTTTATACATGTTTACTTCCTTCCAAGTAGTAATGCAACTTATTACCCTTTCTGCATGTTTTCTTCTTGCAAAAAAGGAAGAATGGACCGGTATGAGGAAACGTCTCAACTCGCAAACTGAAACCGCTTTAATATAAGTATAAAGCTGTGTTTCCACAAAAACAATCTGTTCATTTCCACTCTACCACCTGAAGCTGCAATTTCAGTTAGCTTCGCTAGCTGGTTTAGCGCACTCATTAACAAGAAATTACCGAGGAACAGCTTCATTTACTCACCAGAACCGTTCATTTAACAACCCGAATCTCTTCGTCTATGTATCGTTTTTGTGTGTGCCATGGCTCTGTCACAAAGTTCAAGGGTAATTCAGTTACATAAGCATGGCACATTCTGTGTTTATAACCAGCGTGCTGCTAGCAAGCACAAGTAGCTGCTGAGACTGATAGGGTAACAATTCACTGGGAATAGAATGGACCAATCAGAAGCATGCTTTCAGACTGACGCAATAGATGCCATGGGCGGAAGTCTTTCATTATCATTAAACACAGTGATGACTGATCGAACAAGCTGAGATTTACAGGGAAAATAAATCATTGAAAATTTATTAGCTGATTGTCAAAGGCTTTGTTTTCAGCACAACAATCCCAAACACACAGTGCAGTAAAAGCATACCTGGATAGAAACACTATCAGTCACAGATTGGCCTCCCCAGAGCTGGACCTCAACATTATTGAAGCAGTGTGGGATCATCTTGACAGAGGACAGATCAAAAGGCAGCCAACATCCAAAGAAGAGCTTTGAATGTCTTTCAAGAAGCCTGGAGAACTATTCCTGAAGACTACTTAAAGAAATTACAAGAGAGCCCAAGAGAGTTCAGGCTGTGGAAGAATAAAGGTGGTCAAATATTGACTTAAAGCTCATAAGAATGGTAAAAATTCTGTTTTTACCTTATATACTGTATTTCCATGTATGTTTCCACATTTCAATAAATATTTCCCATTTTCCTAGCAAATTATAAAGAAATGAGGGGTGACTCAAGACTTTTGCAAAGCACTGTAAAACTAAGATACATAGAGTACATATCCTATTTAGTATTTACTGAAAAGGTATGCGTGATGTACATAACATTATCTCAGCAATACATATGTCTGTGATATCACTGAAATTTGTTTTTAGCAATGTGCATAAAATAAATAACTGAAGTTTGAATAATGGATCAGTCAGCGGAGATTTAATTAATTCAATTAAAACGAATCTTACTCAATTCACAACTACTCTCATTAAATTAGGATACTTAGTATAAAAGTACAGTAAATAAGAAAAATTCTGACAAAAATCAGTACAAACAAATTTATTTGAACCTCAGACAAAATCTTGATTAAGTCATCATGCATTCTGTAACACACACAGCATGCAACTACATCTTTACTTTGAACCCTTCCCAGAAACAGTAACGTTCTCCTTCCAGACAATTAAAACACATTTTAAATTTACACTTTTACTGAAGCTTGTACTAAACATACATTCCCTGAATACACCTTAAAGTTCACATAACATTCAGAATAACAGTCTTCAGTGATCAAGGAAAACCACCTGAAGGACAGTACCAGTGGAATACTATGAATGGAGTCCAGCATTAGTAGCTAACTGGAGCACAAGGCTAAACTCAGCAGTCATAAATGGACGGCCCATTGGCAAGACTCGTAATCTCACCAAACCCAAAGAACAGGGCGGATGTTTACTCAGGACACATCTGCGTCCCAGCTGTCATCACAAGTTAACCCTTGCCTGCCATTCACACGAGCTGCCTGGACAGGGTACAGCGTGTAGTTTTTTTTTTTAAGGATTCCAGCTTAAATCTGAACACTGATGTGTCTGACACGTTACCAAATACGCAAACTGATTTAATTAAAACAAACAAACAAACAAACAAAAGCCTAAAAAAAGGTGTAATAGGGATGAGACTCTACAAATACTTTTAAGGCTTGGCACCTCATCTCCTCATGCGATTTCATTTTAAAGAGTTTGATCCTTAATTTGGGCACTTTCAAAGAAAATTCCTCATCTTGGCCTATCACCCCCAGGTCCTCACAAAAGACTCAACCTCGCCGACATTTAGAGTAGTTCTCATGATACTACATTGAGCCATAAAGACCACAGACTCCAGCGCGATGGCACTGAGCTCAGCAGCATGAACCTTCCTTTGCCTCGGGATCTGTACTCGTCAAGTTCACTCGTCACTCCGAGTTAGGCTCTTCAGTTCAGACTGGCACACCCCACGCTGAGCTGCTGCTGGTCATACTCTGATATGAGCTTCTTGATGTGGGCCAGTTTGTTGTGTAAATATTCACAGCGAACCTTGTCGTGGTTGTAGTTGGGGTTGCACTTTAGTGAGGAAAGAAAAACTTGATTAGTTAAGAGTGGAGGTAAGAAAGACATTATCCAAGTAGCAGTCTTGGAAAAAGCATGGAAATGCTTTAAGAAAATCGTTACCTTTTTAATTTTGCGATACTCTTGAAGAATTTGATTCCGGACAGTCTGCCAAGGAAAATGCAGAAATAAAGATTCATTTCAATCAAGTCTGCGAAATGTTACAAGATAATACTTATGTGATAATAAGATTGTGATGGAAAAAGGTGTCACTCCTCTCAGCTAAAAGCAGGAACCCGAGGCTACAGTTTGCACGTGTTTAACAAAATCGGACAACATAAGATTGAAGAAATGTTTTCTGGTCTGATGAGTTTTGATTTAAGCTGCAACATTCAGATGGTACTGTAGGGTCAGAGTTTGTAAAAATGAAAGCATGGATCCATCCTGCCCTGAATCAGCCATTAAGCCAGCAACAGCAAACCCTATCAGAGTATTGTTACCAACCACGTCCATCCCTTTATAACCAGTGCACCCATCTTCCAACAGGATAATGTGTACATGTCCCAAAGCTCAAATCATGCCAAACTAATTTCTTGAACATGACAGTGAGTTCTCTGTACTCAAATGACCTTCACAGTCACCAGATCTCAATCCAAAATCTCTGAAGTTTCTGTACCTTGTATTTATGTGATTCATGGTGGAGTTGTTTGAGTTGTGTGTCCAGATCCATAAACTGCTGCGTCACGCTGTCAATGCGAGAGTGTAAATCTCGGTACTCGTCGTACTCCTTGTTAAAGTCCTGTTTGTAACTTTGTCTCTGCTCGTGGCTATAAATAACTGTGTACTTCCTGTGCGGGGGGGGGGGGAGGAAAATATAGAATAAAATGTATCAAGACAACAAAACAACCTTTTCTGACCATTACAATACAAGTTCAAATAAACGATGCTTACGATAAATAATCTGCTGCATCACTGTCCGCTGGAACAGAATCACAGTCAAAAAAGATTTCTGCTGCTTCTGAAAGAAAGAAACATGTCAGCCAACTGATAAACAGAAAAAGCAACACACGTGCTCACAAGTCAACAGCTGTTAGCACTCACCTGTGTTGTTGTTTGGATGCTCTGAACTGTGTTTTTTTCTTTTCTCTTTCTTGTCTCTCCTCCTTTTCTTCTCCTTGATAAATGAATACAAATCCAAATTAGCAATGCATCACATGAAATGGAATAACTATTCAAAACCAAAAGACAATTAAGCGGTTTTCTCACATGGTCTCCATGTTTGTGTTTGCTCTTCTTCTTTTTTATTGCATGTTTGGTAAGATCGGGCACTATTAGAGGGGACTGGGGCCGATCTGAGTTAGGTTGAGGGTGATTTTCCGGGATCTCAGGCCCTTTTGGAACAGCATGAGGTGGTTCTAATCTTTTAGCCACCTTTTCGTCCTGGTGACAGACTGCTGACAAGGAGTCAATAAGTTTTTGAGGATCAAGCGAGTCCCTTTGCCTGTCATCTGCTGTGACGTCCTTATGAGCTTGTTCGGAAGAGCTCATTCTTGACTTGTCATTGGCTGTCTTGCTGGACAAATGGGATATCCTGGGCTTCTTGGTGGCCAGAGGGTCAGTGTATTCCTCTGGCAGGGAATGCTTAGGACGGTGTGCCGGCGAGGAGTTAGGGGTGTCCCGCAGTGGGCTGACCTGGGCTTCAGGGACAGTGAGGAGGTTCTGTTGTGGTTGAAACAGTCGCCTGCACAGAAACCACAGCACATCAAATTCAGTTAGCATTTCCCTGAAATCTATTTTTCTTTCTTGCATGAGCTGTACAGTACAACAGCAGTGGCAGCACAGCTCTCCAGATAAATACATTCTAATGTGGGTAAAACAAAGTAAAGAATGGTGCAAGTGTTAAATGTTAACACAGAAAAAAAAAAGACTCAAAAGAACAAAGCCAAAATTGAAAGCAACACATATGCTGGGAATTTAGAGGCTGCCTTTATTTCACTCTGTGGTCATCACATCCCATGACTCTCCTTCTTGGTCAAATAGGCCTCACAGAGCCTGGAGGTCTGCTGCGGTTCATAGTCCTGTTATTTAACACTAAACACAAACCAGATGGGATGACGTGTTGCTGCCGAATATGCTGTTTAAGTGTTGCGCTGAATTCTGAATAAATCGCCAACACATCACACCTCCTCCATGCTACTTAGAGGAAACCGCATATGCAAATACCACAAATACCATCCGTTCACCTTCTGCTTTAACCATAAAGGCCTAATTCATGTAGTCTCCTCCAAATGGCTGATGATGAGATGCATCTGACAATTAAACTCTGCGAAGACGTGATGTGGACTCTTGCCAACTGAATTTATCCAAAGCACCAGAGCACGCCCCATGAGAGCAAGTTTCATCACAGCCTTTGATGGCTGCGCAACTGCATGTGAAGAAAATGTCAAACTAAGGCTGTTTTACGAGTGCTTCTTTCTACATTACGGATATCTATAACAGTTGAATAGAGATGTTTACTGAATACCAACACTCTCTCGTCACAACCCAATCAAGACAATACAGAGCTGGCATCAAGGACAACCATGATTGGCTTGACACAAAAGAGGGAATAAATAACACACACACACATACACACACACTAAAGCTAAAGAATGTCCATCTATATCAGCCAAATTGTTATTTTAAAAAATGATTTCAGCCAACTTCACAATCAGTGCATCTCCTATCCATAGATCTTAATTCATAGTGATGATGCCTACAATATTGTTCTAGTAAATGATGACGTGCATCCAAACCTTACTGGCATTGTAAGTGGCAGCTTTAACAACGATTACATGTGCAGTCATGCTGCTGGCCTAACAGTCTTTAGGAGTCACCACAGCAGCATCCCCGTGTCCTCCTTCACAACATGCATGAACCCCCCTTTGTAGTCTTCCTCTTTTCCTTCTGCCTAGCAGATCTATATTCTACATTCTTTGTGTGATATATCCACTATCCCTCCTCTGCACATGTCCAAACCATCTCAGCCTTGCTTCTCCAAACCACTTAACCTGAGCTGTCCCTCTGATATATTAATTTCTAATCTTGGCCATTCTGGTCATTCCCAATGAAAATCTTAACATATCCAACCCTGCCCCCTCCAGCTCAGCCTCCTGTCTTTTTGTCAGTGCCACATTCTCCAAACCATACATCACAGCAGGTCCCACTACTCTTCCCTTTCACTCCTGCTGCTGTCCTTCTGTCACAAATCACCCCGACACTCATCTCCACCCACTCCACCCTGCTTTCACCTCTTTTGTGCACTGTCTGTTGCTTTGGATAGTTGATCCCAGGTACTCAAACTCATCTACCTTCACCATCTCTAATCCTTACATGTTCACCTTTCCACCTGTCTCCCTCTCATTCACACCTATTCTGTCTTGCTTCTACTGACTTTCATTCCTCCTCTCTCCTGAGCATACCTCCACCTCTCCAGGCTCTCCTCCACCTGCTCCCTACTCTCACTACAGATCACCTGTCATCTGCAAACATCATAGTCCACAGAGACTCCTGTCTGACTTCCATCTGCCATACTGTCCATCTCCACTGCAAACAAGAAAGATCCCTGATGTAATCCCACCCCCACCTTGAACCCATCTGTCAGGTACATCCTTATCGGTGTTACCTGACAAGGATGCGTTTAAGGAGCTGCTGGTCTCCAGACGTGTAACCGGGCCAGTCCTTCTGCAACTCCTTATACAGACTGTCCTTCAGAATAAACGTGCTGTCTCTACTATTGAGCTGGGCGACCTGAACACAAACGTGCACAAAAACAGGGGGAAAAAAGACTTAGAGTTTGATTCTCAAACTTATCCATCTCTGTTTATATTCTTTTCAGATTTGGGAGTTGTCAAACATACATTAAAAAATAATCTTGACAAAAAGATTCACATGAATAATGGCAGTTTTAACATGTTCTCATGCCTGCACATGTACGCACATTATGTTTGTATAAGAAGAGGAACAGAAATACCTCCATTAATACAGAGTCCAGCACATTTTTGTCTCCTGCCGTCAGACCATCTTTCTGCAGCCTCAATATCAACTCGGGCCTCTTGTATGGCCTTAGAGCCAGCAGGTGCATTACCCTCTCCCTGAGGGGCCTCTCTTGCAAATCACAAGTGCTCCTCCTATTTGATGGACAGGCATCTTTCTTCAGCGTAGACGCACCGACTCCCTTTTTAATGTTGCTGAGAAGAGACGAGTGTTTGGGCTTGGCGAGTCTGGCCAGTGCAGGGGCTGGGGCTCGCACTGTTACCTTCTTGCCTTCAAAGAAAGAGGAAATTTCACGTCATAGACAGTCTTTCCCTAATAGATACAAAATATCCGTGAACCTCAAGCGATCTTTTGAGGTTCACAGAGCCCTTTCTGAGATTTCGATCATCGAAAATAACCTTGTGTTACCGTATTTGTGTTTCTTAATGTTGCTCAATAGAAGGGTTGTAAATGTGTAATGCCATTTCCGGATAAAGACAAAGATCAAACATAAAAAGGAAAGAATTTTATTCCTCAACTTTCGTCAAAAGCAGAGCTGCTGATAAAAACAAAGACAAGACCTCATTTCACCCCTTCAGAAACCCGCATTCGGGTTACAAAAATGCATGCACACGCATCTCAGTGAGCAAAGGCTGCTGTCTAATTTAGGAAGTAACCACATGGTTGCACAAACCTGTTGTGAGGAAGTTGTTTTTTTTTTTGTTTTTTTTTAAGACTTCGTCTGAAATTACGGAATCAACAAAACATACATATATAGATACACACATAAATAAATATATATGCGTGTGTGTATACACACACATATAGGTATTTGTGTGCTTTAAGTGAGTCCAGTTGAGAGTGGGGCTAACATAAGTTCAGAAGGAAGTGGTTTGAAGTAGAAAGTGATGGCACAAAAAAGGCTTAATCACTGGGTTCATCATTTGTATGCACATTTGATGAACATGTGCAGCACACAGTTTCTGTATGTGCACAGAAACCATGTATCCTTTAAAAATCACCGCATTACATACAGCTGTAATTCTGCAGTACGTATGTGTGCACATATAGAAAGTTTACAAATAGCTACACGAAAGGACAAAACATGCAGGAGAAAACAAGACAGGCTGTTACTATGTCACACATGTTGCCAAGGCAACCAATGCAATATGGCTGTCTGTGCTTATAAGCACAGAACAAATTTTTCTTCAGGCCAATCTTCTCGCTTAGCTGGAGTTATCTGTTGTATAACCAAGTAAACTCTGTGGACATGCAAGCGCTTTCTATACTTCATACCCTGGTAGCGGCCTCCGTGTTTGATGACAATGGCCCCTCGGCTGCGTGTCTCCTCCTCGGCTTGGGCCATGCTTTGACGAGCTTTATCGTACGACTCATCCGTGGCTTTGACTGTCATCTTCTTCTGAATCACCCCGAGACATGACAGCTCCTCAGCGGCACTGAGAGGAGGGAAGACAGTGAGTACAGACAGCGACCTCACAGAGCTTTAACAACTCCTTGTAAAGGTTATCCGTGTCAAATAAAAAGATTGTTTCTCAGGACGTAGTTGTTTGACTCATGCTGATGTTTAGGTAGTGTTCAGTTAGCTGTATGCTGGACAACGTTTCCGCCTCACCAATACATGACATTTAAATTCTATGCTTATACAGTCAGGAACTCTGGGTTTTCTCTGGCATTTAAAGGCAGAGAAACATTATCAGCAGGGTAACTTTCACACAGCAGCAGGGGGCAGAGACATTTAAAAAGATTAAAACGCATTGAGGCAGCCAGTTATTTCTACATCTATAATACTAAATAAACATGTAATCATGTAATCACCTCAGACAAAACAATGTGCTTAAAGCCTCACAACTCTATTTTAAAAATCAGAATAACCTTTCTGTGTGGAAGTCGCGTAGGCTACAGTGGGTCTAAAATGATATTTTTGTTGCATTTACCTGGTGCTGAGCTGTTTGATGCAGTCAAAGCTTCCTTGGGGATTATCACGAGCAACATTAGTCACACCAAAGGTGAAAATCCTGACTTCATCTCTATTCTCTGAACAAGGGATGGCGATTTTCTGTAATATGAAAGGAAAAGGGGGAAAAAAAAAGCGATACAAAGATTGAGATTGATCAACTTTAAAATGTGCAAACGGTTAAGGATGCAAAGAATACATTGTTGTGTGTAAGCAGCAAGACTTGTCCTCCTTACCCCTTCGTTTCCACTAAAACTGATGGTGGGATGGGCCGACCAGCCCTGTGGGGAAAAAAATAAAAGAATATATTTGATTTGTGTGCATATTTGAAACCCCACATACCTCAACATACAAACTCACCCTCTTACACTCCTTTGTGAATACGGCATTTACTAGCCTTAACCTAACGACTACAACCAAATTCTTAATCTTAAACTCGTGGTGTCCAGTGTATTAGCCCCCACAAAGTTACTGAATGCCACAAGTATAGTAAACAAGCCCACACATATACAGAAAGAGTGGGGCTTCAGAGGATGTTTTGTGGTCTGCGCACTTCATCTGAATGCTTCTGGCTCCACCTTCATTGTGGTTTTCTGGCTGCTAGTAGCCCACTTGCTTTTTGTTTGCTAGGTTGTTGTTCTTCAAATCTGTGAACAACAATTTCGCAGAATTTGCAAACAATTCGTTTTCTTACAGCCCTCCGCCCACCAACCCACAAGTAATGTTAGTATCCCTTCTTTGCAAATACAGGTGTCAAGTACTACAGTGAAAGAAAAAGGCACCTATTATTTATTTATTTTTTTAAACTGGAGTTGTGGATTTAAAGAGAAATGAGCTGGCCTAATTTGCGCTTACTCTGCACAATACACACAGACTGCATGTAAAAGATGGACAAAGCCACCGCAACACTATATTGGTTAGTGAAGTCCACTGATGAGCCTTTTTGCCGTTGCCATCTTGCTGTCGGGAAACAGCACGTAATCAGTGATCTGACTGAAAAAACGGGGGGGCACTTTACTGTCCTTCTAGACACTAATGGAGACCACAATAAATCATGCTGTATTCAATAAGAAGTGAAAATAGTAACTGAAACCATAAAGTTATCAGAAACTTTATAATGAGGTCACAGCTCAAGTGAGTGGCTGGGTTGTTTCCCCCATAGACATCTCTACAATTGGACTTCTTTCTGAAACCAGAGAGGTTGCCTCTTGCTGACCATTAGAAAGAATACACCCAGACGCTACATCCATCTTTCATGTACAGCCTATGACAATGCCGCCTAATCTGAGAGCAAACTGTTGGTGGGTAATGTAGGTGAGGGGTTTTAAAGAGGAAGAATATAAAAAAATGACAACATCTTTGAATCTGCTGCAATGAATTTGGAGCCTGAAAAAGTGTGGAGAAAGAGAAAAATAAACCCCGCACCCACTGCGTTCAAATCATGAACAAAACCCAGTTCTATTAATAAACTCAGCATATCAACCAAGCATGCCAAGTATTCTTATTTGAGTGCTCATTTCCCCCTTTAAATGCATGTATACCGCTTAGGATACATGCACCATGATCTATCCTGCTGCTCCTGCATCATACTGATTTTTAAAGAGTGTGCAGGCTAAGGTCAATACGCAGCTCAAACCGAGCAGCTCCCTGTATAAAAATACGATTAAAACACAGTGTCATCTCTCACAGGGGTGAACTAGCCAAAGTGACACGTTTGCAGCAAGGATGGAAAATATGTGATGACTCGATTCTGACCTTTGCATAAGTCCACCTGTTGATGAGTCACAGAGGTGGCTGCCAGTACAGAGTTACATGTGGAGGTGTGTGTGTTTTGTATTTGTGATCACGCCAAGTAGGATCTGAATAGAGACGCTTAAAGCTAAATAAAGATCCTAAATGCATGCTCAGAAGCACTGATGTATGCATATTAGTCTGCTATGTGTCAGGTGTTTTCCCCCATCTCATCACAGCTATATTACGCTGAAAGCGGAGCCACGAAAAGAGCAACGTGGTTTCCACCTTTCATCAGAAAAGCTGGTAGCAGTCATTTCTTCACTGAGGAGTTTCCTATCTGTATTAGAAGGAATTACTGCATTGAGGAAGTGTACATGACTGTTCTCTGCTTACACTTCCTGCAGCTTCTGATTCATTTGTGATTAACTGGGTCAGATGTTTGACTGAGTTCGTCCATCTGTCTGCCTGATCTTTATGTGTTCAGCAAAAAATTACTAGTACTCCATCGCTTTAAATCCAATTCAGAATATCCTCCCACAACTAACATTCCTCCCCCCACAGCATGTCCTCCTTTTTCCTTTCTCCTCTCCTCGACCCCTAACACTGATTAGCATTCCTAGTACTTGCCAGCAGCTTGTTACAAACATCAACACACAGGGAAACGTTTCCGCGCTGTATTATGCAACATGTATTTCCATTTCATAGCTTAAAGGGGGGGCTTGTAGGAGACAGCAACCGAGGGAAGGTAGTGGTGAACTTCGGCCGAAATTTAAAGCACAGAAACAAACCCGCCTTTACTATCACTTCGGGGGGGGTTTTGCTTTGTTTTTTCTCCCTTTGACAAAGTGGTGCATTAAATTGAAATCCTAGTTTACTTAACAGGTAATTATTTGAGGAGAAAATACTTAAATAAAAATTCAAAAAGACCCACCTTGCCGTTTTGAAAGGTATTAATGGCTCTTGCCGCGCTGTCAGTGAGTTTTACGTGAAAAACGGAGACGTTTTCGCCGCGGCTCAGTTTGCTGCTGGACAGCCCGTAACACTGGTTCTCCTTTAACGCCGACATGCCGCCGCAAATCCAGCCCTGTCAGCCTTATTCCGGACCACACGAATCCGGCATAAATAAACAAACATTGGCCAGACGGTCAAGAAAGCAAAAGAGCTCAACGGCACCGTGTGGCTGCTCCTCCGCCGCGCGCTATTCTGGAGTAGATCGCATTACGTCACGACGGCTGAACTCAGAGCACATTTTATTGGCCCACCGACATAAATAAACCATTACGTAGGGCCTTACGTAACCACCTCTACTTTTTCTGTTTCCCTTCTCACTGTACTAATTCTCTTTCTTTGGCAAGATGAGGGTATTTACATTTGGATGTGAGTGTGAGTGCGAGGAAACAGGCGATTCGGTTTCAGTTCATTTTCAGTGATTTATAGGCGACTGGATGGAGCCTATTTTCACCTAGGGTCATGGCCATGACAGTAGTACTGAGATAGAGTATTATTTACATATCAAGAATAAAAGGGTGAGAACAAGACAAACCTAATACTTTAAACAATCATTGGTATCCACTCAGAATTGTTTAGAAATGAGGAAGTTATGTGCATGCAGCATTATTTGTGCTCTAGTAATACCAGTCTGGCCAGTGTGTTGTAACATTACAGGCTGACTGTAATGCTGTCTCTGTGTTTGTGCACAGCTACAGAGAGGAAACAGTTTTTTTAAAAACAAAACAAAACATTTTTTTAAACACTGGACTGTTCTAAAACAGGACTGAACATTTTGCTGCCACACATTAAAGCCCCATACTTTGATTAAACAGAAATGGAAAACAAAAGGATAGCGAGCCATTGCATGATATTACTAATATATTACATCAGATATAAACATAAAAATGATATCATGTGTTCATGAGAGTCATTAACAAAAAGTGAGCGTTGTCTTTGATGAGTATGCAAAGGTATGCTTAAATCTACATCCATCTGTCATATCAGACAGACCCAGAGAGCCATATCTCAAGCAGGCACAAAGTTTTTCTTTGGCTGCTTTTTCACTCATTTTCAGTCCAGTCCTTGTACCTGACCATTTTCAGAGGAGTGTTCGCTTAACACTGACCTATGAATAATTCAGGCATAAAAAAAAGCACCTAAATCAAGGGATGAAACAGTGTTGTGCCCACACGTAACAGACAACTCAACAAAAAAATCAATTTTAAATTGTATCTTTAGGCACTTTGTTATGAGTAGCCTGTTGCAAAAACACATAACTTGTTCCCGTTTCTTTAGTCAAGTCTGTGAAAAATGTCAAAGATAACACAGTTTGACAACAAAAACAGTTTAACCAAAAAGGTGATTCTCAAAAGAGCTATTAACGTTCACCTTTGCATGTCTTGGTATGGTGTGCAGTGTGTCCTTAAGTGCTTTGAGGAATCTGGAAAAGTGGAGGACAAAAGAAGAAGTGCAAAAACTGCCAGACATGACAGGCTAAAAAAAGAAGAAAAAAAAATAAAGAAGAAGTGCTAGAAGGGCACTCAGTAGAGCCCATCCCTCACCCACCCCAAATTTTCTATGTGCTGATACTACAATAGATACCACCGAATGTAGTCATACTCCATAAGGTTCAGCTATAGTTTGGTGTTAGTTGCATCTCACTGGCTTTATCTCTGACTCTACAGGAGTGAATTCTTGTTTGGCCCTATAATCCTGGATCCAGATCGTGATTCGGATCACCACCGTTTACAGTTTGGGACAAATGTTTCAGTAAATTACTGCACCTATGTCACAATTTTCTCGCAACATAAAGAAATGAGGGGTGGCTCGAGAATTTTGCACAGTACTGTATGGCTCAGGATGGTGTTGAAATGGTAAGTACACACACTGCTAAAATCCTCACAATTACAACTCTAAGTGATGCATTTACAATTTTTAAGTACCATATGAAAAGTACTTATGCAGAAGGGACAATTTTACATTTTAGAATAAAACAGACAATTCTATTATATAACTTGATTTGAATTTTTGTTAATGTTAATGTATATTACAGATTAATATAGGTTGCTGGGCAATTTACTCTGCAATATAAATATATATACATATATCATATGGTTTTATGTTTTAATTGTCTAATTCTGCAAAGTAGCTATATTCAGGGCTTTAGAGTAAATGTAGTGGAGAAAAAATTACAACACATGCATGTGAAATTTACCGTACTGAGTACAAAGCAGCGTAAATTTGTACCAAAATATCGAACATTTTACTTTGCATCACTGAATTTATGTCACTGGAAGACTTTTTAGTGTTTGACATTAAATTTCCTGTCTTCTGCTGGTGTTTTAATGCAACAAATTGTACCTTTTCTGCTTCAGTTTAAGATGAAATACCTTTATTTATGCACAGGCAAAGAAAAATCTGGCACCACATGACAGTTCAACATACACTGAAATATAACGTAGTTTCCTGTTGGATAGTGTCCCTGCTGACTCACACATAGACATGTTTGCCTGGTTCCAGCTGTGAGAGACTGAGTGCAATAAACTGACAGAGCCGTTTGATATCAGGCTGCTTTTTTACGTCTTTGGTTGGAAGTAATCTGATTACTGTAACAATGTTTAGGTAGGTGGTATGAGTCAAAGAATTCCTGGGCCAAAGGCTTCCCAGCAGAACACTGCCTTTTAACGTGCTAATGTTATATTTTTAGGTGTTAATAATTTTACCTTAATGCTTTAATTGTGCATATTGTAGGTAGTTGTGGAGGACACTGGCATTGCCGGAATCCCCCTAGAATGGCTCATTTAGGAGGCGGTTGTCATTTCATGTTGGCCTAACCATCTCATTACCCATTCAAACTGTGCGTGTTCAGAATGTGATTACATGCTGCAGCGTGAATGAGTGTTGAAGTCATTCCCAGCAGGAGGAATAGGGTGTGTCAGCTGATGCAATGATTCAACAACACTGAATATTGGACTTCAGTCCAGATGTATGACATTATCTAGATGGATATTAGACTAATATTTCACATTGTTTTACACAGTTTGTCACACATTCAAAGGTATATTACTATTTTGGGAAAAAAAAAAAAGGACAGCTATAAGGATGCACTCAAACAGCCAACATTTCGTGTTCCCCCGAATGCAGAAGTGCTAATGCTTACTAACCCGGACACAGATGAGCGCTCCCTTTAACATAAACACCTTTGTGAAAGTGATTCAGCTAATAGTTACTATAGATAGCACCCCAAACAACTTCACAGAGACAGATAACATACAGCTTACATGCTGTTCAAATTTAGAATGAGCTGCTAAACATATATACAAACCACATAAATCTGGGCTCAGCTTGTAGCTCTCTGAAGGCTGTGTAGATAGAAGGGAAGCTCTTTAAGGATCTTGCAGGCTGGGTTGACTTTGCAAATTGTCCATTAATTTTCTAAATAAGAGGTGGATGCCATTTTTTGAGGCATTGCTGTAAAGTTTTTAGCCTCCAGGGTTAAAAATGTCTAAATGTCTAAAATGTTATAAGATGCAGTTCTCCTTTCTTCACACTTCCTTATGTTGCACATTATAGGTATTTAAAATGATGTGGTAGACTGCTGCTTTTGCTCTGGGTTAATTCTGTTAGCTTGAGCTAATTGTGGTTTGGCCTAAATGCACAACAGTTATACGGGGTTGTCTGCCTCCCTTTTTTTCCCCCTGACATTTTGAATTCATTCAAGTAAAGGTATGTAGAGTAAAATGAAAGTACACCCTTGTTCACTTCTAAGGTTTTATGTATCAGGACATAAAAAAAGGCCCTCAGCAGGTCTTAAAAGCAGGCAAATACAACCGCAGATGAACTGTAAAACCTACGGTATTGCACCGAGTCATGATCGGACAAATTTTATGCCAGAACTGCGTCCATAGAAATTAAGAGGGTAAGTAGCAGCCAGGTGCTGCTAATCAAATGCACCTGATTATCTGATCATCAGGAAATGTAGGGACCTCTATTATAGAATAAACCCAGATTCTTTTTGATTTATAGGCTTCACTCTGAACAGTTTTTTTAAGAATCTTTGACATAGTTTGATTAATTGAACACTCCTTCAATTCTAAAGTATACATATATATATATATATATATATATAAGTAGCAGCCAGGGAGTGTGATCATCAGCGAGTGTGAGCACCCCTATAAAAGCAGAAGCTTTGGCCGTTTGTTGGTCTGGAGCATTCAGGTGTTTGGTAACACAATGCCAAGCAGGAAGGACATCAGCAGTTACTTTAAAGAAGTAAGTGTTGCTGCCTATCAGTGTTGGAAGGGTTATAAGGCCATTTCCAAACAATCTGAAGTCCATCGTTCTTTAGTGAGACAGATTATTCACAAGTGCAACGCATTCAAGACAACTGTTAATCACCCTAGGAGTGAATGTCTCAGGAAATTCACCCCGACGTCAGACCGATCAATGCTCACAGAAACTGCAAAAATATCAATAGCTACATCTCAGACTCTCTAGGCTTCAGTTAGCATGCTAAATGTTAAAGTTCACGACAGCACAATTAGAGAAAACTGAACAAGTATGGCTTGTATGGAAGGGCTGCCGGGAGGAAGCCTCTTCTTTCTAAAAAGAAGACGGCGGCCAGCTTAGGTTTGCAATGCTGCTTCTGAACAAACCACAAGACTTCTGGGACAAAGTACTTTGAACAGATGAGACCAAAATGTAGATGTTTGACCACAATGCATAGCACTATATTTGGAGAAAAACAGCACATCAGCACATACACCTTATACAACTGTCAGGCATGGTGGTGGAGGGGTGATGATTTGGGCTTGTTTTGCAGCCACAAGCTATTGAATCATGGGGTGTACTTAGTTTTTCAAACACCACTTCTGCATTTTGGCTTAGTTTTTGTTAAATAAATAATGCCACGGTGTAATGTGTGTTGCTCATGATCTTGATCTTGATAAATTTTACGATGTCCTGATATGTAAAACTTTAGAACTGAAAGACGGTGTACCTCTTTTTTTTTTTTTTTACCATGACTGTATGACTGCAACAGTCACTCAGTTCTCTAAAAGTACAAAAGATACCAAAATACAAACAAAAGAAGTGCATCAAAAATGTTCAGATACAAATAAAGGGCCATGAGTTTATATGTGTGTGCACTTAATTCTCAGCATCTCTCATTTATCGCTCTCTGCCAGTGTTTGAACGCAGATGGTGGTCACAAAGCGGATGAGAACTGTTCAAAGCTGACTCATATCAAAGGCCCGCTGGCTCTTTTGAAGTGCAGTGTTTGCAACAGGTGACATTTTGGGCTCAAACCCATTTATAACTTTGAACAGTAGCCGTGGGCTGAACCTCCCTTTGACCCAGCAGGTAAGGAGGGGACAAATCAGGACGGAGGGAGCCAGAGAACGAGGGAATACATGAAAGTTAGTATCCTATCACTTCATGTGCGACTGATTGCTGCAGGCCAGCGACACGAGGATGCTTCATCCGGAAAACTGAGGTAAATGTTTAAAAGAATTAGGATAAAATCTGGAGTAAGATAACCTTTTTACATCCTATCTGGATAACCTGAAGATGACGGCTTTCTTCACGTTTTGTTGAAGAGGAAATAATCACTGAAGAGGAAAGTTAAGGTACGTGTGATGTTACTGTATGTACACTGTGGATGCAGCTATTGTTTAACTACTCTATGGATATAAATATCTAAAATCCATTTGCAGCTTTCTCTTATTTTATACGGTTATATAAATAGTGTCAGAACAATCACTGATTAAAACAATACATAAAAGACTAAATAAATCATCTAGGGCAAGTAGTAAAGGTGCCTTTAACTGATTTAAGTGAAAATGTGCTTCAGTTTTCCTTTGACCTGCAGAGATGATGGTAGACCCCCTGTCAGACTGTCGCCCGCTCATCAGTGCAGCATCCTCTGGTAAGCTCCGTCTGGTCCGGCTGCTGGTAGAAGGTGGAGCAGAGGTAAATGGGCGCAACCCAAAAGGAGAGACAGCTCTGCTGGCTGCCTGCAAGTCCCTGAGAGGGGAGCCTGCTGGGCCTGAGACAATTAAGCTCCTCACATACCTGCTCCAGAACAAGGTCAGCGTGCAGTGACAAATACTTCCAATTATATACAGTCCCTTAAATGTAAACTTCTGCATACAAGTTCAGCAGTTTATTGATTGAAGTGCATTTTCAATGCATGAAAAACTGTAGTTGTTCTAAGAGAGGGGAACTTTTAATGCATAGTAAACAGGTTTGTGATGCATCCAGCTCTGCTCGTGTACCCCATCCACCTAAAAATGTGTTGTTGAACATGTTGGCACCAGGGAACATGATATAGCAGACAGTGAGTCACAATGGAGAGTCACAACCCCAAAGCAGCAGTGCCAGATCACTTCTGATTAAGAAAGCATTAAGAAAATTGCACGCAGTTCTGCTGAAGCTGAGATTTGATTTCTATAAAATACACACTCGAGCTCTCTGACCGACTCCTAACACTGGCTCATTTGCCTTCCGGGATTGTCATTTTCTCACTGAATCTCTCACTGTGATGTTTTGCACCAATCAGGCAGATCCTAATGCACAAGACCGTGCTGGCCGTACTGCTCTGATGTACGCCTGTATGGAACGAGCAGGAGCTCAAGTAGCATCCACACTCCTTGCTGCAGGAGCTGACCCAAGCATGGAGGACCACTCTGGAGCCTCAGCTTTAGTTTACGCCATTAATGCACAGCATCAGCCTACCCTGAAGGTCAGTCAGGAGTAAAAAAAAAAGAAAAGAAAGAAAGCAAGTATAAATCAAAACATTTGATGGATGGAAGAAATTATTATAATGCAGAAAGATTATGAGGTTTAGCATGGTTTGTATGCTAGGATTTTAACCCTATATCATGTTAAGATGAAGCTAAATTCAGTTGATATATTTTGGTTTATCTTAAATGATTATCATAAGTCTATAATAGAAAAGAAGGAGACATCAAAACCTCCACAGAACCTGTCAGATTCAGTCAGTACCTCACCATCATTCATGTACCTACAGGTGTTGATGGATGCCTGCCGGGCCAGAGGTCATGACATCATTATCATCGCCACAGAAATGGGAGTGCACGGGGGCCCTGTGACCAGGCGTTATCTGAATGTTTTCCCATCCCCCGATACCTCACCAGTGTCCTGCATGTCCCCATCTGACATTGTCCTGAAGACGGGCTCACCAAACTCACCTGAGGGCGAAAACATCTTCAACTTCAGAGGAACAAGTGAGTAATGAGCATCACTGGAAGGAAAATGCTCAGAAATATTTAGTTAAATGTTCCTTAGCAAGCTGGACAAATCAGACACTTTTGGTAGCCATGAAAAAGCTCTGGCTTCTCTGGCTGGACCAGAGCTGGACCGCTTGGCAGAATTGGTAGAGTTCATTTAAATTGGTTGATTTTCTGGCACAGAAAGGCCACAAAATTTCAATTAAGCCGATGTCAGGGCTTTTGGAAGGCCATTCCAGAAGCTTAATGTTAGCCTGCTTTATCCATTCCAAAACCAGTTTTGATGTGTTTGAGATCATTCTCTGATTGGAACACCCAACTGTGTCCAAGTGTCTAGCTGCTGATTTCAGGTGAAGTTGAAGAATTTGGAGGTTGTCCTTCTCCATTAGTCCACCCACCCACAGAGCATGATGCCGCCCCCACCATGCCTGACAGCTGGTACAGTGTTCCGCGGTTTGAAAGCCTCTCCTTTCCTCCTCCAACCATACTTCTTGTCATTGTGGCAATCTTTGTCACATCTTACCATAAAACGTTTCTCCAGAAGGCGTTTGGCTTGTCCATGTGGGCAGCTGTAAACTTCAGTCAAGCTTGAAGGTGTTGATTATGGAGCAGGGGCTTCTTTCTTGGTCAGCACCCTCTCAGTCCATGGCGATGTAAAACCTGCTTCACTGTGGACCGTGATGCTGGTGAACCAGCAGCTTCTAGTTCATGGCAGGCTTGAGCCTTGGTGGTTCCTGGTTGTTCCTGAACATCCTAAACAAGTTCCTCTCATCTGAGGGTGACAATTTGTGTCGTCTTCTAGACCTGACAAAATGGTGACACCTCCGAATAAATTGTACTTACATTCAACTGTTTGAACTGATGATCTTGGAATCTGCAGTTGTTGGCTCCAGGAGAACTTCCCAACTTGTGTAAATCTACAGTTTTCCTTCTTGGCTCTTCACTGAGTTCCTTGGCCTTTCCCATTGTTCTGAGTATTGGTCAATTCATTGAGTGCTGCAAACAAATTCTTTTAATGCTGGCAAAGAGAAACTACCAGTTGTAGTCAATCATGAGCACTTACAAGAAGTTAATAGGCGTTAGCCTTGTAAAGTTAAAAGACATTGTAGGACCTTCAGCACCCATTGTTCTTGTTATATATTTGAGCTTGTATGTATACTTTTAACCCTGTGTGGATTAGAGAAAATCCTAAATACATTCAAACTTCTTATTTTTGTAAAGTCATTAAAGATGCATGCTGTACAATCATTCCAGCCTGGAAAAAGAACAGTTCAAAGAAATGATTAAAAGCCCAAAAATACCATAACATTCATGCCCATGATGAGTGCATGCAAACGTCTGACCACAGCTGTATTTTAAGACACTGTTGATTTTGGTTAAAGTTGGAAGAGAGCTGCATTTCTTACCATGCCAAACCAGTCAGCATTGCCATCGCAGCCCTCACAGCATTTCCCAACAGAACAGAAACATTTCATCACAGGATGAGTTGTGATTTTTCAGATGCTCTTCTTTTTAACGGATAAGCGGATGCTATCCGTGGCAACACTCCCCCACAGCATACTGGATTCCCTGAGCAGGTCTCTATAATATTATCAGAGTTGTCTGGCTATACCGCCTTAAAATGGAGATCAATACCAAAACGTCTGTATGCAGACACTTGCCTCTCCTGAATAGCAGATCAGCACTGAACAAAAGCAAGTCTAGACAGATGAGAATAAATGCCGTGTGGTAGAAATCATTAGTTGTAAACTGAGGAGAGAAAATGAACATGTGTTGCCAAGGTGAGCGAAGCTTGCAGGGAAAGAAGCTACAGGTGCCGACTTATGAACTAAATTTGTGCCACAGAAGCAGAGTGAATAAAGACACATAGCTGTTATAGGAGAGCTGTGTCACATGAGGGTAAGTGATGGAGTGGGGAAAACCTGGCTCAATATTTTTAGAATTTAAATCACAAGCTGTGCACAACACATTTATATGAATGTGTAGCTCAGTCCCCCACTTTATTCTAGACTGAAGGATCTCAGAAACTATAAGCTGGATTGCCATGGCTCCCAAGCGGTAGTTGTATGTGGCACTCTGAAGGGTTCAGAGTGGGCAGATGTAAATTGAAGGATCAGAAATTTCACATCGTGCCCACTGCTGCAGCTTCTGTCTTCTCAACAACCAGAAGGAACACAGCACGAAGCAAGAAACACTGCAAAACGCTCGGAGTTGCAAAACTGTATCGTGTTCTTCAACCGCTGTCATGGCTGCACCATGTGAGACATAGCATGTTCACCTTGTAGCTCATCATTGCACAGTCTACGTGCATCAAGCCTGATGTCGCACATTTTGTGATCCCAGTTTTTTTTTCCTCCAACATCATCAGCAGGGTGATGGCTGTGGTTTGAATAACATCTCTCACTGTAATCACTTTGAATCCAACAGCTGCCAGATTTTGGGGAGAAATAAAAATATTCAAGTGGTGATACACTAGCACTTAACTTATGGTGGAGACACTGATTGAGTCTGCACCACTGTCTGCTCAGCTGCAATGTTTCTGTTTTAGGATCCAAGCCTTGCTTGGACTTCCAATAGGGACACTGCTTAATGACAAATATGAAGAACTTGGAAGAACTTCTACATGTATGATTTTAACCCCTCAAACCGTCCTGTTCTTTTCCATCAGGCCAGCGAGGGAGTAGCAGCGGCATTAGCAGTAGACATTCCTGCTGTGAGCTCAGTCCACTGAGCCGGTGCAGCTCTCCACCTCCCAGACAGAGAATATCATCTGAGCCTTGGCTAGCAATTCACAACCTGGCCTGTCTGAACAGAGCTTACGAGGAGGGCATGAGGGAGAGGAGCCTGCAGGAGGAGGGACACAGAGAGGACTTGAAGAGGGATAAAGGAAGGAAAAAGGATGAGGAAGAAAAAAAGGAGACCCATTTCCATCAGTCCAGGGTGGAAGAGAGGAGAGAAGGCAAGGTTCAAAGGAGGGATAAGAGATATGAGGAGAATTACAACTACTGCCATGAGGATTTCTCTTTGAAGGTGTCTCATTCAGTCCTCTCACTCACTGAGATGAGCTCTACTCCTGCAACACCCAAGAACGTGGTCCTCAAACGATGTCTCACTCCTGCAGGGTTGTCCTCAGACAAAAAACTCCCCACCTGCTTGCCCCCTCACTCCCAGCTCCGCAGGAATACCCTTCCCTTTGTCACAGTGGACCCACCTCTGCTTCACTTCCCTCCCTTAGTAAGCCAATCCTCATCTCACCTCCAGGTTCCAATCCAAGTTTCACCTTCCAAAAGCAGAACCATGGTATTTCTGCCTCACCCACCCCGCTCCTCCCCTCCCTCTAAGGCATCAGCAAGACCAGCTCTGCTCCCTCCACTGCCCCTCGCCTCCTCCGTCACCTCTCTTGTTGCTCCTTCTGCCTCCTGCTGCAGCGAGAGAAACGGGAGGTCACTGCGTCGTCACTCAGTGCAGCTTGAATAGAGAAGAGGAGGAACACGGGTGAAGCCTTTAGACACGTTATGCTTCAAGCTAAATACAGGCTAACTGTCCCAGCATCAGTGTTACAGTTTTAAAAGTATTTGGACAAATACAGCGTTTGTAATTTTGCCTCTGTAACAGAATCGTGGGAAGAGAAACATTTGGCTCACAATTCAAAGCATACCACATCATCTGTTAAACATGATGGAAGCAGTGTTCTAGCATGGGCATGTACGGCTGCCAGTGGAACCAGGTCACTAGTGTTTATTGATGATGTGACTGCTGATAGAAATAATATGAATTCTGAAGTGTACAGAGCTGTACCTATAAATCAGAGTAACCAGAGAAAACCCACGCAAACAGGGGGAGAACATGCAAACTCCACACAGAAAGGTCCCAGCCAGGCCGTGGATTCAAACCCAGGACCTTCTTGATGTGAGGCAGCAGTAGTAATCACCACGCTGGCTTACAAACTGTTCAAATAACAACAAAAAAATATTTCAGAAAATGACTAAACCTCCTGCTGTGACCACAATCCCAGCCTGGGACCAACTGCTTTATTCTATAATGCCAGAGCAGGGAGTAATAAACTGTGTGCCATTAGTGTTCTGAAAAATCAATATATACCTGGAAATTGAATCCTCTTCATCAAGTTTTATATTTCTGTCGGGAGGCAAAATCACAGTTCTTTATATTAAGATTAAAAAAAAAGTGCATGTTCATGGCAAAAGGAGTGAAGTCATTTTATTTATTTTTAATATGTATCTACAACAAGGGGGACACAGGCAAAAAACGACTGACAACTTGATGAAAATTAAAACAAACAAAAAAAAAATACATTATCAATGCAGATTTCCCACCTTTTTTCCGATAAGCAACATTTTTTTTTCGTCTAAAGAAACTTTACAATATAAAGAAACATACGAAGGAACCTCTTATTTTACTACACAAGACATTTAGGATCTGAAACTACCCTAACATGAGATACAAAGCAACTCCCCAAGGACAGACTGCCTCATATTCAATACTGCTTTGTCATCAAGAGGAAAAATGAGGAACTGAACAGAAAAACCTTTACTCCCCACCCTCCCCCGAATGTCCTCTCTTAACCCTCCCTCCCCCTGAATGTTACAGTATTATACATCAGCACAATAGAAATACAGAAATGATCAACGTTGTGACGGCTTTACTTACAGGACAGAAAGAAGCCGGACTGCATTTTATACAACCGCATTTCAACGTACAGGGGAGGAAAAAAACGCCTCTTCCTGCACCATCTCCGCCTCTTCTTAGCAACAAATCTGTCCGTGTGTGTGTGTGGTTTTTTTTTCTCCATTTTTACTTTCCCAAACATGTCTCCTGCCTCATTTTAAATAGATTAAAAAAAAAAAATCCTTCATAGTAAAGTATGTACTCTGGTCCCTGGTGCTTTGGATTTTGAGAGCCAGTGTCCTTTGTACCCCCTGCTTTCTGATTCAGTTGTGTCAAGAGGCTAGAAGCTGCAATGCAGTGTAAAAACATCCTCTTTATTTGTTTTTGCAAATTCATGGTCAAAAATTAGCCTTTTTTTTGCCACGTTCCATTGAGTTTTCAATAAAAGAGGCAGAGGAAGAAGAATTATATTTCATCTGAAGCCGAGTTTTCAGGTGAATGTGTGTGACAGTGAATTAGCTCGACTACAAAAAGGTTTTTCCTCCCTCGTCCTGCCGGACCCCTCGACACAACAGCGCCGACGCACAGTAAAGCCCCACGTTTGTCTGTGATGAGGTGAAATAGCGTAATAGCAGCTCCAGTTTCTGTTTCTCTCATCATTCATATTATTTCTGAGTAAAAGACACGCCATCTCTGAACAAATACACAGTTGCCCAAATCAGCTCGTTTCTGATCAACTGTTAAAGTTGTGATTTGAAATATCAAAACATGTCAATGATATCAAAATGCATTTTACAGTATTTACAAAAAATTAAAATTAAAACATGGAGTTGTACAAAAAAAAAAAAAAAAAAAAAAAATCCGAGGGGGGTGGTGTGTGACTGAGTGTGTGTGTGTGTGTGTGTGTGTCAATGCTGGCCTATTAGAGAGGTGAGAATACGGAAGCAAAAGGAAGGGAGGCCACTCGCTACAGTCAACAGAGCAATGCCTTTGCTGCTTCCTGACCTGCTGTTCTCCAACATAAAAACCCCCCCACCAAAGATCAGATCAGCAGATGGCCAGAAGCCACTTCAACGCAAGCAACCGTAAAGAGGGGAGGAGAACAAAACGCCTGCAATCTAAACTGGTGTGCGAAAGCAAACGTTTGCAAAGCGCAGACATACATCACAGTGTGTGTGGACCTCATCGGCAAACCGAAACGAGCCACGTGTTCACTACAGGTCAGCAGACAGACTGTAACACGTAACGTATGTACACGACGGAGTGAACGGCGGGAAGCATTAGTGGAAGCAGTGTGAGTGCGGTCAAAATGGAGTTGTGATAACTTCAGCACCTTTAGGGATGGATGGAGGGGGCGGGTCTAATGACAGCGAAAAGGAGATGATGCTGAGTGGATCTGTATATTTACACAGTTGCTACTAGTTCTGCAGTTGACAAAAACTAGGAATAACACTTTAAAAAAAAAAAAAAGTAACAAGGATTTATAAGACAAATTAAAAAGTACATAAATAAATAGAGCTGTGCATTTTACTGCAGGGAAGCTACTAAAGCAGGAGACTCTTCTTCTGATGTGGGTTACTGAGCAACAAGTTAAAATTTTTGATTTTATAAAAAGGAAGTTGCCAACCTCCAAAAAAACAAAGAAAGATTTAAAAAGGACCAATCAGTACCATGAGGGATAAAATCTTACCTGCAGGGGGCAGTGTGCTCACAGGGAGCAACATGTTACACAGCAAATAATTACCGATTTGTGTTCACGTATACTGTCTTCATCGTAATAAATGTGCCCTTACAAACAACAGAAATTAGAACCTAATCTTAAAATGATCATACCAATAATCATTAATAACAATAATTAAAATAGCAATGATACAATACATACACAAAAAAAAAAGGAAAATCCTGTTCACTGATCATCACAACACCTCTGTTACAAATGTACACACAAGGAGAACAACGTGAGGGGACGAAGGAGGTCGGATGAGACGACCTTCCGATAAACCCATCAGGAACAGCAACAAATCAAAATACGATGATTAAAAAAAAAAAAAAAAAAAAAGTCCAAAGTTGTAGTTGAGAAGCTTCCAGGCAGCTGCTAAGAGACCTGACACTGTGTCACCAGGGGAGGGCTGTGTTATCCAGTCTCCTTTCTCTCTCTGTTTGTCCTCCTTCCCTCACTCATTGTCTAGACCCTGACAGGAAGCCAGGGAGGCTGGGGCCGGACTCAGAGAGCAGGCTCTTCCTGTTGCTCTGCGACTGCTTCCTATTCACACCCGCAGCCAGTTTACATGCTCCGGGAGGGCCCGTCTTAATTAGAGTCCCAGCATGCTCAAGGGCCGTCCCAGAGGGCTGTGTGGCCGTAGAGTTCCCGAGTGAGAAGAGGGGGGGTAAAAGGGGGTACAGCGGGTTGGGTGGTAGTGGGTCCCGGTTGAGGAGGGGACAGAGGAAGGGATCCAGTCCAAGGTGAAGTAAGGATTCAGTTGAAGGAAAAAAAAAAGATCAGGTGTAGGGTTACAAAAAAATAAAGGGGGGGGGGGGGGGGGGTCAAATAAAAAAAAAAAAGGAAAATA
>JAVDPK010002914.1:16898-31669 GCA_034780415.1 Cichlasoma orientale | reverse complement strand
GAGTCTCGCAGGCGGTGAGCTGGGGGTTTGCGTGGCCTCCAGGTGGCGAGCTGGGGGTTTGTTGGGCTCACAGTCGGCGAGCTGGGGTTTCGCGGGGGCCCAGGCGGCGAGGGCCTTAAACGCCGCTTGCGGCTTTAATTAAAATTAAAATGCATGTGGCAGTCTCCCTAGAGGTGACCTGTCTGGCCACACTCCCAACATGTGACGTTACCTCTAGGTAGGTTGTTCCTCTGTAGAGTAGGCTGAGTGAGTCCAAGCAGCTGTCCTGACTCAGCTTAGTGTCACGTTTGCCAAAAGAGCTTAAATGTCCCTGAGTACAGAATAGCTCCTGCAGTATTTTCTCCCAAGGAAATGATGACTTACTTGCTCTTTGTGTGATGTCAAACAGTCTGTCAGCCAGTCTCACCATGTCCATAAGCATCCACGGCACATGGGTAGACACACCTCCTTTCCTTCAGGATGAGGCACATAGGCACACTGTGCTCCCCCTCCTCCCTTTCAGGAGGTAAGCGTCCTCGTGTGTCTGGAAGCCACTTTGCAGGCTGCCTGTCCAGTGCATCATCTTCCATCTTCTGCAGCCGTCTCCCTCTCTCTCCTGCCTCCTTTGCAGGAAGGCCATCCTCTCCCTTCTCCAGCTGTTGTTACTTGGGAAGGATGCTGTGGAGATCAGCAGTGTCATCTAAAAATGATCGCTGGACAGACTGTTAGTAGAAGAAAAACAGATTGCATTTTAATTTTTCACTGTGTTCTTTTGCTTTTCTTCATGTTTTTTTTTTCCCCACAGTCAACATCACTCATTGCCTTTTGCTCAGAGGATATGCTTCTCAAAAAATATTTTCAAGCACTTAAAGAATAGAGTGGAGGCATTTTCCTGCCACAATGGGGCAGAAAAAGACACTCGAGGATTTTGTAGTGTTTCACCTCCATTTCATTACATCATTTTTTGTTTAAAACAATAAATTTTGCTTCAATTTATTTCCCCTTTTTAGCATAACTCCAAAACCACTTTCTATCAGTAAATGCATTCTCATCTATATTTCACTCAGTAACATGCCACATTAAAATATACCAGTTGAAAGTTGCTGATGGAAGTCCATCATTGTCATTTTATGCCATTTTGCATACAACCACACTCCTGGTCGGAGGTGGATATTACAGTTTTATTACCACGTGCATGGGGCTGTTGATCACCCCCCTTGTTTTAGATCATCTCCATGTGTTCCTGCTCCGCACTCGCTCTCTGAGAATTATGCAGTGTCCACTTGTAGGACTGACCTGTGAAACAACAACTGCCTTTCTGGCTATAAGTTCTACTCTTCTATCTTATCTTTTACAGATCAAGAAGTAATCTCTTAGCTCCATCAAATTTATTTAATTCATTTGGTTATTTATATTAAATTTGGTCAATTTACCTATTCCTCACTAAACTATCCTGGGAACCAGGCAGATACACAGCGGAGAGGTCATTGCAACTCAATTTACCCCTTCTTCTAAACCCTCCGGTGTTCAAAGAATGCGCTGAGGTGAAGACATCATCTGCACTGAGAACACACACAATCCACCAAATAACTAAACAATATTTCCTGAGGACCAACTTACAGCTTTTTCTCTTTCTAGGAACTCCTTTTGAATTCATTTTGAATTAAAGGTTCTTGTGAGTTGTCAAAGCTTCAGGTTGATCAGCTGACTGTCATGCAGCCTCTCAAAACCTGTACACATGTGTATCTTATAATCAGATTATAATCAGATATTCTGTATCTGAAATGCTTTTATTTCCTTTGAGGCTCAGGTGTTATTTCATCCTCCCTAATTTATACTCACCACTCCTTTACCTTTCTCACCACCTACTACATTTATATTTTTAGTTCAATCTATTTATTTTAGGCTCAGTTTATGTCCAAGCTATATTAATATTATTACTATTTGTTATTCTTACTATTGTTTTCATTATAACTATTTTATTTAATTCTCTTCTGCCCTTTATTCTCCCCAAATATTTTCAAATTTATCTCCCCCTTATTCATCCAATTTTAATTTATTCTTACCCATTCTCTTAAGTTTTTTGTTTAATTTGACTCTCTCTCTCTAATTAATGTTACTTTTATTATTATTTTCAATCAATCCAGTTATTCTATCAGGGGTTTATGACACTTAAATGGTATATACGTGTATTCAAATTTATTTAAACTATTCCTGTTTTTTCCTTTTCGGTCTCTTATTTAACACTTCTAACCCCTCCAGATTATTCAATTTCAGACTTTTTACACTCTGCAATATTAACTTTAAATCTCAATGATTAAGTTTCCTAGTTTACTTCTCCCAATTTTATGAAAACTTTCATTCTGCATTGCACAGAAAAAGCTGACAAGCTCTGCTTCCAACACACACAGACAGATGTATGACCTGAGCATCTGCAGGCTAAGGCCCTCCAGCCTGCAGCAGCTCTCTCCTCCTCACTCTCTCCTCACTCACCTCTTCCCTGTTTACAACAGTAAATGACAATAAATGAAATGTACTCCAAAAGCAGAATTTACAGCAGAAAGGATTACATTCATGCACTAAATATAACTTATGTACAAAATATCTAAAACCTGGCCAAGCTGCTACTATCCATTCAGTGACATCTTGACGTTAATCATCCAGCCCAATCTTCATGTCTTGTGGTGAAAGGATCTCTTAATTTTAATCAGAAAGCTATCCCCAAGAGGGTAATCCGATTGGCGACTGGGAGCTACACAGCGGGGGCGAACCTACCTTCCTCTGGGCCCAAAACCATTATGAATCCAGAAAAAATGTAGTGGTAACCGCTGTGCGACTTTGCTAGATTTCTTATTCCATTCCTCCAAACTGAACCTTGGTGTCTTGCTGTCCAAAATTCTTCTGAAATTATTTCAAACTTCTCCCAGGAGCGTACTTCCGATTCGCTATTTGGGCAATATCTTCCTCCCGGTCCGAGCTGCCTGACTCCTTTCCGGTCCAGTTAGTTAGTTTGGATCACAAAAGAGCCAGCAGTAACCACCATGGAAGATTTTCTCTTCAACCTCTGAAAGTGCTACACAACACAATACCAACAAAACAGACACACACCACCGGCACCCCATTTACTCTGCCCTCCGTGGTTCACTTATGTGGTTAAAACATGCAAGACATATAACACAGCACAAAACCCGTTCAACCAGTGATCGTTAATATAAATAATGCAACATTTTATTCTTTATCAAATCAATTAAGACTCTTTGTTTCCTACAAGTTCTTTATTTGAAGGTAAGATGACAGTTTTCTCTTTTTCCTTCAGTCTGGGCAGACTACTCTCAGACAGCACCAAATTTATGCAGAAAAACTCTGCTTACCTTAATTTTGGCCACAGCGTTGGTGCAGGCTGTTTATTAAACATCTTGGTTACACAAAACACACACAGTAACATAGTTAAGACTAAGATACACACACACAGAGAGACAGAGAGAAGAAGAGAGAAGAGAAGAGAGAAACAAAGAGACATAGAAATATGCAGCTACAGGAAGAGAAGAAGAGGACAGGAAAGGAAAGAGCAAAAAGTAAGAGAGCGAGACAAAGAGCCGGCCAACATTTATATCTTAAAGATGGTAACTGCCCACTTGCCTTTGACCCCTCCTAATTTACATAACGTCTCAACCCCTGAAACTTGAACCCCCCAACCAATCACCTGTTGGGGCTCTTTCAACTCTTGTTCCACGTGGGCTGAGGAAACAAATGTCATCAGGGTACCTCAATGGTTTACAACAGCTTTGACAGATGTCATAATGAAGGATCTTTTCCCAATTAAAACCTCTGCTAAGAAAGCACCTCTTTGACAACACCCACTTAGCTAGAACTTATCCCCTGCTAATCTATGTTTCAAAAACACAGGTGGGTCTGCAGAACTCCACTTTTGGAGCGTACCTGTCATAAGACTTCCTAAAATACAACATGAGGTTACCAAAGTTATGTGAACCAGAGATGTCCCTGCATCCTGCCACCAAGGCCGCAAGCATGTATGAGTAATAGATATAACAGGCCTTACCTTTACCCCAGTAACCTTAAAGCATACAGTGTTCATTAATCCAGTGTGCATGTGACTAATATACTTTAATACATGATGTAAAATTAATAACAGTAAATATCAATATAAAAGTGATAAAAAATTCCCAATAGTTGGTTCTGGCAAAGCAAGTGTAGTTTCCCTCTGAAGGGATAAAGTTAGTAGGGGTTATGGGTGGAATCAAAAAGTCCAGTGTGGTACAATTTTTATCTGCTCCTAATTGTTTGTAATTGATAACTATATCTAGCCCGTATCTCTCAACCTCACGCACTAGCTCAGGCTCCTTCTCCACCAGAGAGGTGACATTCCATGTCCCGATAGCCTCCAGTACGATAAGGTGGCGATTCACGGAGGAGAAAAAAAATGTCATGTCACAGTGATAAATTAAAGATAACACAAGGGAGGCCAATAGCTCAATGTGCTAACAGTGAATTCATAAAAGCTAAAATCTTCTCAAAGCTCCCTGCATGTCTGACTTTTTTCTCATCCCCTGTGACAGACTTCTTGAAGAAAAAGACTTGTGAAGTTCAGGCCTTCCTCAAAGCCATCCAGCTCTACAGACAGGACAAAGGAAAATATGAAGCCTGGGACATGCTGATAGGAAGCGATGCAGGGGTATGTGTCTGTCTTAAAATTCTTTTCTTTATTTTTCTTAGCAACAGATATGTGTCCTAAAATAGTCATTCCTAACCACTTGTGAATGACACCAAAACTGGCAAGCTACAATATTGAGGATGAATATTTACTTAAGTACAAATTAATATACAGAAATAGTGAAATGGATACATAAATAATACATATAAAAATGTAAAGTACATAATTTATATGCATCTTGGATTTAATTATTAGGCTGCACGGTGGCATGGTGGTTAGTACTGTTGTTTGCGTCGGTTTTCTCTGGTTTCCTCCCACAGTCCAAAGACATGCAGTTAGTGGGGTTAGGTTAATTGGTGATTCTAAATTGCCCATGAGTGTGAATGGTTGTCTGTCTCTAGCCCTGGGACAGGCTGGTGACCTGTACAGGGTGTACCTTGCCTCTTGCCCTATGACAGCTGGGATAGGCTCCAGCCCCCCTACTACCCTGAACAGGATAAGTAGAAGAGAATGGATAGATGGGTTTAATTATTAACTTCCTCACGCGAATGAGGATTTTTTTTTTTTTTATCGTGTAGTAGTTTACACATAACAAATAAAAGATCACCAATTGGATCCCAGGAGGAGATGCAGATCCCTTGGGGATCGAGTCTGGAAGGGCATCTGGTCTAAAAATCTGTCAATTCAAATGTGCAGAGTAGCCCACTGTGTCGACCACTCAGGAATAGGGGAACAGCCGAAAGTAGCGCTGTTTTTTTTTTTTTTTTTTTTTTTTAAAAAAGCATTTCTGAATCTGTATTTTAATAAGGACAGTCTAGGACACTCATGTGAAGAGAGGAGCTGAGCTGTCAACTGATCACCACCTGGTGGTGAGTTGGATCAGGTGGAGGGGGAAGATGCTGGACAGACCTGGTGCACCTAAACATGTTGTGAGGGTGCGGTGGGAATGCCTGGCAGAAGCCCCAGTCCGCAAGATCTTCAACTCCCACCTCCGGCAGAACTTCGATAGCATTCCGAGGGAGGCTGAGGACATTGAGTCTGAATGGGCCATGTTCCGCACCTCCATTGCTAAGGCTGCTGCTCAGAGCTGTGGCTGCAAGGTGGTTGGTGCCTGTCGTGGTGGCAACCCCCGAACCAGATGGTGGTCACTGGAGGTGAAAAGAGCCATCAAGCTGAAGAAGGATTCTTATCGGGCTTGGTTAGCATGTGGGACTCCAGAGGCAGCTGACAGGTATCGGCAGGCCAAGTAGAACGCAGCTCGGGCAGTGGCCAAAGCAAAAACTCGGGTGTGGGAGGAGTTCGGTGAGGCTATGGAAAGAGACTTTCGGACGGCATCGAAGTGAATTTGGCAAACCATCAGGCGACTCAGGAGGGGAAAGCGGTGCTCCACTCACACGGTTTATAGTGCGGGTGGCGCGCTGCTGACTTCAACTGAGGCTATAGTCGGACAGTGGAAGGAATACTTCGAGGACCTCCTTAATCCCACTGACACGCCTTCTGTAGTGGAAGCAGAGTCTGGGGACGAAGGGGATGACTTGCCCATCACCGGGGTGAGGTCACTGAGGTGGTTAAACAACTCCTTGGTGGCAGGGCCCCTGGGGTGGATGAGATTCGCCCTGAGTTCCTGAAGGCTTTGGATGTTGTTGGGCTGTCTTGGTTGACACGCCTCTGCAACATCGCATGGAAATCTGGGGTAGTGCCACTGGATTGGCAGACCAGGGTGGTGGTCACCATCTTTAATGTGTGTGATCGGGGGATCACACTCCTCAGCCTCCCCGTTAAGGTCTATGCCAGGGTGCTGAAAAGGAAGGTCCACCCGTTAGTCGAACCTTGGATTCAGGAGGAACAATGCGGTTTTCGTCCTGGTTGTGGAATGCTGGACCAGGTCTTTATCCTCTCAAGGATATTCGAGTGTGTGTGGGAGTTTGCCCAACCAGTCTACATGTGCTTTGTGTACTTGGAGAAGGCATTTGACCGTGCCCCTCTGGGTATCCTGTGGGAGGTCCTGCGGGAGTATGGGGTGTCTGGCCCGTTGTTATGGGCCACTCAGTCTCTGTACAACCGCAGTGAGAGCTTGGTCCGTATAGCCGGTAATAAGTCGGACTCGTTTCCTGTGGGAATTAGACTCCGTCAGGGCTGCCCTTTGTCACCAATTCTGTTCATAATTTTTATGGACAGAATTTCTAGGTGCAGCCAGGCGGTGGAAGGCTTCTTCCTTGGTGGCTTCAGAGTCTCTTCTCTGCTTTTTGCGGATGATGCGGTCCTGTTGGCTTCATCAGGTGGTGGCTTCCAGCTCGCAGTGGAACGGTTTGCAGCCGAGTGTGATGCAGCTGGCATGAGAATCAGCACCTCTAAGTCTGAGGCCATGATCCTCAGCTGGAGAAGGGTGGATTCCATGTCCCAAAAGCCAGTCTCGATAGCCGGGGATCGGTACACCAGGACCTCCCCCTGTGGTCACCGAAATTTATTTTGGATTTTAGCAAACTGAGATATTTTCAAGTGTTTCTGTCTGTGTTTACTGTAGGTGATGGCCAATTTGGTCATGGAGCAACTGCTGCCATCTCTGGAGAAAGACATGCTGCCTGGCCTTAAAGCCAAGAAGACTGAGAAGAAAAGAGTTTGGTTTGCTGTGAGTCATTTATGTTTGCAACTGATGCTGCTGCTAAATTAATTCAAGATTTCATTTGCCAGTTGTCAAACAGCAAAATGCAGGGTTATAGTTGAAAAATCTTGCTGGGCTGATCAAGTTAACAAGTTCAATGTGTAGTAATACATTATTCATGATGCATCTAGGCCCTTTTTGCAGTCTTGCAACTCATTTTGAAAGCAATTGTTTTTTTTAAATTACTTCAATGAATTTGCTTCCTTCTCTCAGACAGTGGAGGCGGCATATATCCTGGTCCAGGAGCACCTGCTTGAGGGACTATCAGCACTGAAGGAGGAATGTAGGATGTTGGCCCGGCAGCAGGAGGTGCTGATTCACTCCGACATGGACCAGATCCTAAACTTGAGAAGGCAGTTGGAGGAAACAATCAGAGGTATTCTCATCCTTCTGATAGCCTTGTTACTCAAAACATTCAGAAACAGACAGGTGAGTTGCATTCCTCTGCATGCAATGATTTCATGAAGTGCAGTTTCATACAGGGAATGCAGAGTGATTGAATCAGACTGTTTTCTGAAATGCTATTTATTTTTCCTTCAGACAAAGTAGCTGAGCCAGCTGAGAAGCTGTGCTCTGAATCCATCCAGCCATACCTAGGCTCAGTCCTGGAGGAGCTGATGGAGCCAATCAGCGCAGGGTTCCAGGAAGGACATCAGCTAACTGAAAACATGATGGACCAGGTGTGTCAGGACACCGTGCAGGGACATGATAATGAACAGCTGAAAAACGTTTGTTGGTGTTTCATTTGTTTGGCTTTTTCTAATATAAAGGATCAAACTTATTGAGGTCTGGCATTCTGTTTGAAAGGGAGAATTAATTTTTGTAGGACTTATTGTAGTTCACCTCTTAGTAAACATTCACAGGTGAGTGGCCATGCATCTCGGTTTATGGTTAGGTTTAGAGTTTTGTTTGAACATATAGGCAAGTTTTCAGTAACTAGATTTTTTTTTTTTTTTAATTAAGTTTATCAAGCCCAAATTTACCTCTGTCCCAGTATAGGTTCCTGGTGACCTGGCCGATGTCAAGAGGTTAACAAGGAATGTATATGGCAGGCCATTTTAACATAAAATCTGTTTCGTCTGACTATCCTTAATTACATTTTAGATATCTAAAACTGCAGTTTGACTATCCAGAATGGTAATTTAAGATATCTGCTTTTACATTCTGACTAGTAAGAATAATAATTCAAGATATCTTCAGTTACATTTTGACGAGTCAAAATTCCTTTCAAGATATCTGAAATGACATCACTGGATTCGTCATTTGAAGGGTCACACATCTATGGCAGGCCGTTTTAACATAAAATCCGTTTCACCACACTTACATTCCAGATATCTGAAATTGATTTATGACTAGACGTATTAGTAAATTAAGATATCTCTAATTATATTTTGACTAGACAAAATACCTATTTGAGATATCTCTACATTATGACTAGTTGAAATGATGTCAGAGTTACCACTGAGTTGAATGGAGGCTTCAATTCAAGATATCTACAATGAATTACTGACTATCTGAAACACACATTTCAGATATCTACAATTAAATTAGTAACTAGTCATAAAGTTAATTTGAGATATCTCACTTTTTGTTCTGACTAATCATAATTCTAATTAAAGATATCTTGAATGTATTTTTAGATAGCAGATATAGAGTTTTGACTAGTGCAAATTAACTTCTAGATATCTTGAAAGCAAATAATGACTAGGCAAAACTAAATTAGAGATATCTAGTACTGTACTTTTGACTAGTCAAAATTCCCTTTAAGATATCTCCAAATGAATTAGAGATATCTTGAATTAGACGGCTTTTATATTTAAGATATCTTAAATTAACATTCTGACTAGTCAGAATGACATTACTGATATCTTGAATTAGTATTCTGTCTAGTCAAAATCCATCTATCCATCCACGATGGATGGATGGATGGATTCCAAGTTTCTCCTTCTCAATTCTAGTAATTCTTGAGCCTATCCCAGCTGTCATAGGGTGAGAGGCAGGGTACGCCCTGTACAGGTCGCCAGCCTGTCGCAGAGAGACAACTCACATTGACACCAAGAAGTCCAGTCGCATTTTTTCTTTTTCTTTTTTCAAGCTCCAGAGGATATTACCCTACAACATAAAGCACTTTGAGGCAACAGTTGTGATTTGGCACTATATAAACGAGATGGAACTGGATTGAATTAGTTTGACAAATTTATAAGCCCTGCCAAAATCAAGTGAAGTGCTACTCACAGCTGTACCTAAATGAACTAATCTGGTTAATTTCTATCCCATCTTCCTATATCTCTGTCTCTCAGGCTCTAGCTGCCACGGTAAGACCCAACCTCCTGAGCTGCTACGAGAAGATCAGCTCCCTGCAGGTTAAACTGCAGGACTTGCAGGAGAGATTTGGATTCTCTAACATCACAGGAGTGATTCACAGTGCTCAGATTGACTTGCAGGAGGTACAACTGCACTCACTCGCATGCCGATTTATTTGCATTCCTTTTCCCTCCTTCAGACGGACTGTTTCTGCTGAGAAACACCCACTCCAGGTGGAAGGATTTCCTGACTCATTTATTAGCCTGAATTTTATGACTTACTGGTGAAGAGTAAATAGGGTGAACTTACATGTTCATTCATCCTATTTACTCAGTATAGTTTCTGTTCACTGCTGGTTGTTAATAAGGGCTTCACTTTTCTTATTAGCAAAAACCAGTGTTGACTTTGTCAAATCAACTGCATAGTTATCTAAATTTCTTCTTCCAGTTGAGATGTAGTAAAGAAGAAGAAACAAAAAACAAACAGAGGAAATTTTATTTCCTAAATTGCTTTAACTTTGCTATCTACACTTGATTAAACCAGTTCCAATGATGTCATATTAGCTTCAGAAAACTTTGGAATCAGTTTTTACACTGCACAATGACTTATACTTTAAAAATCATAATGTGGTTTATCAAAAAGTTCACATCAAAAACTGTACTATTTCTGGCTTAGTGCCCAACAACAGCAAGTAACAATTTCTCCCTTTTTTATTTACAAATGATAATGATACCCATGATTTGAATGGCACATCAATTATTTTAATTTTAATCTTCAGTCAGGTTTGATAAATTGCTCAGCTATATTTTCTGTATATTGTTTTATATCTGATCTCATCCTCTGCATCTTCATTTTAGCTGATTGAGAATGCAGCCTACACTTTTGAGCAGCTGCTCAGCAATGCCATCCAGGACAAGCCAGACGATGCCGGCTCTGCCGTTGAGAAGGTCAAACACAGAGTGCTCAAGGTCCGTTTGTCATCTAAAACACAAGATCCCAAGATTCCTTTTAAGATATAAGAAAGGGAGAGATACAGAGAATCCTGAATCTATTAGAGAATTCTGTAACATCAAAGATTTCATGAAAGAATTCAAGTCCTTGCTAATCTCTTAACATAAGATTAGGTTCACATCTACTCATTTATGTTGAATTTTCACATATATCCAGATGTTTCCTCTGTATTCCTGTATTCCCTCCCCCTCTCCCTCCCTACAACAACAGCTGAGTCATCAGAAAACCTCTGTAGGAAGCATCTGTCAGTATTGTACTGGAAATCAGATGTCTACAAGTAGAACAGAAATGGGGACAGAACAGTTCCTTGGAGTGCCCCTGCATTGTTTTTGATATGCAGCTTTTCACAATGTGGTCAGTCACTGGGAAAGATAATCCAAGCACCACAGCACCAGTGATGGGTCCACCTGCATCTTCCTCATCTCCTCACCTAATAGACAGAGCTGAATTGTGCTGAATGCACTTAAGAAATCAAAAAATGTGAACCTCACAGATGCATCAGGCGTGTCCAGGTGTGCGTGGACCCTCTGCAGCATGTAGATAAGGGCATCATCAACACTGATCTTGGCCTGATAAACTGCAGGGGGTCCATATGAGTGGACCAGTAGCCCTGATGTGAGTGAGTACTTTCACCCACATCAGGGTCTTTCAAATGTCTTCATGACCTGTGAGGTGAGTGCTATAGCCCTGTAGTCATTATAGTTGGTGGGATTACACTTCTTTGGGACATTGACCAGACAGGATGTCTTCCACGATCTGGAGACTTTCTGTAGATGCACACTTTTGATTAAAATAGTCCGTTAAAATACCACCCAGTTCTGCAGAGCAGGTCTTCAGCAGCCTTGGGCTGATGTCATCAGGCCCTGATGCTTCCCCCTGTTTCAGTCGACCCCCCTCTTTCTATATGACCTGAAATGACTGGAGACAGGAGTGGCTCCAGGTGCTTGAGAAGGTGGAACTCTAATGTAGTGGGAGGGTTGATGTAGGAAGGGGAGAGAGGAGAGAGAGCCATGTCTGACAACATACATGAAGGAGAAGGCTGAAGTGGTATGAGACTGTGTCTCAGGAGTTAGAGTGGGTTGTCTACCAATTAGTTCCATTTGTTCTAGTCTGCATGTCGAGGTATCCTTGGGAGTGACACTGAATCGCGAGTTGCACAGTTTTGTGTGTGTGAATGGGTGAATGAGGCTTGTATTGAATGTTTATATTAAATGTGACCAAAGTTTCAAACAATGAGGTCCTAAAATTTGATTAAATCAGAATAAACAAACATATACATATAAAGCCATAAAAAGGTTTTAAAATGCTTTTACTTTCCTTCATTTGTGCTGTTGCTGAATTCTTCAAAAGATTTCAGTTCAAAATGTCTCCTCCTTATATAATGTCTATGGTAAACATCATTTCAGATGCTTTTTGCTGATGTTACTGCATGTTGTTTTATTTGTGAAGGAAGACACCTGAAACACTTTAATTAAAAAATTAAGACATTTAATATATTAAAGAATCAGAAGATATCACATGTACACGTAGGCTCTTGGTTCAGGGAGACAGGCCATCTGAGCAGCTATCTGGCAGTGACTCCCCTCAGAGCAAAGATTCTAACCATAACATTTTTATACTGCCACTATCTACAAGCAAAACAGATACGGTGTGCTGCGGTTTGGCCTTCGTCATTGGTTCATCCAGTGGCTGGTTCTCATGACTCACATTTCTCCCATCAGTACACAAAGCACATCTTCCTGCCTTGATGTTTCCCTAATCATTACAAGGCAGTTTTATCCAGCTTAATAACAGGACATGGTGACATTTAATTGTACATACTGTGGCAGAACCTTCAAGGATAAGATAAATGTATTTTCCTCTGAGACTGGGAAGTTAGTCTGGCACCATCTATCTGCTCTCTCTGTCTAATTTATTTATTAAATTGTCTATTATTTGCTTCAGCCACTACTTATTAATTTCCTGGAGTTTACTTTTAAACATTTGTCATTTTATTCATTGGGTAAAAAATAAACCCCGACACTGACTACAATGTTAATTAGAGTGGATATGCCTAACGTGGTCATCTTGGGCAGGCTGTGAGCACAGAATCCAAACCCAACTGCTATTCAAATGTTCTGTTTGGTATAGGCAGCCAGAAAGAAGAAAGTTGGTTTGAAGGAAGTGGAATGGGAGCTACCCCTCTGTTAATCTCTAACTTATCATGGTGTAGCGGTTTGTGTGTCCCAGTGATCCCAGTAGCTATGTTGTGCAGGGGTTTTTGCCCCCTGCTAAAGTCTCCCAAGGCAAATTGTCTGGCCCCTCCCCCAGGTCCAAAGAGCAATTCAGACTACTATTATGAGAGAAAGATCAAGGGAACAGTTTAGCCTGCCTGGAATATGGTTACTGGGGTGCCACCCTGGAGCTAGGCCTGGGGAGAGTGCTTGGCGAAGAGCACCTGGTGGTTGGGCCTTGGTCCATGGGGCCCAAAGAGGAGACATGGGCCTGCCTTCCTGTAGGCCCAGCCAACACAGGAGGTGTTGTAGAGGTCGAGTGCAATGTGTGTTGGACAGAAACCAAGGGCAGGGTCCCTGGCAGACTGATCCCAGGCTATCAAGGCTGGCTATTGGGACATGGCATATCACCTTTCTGTGGGGAAGGAGCCTGAGCTAGTGCATGAGCTTGAGAGATATCAGCTAGATACAGTCAGGCACACGTCAGCGCAGGGTCTCCCGGAGAGGGGCTGGACTCTGTTCAAGTTTGGAGTTACCCTCGATGAGAGGTGGCAGGCTGCAGTGGGCATTCTTGTATCCCCTTGACTTGCTGCCTGTATGTTGGAGTTTTCATCGGAGGATGTGAGGGTTGCTTCCCTGCGCCTTCGGGCCAGGGGACGGTCTGGGTTTCTCTGTTTAGGCTGCTGCCCCCACAACCCAAGTGGAAGAAGAAGAAGATGGATGAATAGGGAATAGGGAGCTAAAATGACTCTTTTCAAATAGAGGATGAGCTGAGGTGCCGCACCAAGGACCAAGATAAGGAAAATATGGATTTTAGAATTGTGAATCATGAAAAGCTGGTAGAGTCTAAGGTGAGGCAGGAAATCAGCAGAATAGAATGGAAAAAAAATAAACTCTAACCAGTGTTATCTTGTCTTCTTGCAGCAATACATCCATGACAGCAGCACAGTGAGGAAGAGAATCTTCCAGGAATCTCTTGTTTCCATCACCCTGCCCTTCATCAAGAAGAGCCTGGTGCCTACCTGCAAAACTGTGAGGCTCCCTCTCTCTCTCTCACACTCTCAGTCACTCACACACTTGTACAATCTGTGTGAGGACCAAGTCCCTTAAGCTGTTGATTCACCAGCTTTTTACCACTATAGAATGTTACTGTTCACATACTGCTTATTGTGTGTTTCTCGAGGATTGAAGTATATTCTTTAGGGGGAAGATAAGATCACCAATTGAAAACATAATATCTTCTTTGTGAACTTCCTCTTCTGTGGGATATAAACAGACACCATGGTAAGGTTTCAATACAACTGATATTGAGATGACCACAGAGAAAACAGCAGCAGCTACATCAGAGGGATTTCAAGCTGGACAAGTTTCTCTCCTGAGTGTCTGTTTATTGTTGAGATGACGGCTGCTGGCTTCCCTTTTTTGAACATCACTTTCCATGTTCAGAATTTAGTTTAGTAGTGTTATTTTTGAGCACATGCATGACAACAACCTTTATGAGGACAAATTTCCTAGTTTTAGATCTTAGATTTGAAGGCATTTTCATTGGTTCTCCAAAGAGAGGTGTAAAAAGATATGCGTAGTGGTATATCAATGACTTCAGAGGGCATTACATGGGGATCAAATTCCAGGACACTTATTCCTACGTTAACTCAAGCTGCTACTAATAGTAGTTGCTTTATTAACCCTAGCTTATCTTAAAGTTAACTGGTGTTTTCAGCATAAAAGGTTATGTAAACTTCATGTAAACTTTTTACTTAAACTTTTTGTTTAAGTAGAGCTGAAGACACTCGCAATCCAAAAAGTGAAAAACTGGTCTTGGTCTTAGCCTCTAGTCGTCATTTCCATGGAGAGTACTGCTCCTTATTGCTGTTCATCTTATAGCCAAGCATCTCAAGGATCACTGCTGCCGTGGTATAAATCAACTGAT
>JAVDPK010002913.1:32116-51637 GCA_034780415.1 Cichlasoma orientale | reverse complement strand
ACACACACACACACACACACACACACACACACACACACACACACACACACACACACACACACACACACAGGAAAAACAAGAAATACACACACATATTATGCAGTGCACAGTCCTTACTGATGTTGCACAGGATAGAAGCTTGTCAAAAGGTCGTGATGAGAAAAGTCCTTGATTGTGTTTGTTATGGGGTTCCATATTATGGGGTTCCACAAATGGAACCCCATACATTTTTCGCAAGGTGTCCATGAGGTTATGTCTTAGGTTATGATGTATGGTTCAGAGTGGATTTCCGGTTACATATGCAAGACCGATGCAAAAGCATAATTCAGGCCTATGACCAACTGAAATGACACCAAAGCGGCGGTGTGTGCCAGCAGGTGTGATGTCACTTTTGTTGTAAGGTGCAGTTTGCCAGGGCGAGAACTGTGAGCATAACAGCCCCCTAAAACAGTCTGTGGTGGTTTGGCTCCTTGATTGCCCTGCATGTGTGCTCTAATTTCTAACTTACTGTACTAGAACATAAAAGGCTTTAAAACCAGTTCATCTTGTGATGAATTTAAGTTGATTTGCAGTGTTGGTGTTAATTTTTTAAAGCTGTATTTTGTTTTTCTTTAAAATGCTTTTTTTTTTTTTTTTTTACATTTTGCATGTTTCTGCTTATGTTTTACCTCTCTCTGTAAATGCAGTATTTGACTAAATCTCGTGCAGCCAGATTTTGTGTGCATTGCTCCTTTAATAAGCGCTCCGCCTTTTTTCTTTTACTTCCTATTTTTCCGCATCAGACTCGGTTAATCGACCCACGATATGACGATCGCCCGTTCAGTCATCTCAGTCAATACATCGCGAATCGACTGCTCTCGCCTGGCTGTAGGTTTCGGCTGCTGCTGTGTTGTGTAGGTAGCTAACAAAAACACCAAATCATGCCCGGCGAGACAGCCGTTCAAATAAAGTCTTTACCGTGAATGTAGGCAGTTAAAATTATCTTTTCTAACTTGTGTCCGGACCGACAACGTCTCCAGCCGTGTGGCGGGACTGGTAGCTGAGCTCTGCGGGGTGCTGATCCGAGGCCTGGTCGCAAACACGACCCCACTCGCAAAGTCTCCTGTAACCGTCCGGGATTTCATGTTGAAGTCGTCCGGTTTTTGGTTGGAATTCAGAGTTTTCCCGTCGGAAGATGGACACTGATAAATTCAACTATGTTTACAGCTGTGACCTGGACATCAATGTTCAACTTAAGATGTGAGTTTTTTTTGCTGAGTGAGTCGCTTCGGGTCAAGCGGTCTAAACTCGTTTATCTCGTGACCTTATGGGATGCTTTCCTTTGTTTGTGTGTCCTTTTGTGTGTTTGTGTTGGTGTTTCAAGTCTCGTTAACACCGCTTTCTGACTTTAAGTTTCTCCAAGTTAGTTAGTGGCTCATAGTTTAACCGAGCACTAGAGACTTACGTGATTTATGCTGCCTCATTGAACGCATTTATCAAAACAAAATGAAGCGATTTGCTGCCGCTCTCATGCTTATCTGCGCCTCATGTGCAAATGAAGCTTTTTATGCATTTGGAGTGCTTTTAGTTTAGCATAATTATACTACATTTATACCCACAGAAAAAGTAAAAGACAAGCTTTCTTCTAATTCATTAAATATATAGTCCTCATGTGTTAGATACACTGGTGCCTTGTTGAGTTTTCTTTTGTGTTCTGTTGTGTTTATTGGCCTTGGTTGCTTATTCTTACCATCATGACTCAGGTAGCATATGCCCCCCTCCCCCGAGCTAAACTCTTAATATGGGAGCTCAGCGTGTCCTATATTTAAATCCTGTGTGCAGTTCATGAGTCTTATTATTACATTATGATTGATTAAATATCTCTGCAGTTTGGCCAGTTTTTCACAGGTTTTTCCTGCCACCAAATGGGCCACCTGTAAGAAAGACTGGTCCACATGTGCAGGAAGGTCATATGCTGGAAAAACTCTGATGCAGTATTGAAATCCTGCGTCCTCAGTAATGACAAATGTCTTTTTTGTTTCGTGCTATCTTAACTAAATACAGTAGTTGCACTCAATACTTAAAGGGGTTTTTACATCAAAAGCAAAAAAAAATGTGAGTTAAATAAAAATTTACAGCTTGGAGTTGGGAGGATATTTTCAACTGGGAAGAGTCTGAAGATCTGTTCATAGGAGACACAAAATAAATATTGACCTATTTGTGAGAAGACAAATTGGCGCACTCTTGATAACATCAGCAAACAAACTGCACCACCCCTTTCCTAGCTTCACACTCTGACTTTGTCTTCTTCCCTCTTCCAGAGGCAGTTTAGAAGGAAAGCGAGAGCAGAAGAGCTACAAAGCGTTGCTCGAAGACCCGATGCTGCGGTTCTCCGGGCTCTACCAGGAGAACTGCTCGGACCTTTATGTCACCTGCCAGGTGTTCGCTGAAGGAAAGCCTCTCGCCCTGCCCGTTCGCACCTCGTACAAAGCGTTTAGCACACGTTGGAAGTAAGAACCGTGCTGGTTTTTGGTGTTATTATAATACAATATAATGCAGTGATCATTAGTTTGTATGAACCCAAGCAAGCACATTTTTTTTCAGTGTCCTGTAGCTTTAGAAAAATTACCTTCACTTGCTCGGATCTAGAGCTTTAATTTATCCTACCTGTTCTCTCCTGCTTCCTGTGCAGTTGGAACGAATGGCTGCGGTTGCCAGTCAAGTACCCCGACCTTCCCCAAAGTGCCCAGGTTGCTCTCACAGTGTGGGACATTTATGGGCCCGGCAGAGCCGTTCCCGTTGGTGGAACAACTGTCACCCTGTTTGGCAAATATGGGTAAGTGTACCTCTGCTCTGCTACTTATGGCAGTGGTTTCTAGATGATGTGCCAAGGGACGCTGGTGCGCTATGAGGCAACAGGTGTGCCACGGAATTTTCTAAAGCCATTACCCTACTATTCCAATTTACAGATAGGGTCACATGTTTTTCTTTTAAGTAATTTAACTTCTGTACACCCCTGCAGTGATGTGATTGAAGTGCAGACTTTCAGCTCTAATTCAAGGGGTTTAACACAAGTACTGCATTAACTGTTTAGGAATTACAGCCATTTGTATACACAGTCCCACATTTTCAGAGGCTAAGAATTAATTGGACTATTGACTGACAAGCAGTTTCTTGGCCAGCTGAGGCCTGTGCCCTCAATGTTTCAAAACAAGTTAGGGAGATAAAAGAGTTGATTCCAAGTGTTGAGCTTTCATTTGGTTTCTTTTCAATGAAGCTCTCAAAATGAGGTCCAGAAAGATGTCGATGCAAATGAAGGAGGCCATCATTAGGCTAAAAAAAATCAAAATAAACTGAGAATCTAAAGTTTTTGCTGTCTCCGGTTTATTCCTAAAAAGAATGAATGCATTGACCAGCTCAGCAATAGGAAAACAGCAACAAGAAATGCCTTCATGAATGGAATTACAGAGGATTTACAAAAAGGCTCAACCCACTGGTTGCACTCAAGAACAGGAACCCGAGATTAGACTTGATCAGAGATTATCTAAAAGAGCCTGCACAGTTCTAGGGGGGGAAAAAAACTTCCTTGGACAGATGAAACCAAGATTAACTTGTAGCAGGATGATGCGAAGAGAAAAGTATGGACAAGGAGAAAAAGTAGAAAAAACAAAAGAAGCAAAATATACTGGAGTGGAGACACTTTTGCAAAAATTGCAAGTGCCATGCTATATTGCATAGTTGTAAATATACATGAAACTTGACATTCTGGTTGCCCCTTGGTCACAAAAAGCTTCAAAATTAATGGCTTATGGTGTCGTACTGAAAGTGGTGTTTAAAGGTCTTTATTTTCAAGTTGAAAAATCAGCTACCACATCACATTAGAGCAGAATGTGTAGCAGTATGGATGACTTTGAAACACCTCCTCTTGTCCCTGCTCCAGCATGTTCCGGCAAGGGATGCATGACCTGAAGGTTTGGCCAGGCGTGGAGGGGGATGGAGGGGAGCCCACAACCACACCGGGACGCACCAGCAGCAGCCTGTCAGAGGACCAGATGGGCAGGCTTGCAAAGGTACAGTTCTCTATAAATGTATGTGTGTGGATAGGAATAGAAGGGTGGTGGTGAGGGGAAGTGACTAAAGGGTTAAAAGAAAGGAACTGGGTAAAGAAGTAGGATCAAAGGTGAACAGGAAACATTGGATAAAGAGAAGTCCTCCAATGCAAAGCACTGTCTAAACCATCATCTGTTCCAGGGCCCTGACCTGGAGGTACTCAGTGATGTGAGTACAAGTGCAGGAGTTAGTGTTGGCAATGCAGATTATGTGTGTGTACTGTATATGTATGAACAAGGCCATGGCCAAAATGTATTTGCAAATAGATTTCCACTTGTATAATGCACCACTTAAATGATGATTACCACATTAGGACAATTCAAACTGTGGCGGGGACATTAAATACTCACTGCCTCCTTGTGTTAGGCCTCTGCTCACTTTGCATTGTTCTATGTGGGAAACCCACAAGCAGGATGAATCTGAGTGCTTTTACAAATACATTTTGACTCAGGTTTTGGTGTGAACACTTTTTGTCTGTGAAGGTGTATGGCTGCCTTCTTAAAAGCATTACACACATCGGTTTTTAAGTTTTCTGCTGTTGCTGTTATGGAGGATCAAAAATGCCAAAATCCAAAATAAATAAATACCAAAAAAGGAGACTTGAAATGGATTAATAAGCCATAGATTAAAAAATGAATATTGTTTAATAAGTATTTAAATAAATGCCTAGGCATTAAGTTATTTAATAGGTAAGTCGTTTTGGCTGTCTGCTGGTCTGAAGCATTCAGCTTTGTGTTAACAAAATTCCAAGGAGGAACGACATCAGCAGTGATCTTAGAGAAGCAACTTTGCTGCCCATCGAGGTGTGAAGGGTTATAAGGTAGCTTCCAAACAATTGGAAGTCCGTCATTCCACAGTGAGCAAGATTGTTCACAAATGGAAAACATTCAAGACAGCTTCCAGTCTTCCCAGGAGTGGACGTCCCTGCAGATTCACCACAAGGTCAGACCGTGCAATGCTCAGAGAAACTGCAGAAGACCCAAGAGCTGCATCTCAAAGTTCATGAATTAGAAAAAGACTAAACAAGCCTGTTTGAATGGGTTGTCAAGAGAAAGACTTTTCTCTAAAAAGAACATGGAAGCACAGCTTAGGTTTGCAAAAAAAAAAACCAGAGACCTCTGGAACAATGTCCTTTGGACAAACCAAAGTGGAGATGTTTGCCCATAATGCACAGCACCACATTTGGAGAAAACTAAACACAGCATATCAGCACAAACACTTTCATACCAAGCGTCAGCACGGTGATGGAGGGGTGACTATTTGGGCTTGTTTGCAGCCAGTGAGTCGACCATGATCTCCTCTGTATACCAAAGTATTCGAGAGTCAAATTTGAGACCATCTGTCTGATAATGAAATATTGCCTGAAACTGGCTCATGCAACAGGACAATGATCCCAAGCAACAGAATGACTGAAAGAGAAAAGATCCAAAGCCCAGTCATTCTTTGTTTTTGATTTTGGCATTTTCAGTCCTCCGTATATCATATGTTGATGTGTTTTTGTGTGTGTGCATGGATTCCATATTTATGTGGGCACAGGATGGATTATGTCCATTAACTTGTTGCAGCTTTATGGGATAATTAGAGGTCATCAGGGAGTACATTTTATTTTAATGTTACCTGAATTTATTGGCTTTTTTTACATTTGTTTCCTAAAACAAACACACTGATTCCCCCCTTTTTTTTTTTTTTTTTAAAATTCATCATAAATGCAGCTGGCTTAAGTATATTAGAAGTTGTGTTCAGGCTGCTACCAGTTCACACATTGTTTTAAAAGAGTGAGTATTTATCCTAAGCAGCTGAGTTGTGGGCTTCCTGTTCATGGCCAAGTGTGTGCTTACATTCCCAACACCCACACTCACTAACTGATGAGTGGACTGGCTGCTGAGTGTGCGGAGATGCTGGATTGGCCGCTGGCACTGTGCATGATCGGTCGAGCTGTTTGCTCACCAGCCACCATGCTGTGATCAGTTCAACAGAACAGCCATTTCTGTATTTTTCTTCTTGTATTTAAGTAAAACTATGCGCTCATTTCTCTGCCCTTGTGCTTCTTCCCATCTTTCCCTCCATCCAGCTGACAAAGGCTCATCGGCAGGGCCACATGGTGAAGGTGGACTGGCTGGACCGGCTGACCTTCAGAGAGATTGAGATGATCAACGAGGTGAGTGTGTTGAGCTTGATTCTGGTTATAAATGCAGAATCTATAGTCGAGTCGAGAAAGCATCAGTGAGATGTACAAAGTGCAGATTAGTCTCAGGTAGATGCAGCATGTGTGCTTATTTTGGATGAAAGCAGTCAAAGTAAGACTGTCAAAACTGTTTTTCTGCAGAGTGAGAAGCGCAGCTCCAACTTTATGTACCTCATGGTGGAGTTTCCTCGCGTCAAATCAAATGACAAGGAATACAGCATCGTCTATTATGAAAAGGTAATTTCATTATCATTAGCGGGCGCACGCTGCAGGTAGCTGCCATGCGTTGGAACGGTATCAGCTGATTGGTGGATTCTCCTTTGTCTTCATTCAGGATGGAGATGATGCATCATCAGTTCTTACCAGCTGCGACATTGTCAAAGTTCCCGACCCACAGATGGGGATGGTGAGAAGAAGCACACATTTATGAAAGATTTCATGATGCTGAAGAAATATCAATGTTGTGTGCCAGTTTGCCCATACATTTTGTATTCCATTCACATAAACACTGTTTGTTTGTTTTTTAATTCACAGGAGAACCTGGTTGAGAGCAAGCATCACAAACTGGCTCGTAGCCTTCGCAGTGGGCCCTCAGATCATGACCTGAAGCCCAATGCCGCCACACGTGACCAGCTCAATGTAAGTAGCTAGCAGTCGGGTTTTAGGATTGAAAATGCATATATACAACTCCCAGTTCTAAAAGATTTGGGACTCTGTGTCAAATGTAAATAAAAACATTGCAATGATTTACAAATCATTAATGAAATGAAAAAGTACAGATGTCAAATAAAGAACCATTAGAACTCATTTTCTTGAATTCACTGCTGATAGTTCTGTTTCTATAATTACCTTATTTGCCTTTGTTGTAAATTGTGTCTGTATGCACCAACAGATCATTGTTAGCTACCCTCCCACCAAGCAGCTGAGCTCTGAAGAGCAGGACCTGGTGTGGAAGTTCAGATACTACCTCACCATACAGGAAAAGGTGCGCTGTTGGTGTCTTCTCTGCTATATCCAAGTGTATATTACTTTGTGTAACTTTACAGTTTCTTCACAGTATTGCTCTCCCAGTGGCTGCATCTTTACACATGTTCAAAGATTCATCCTCTTCCTCCTATGACTGCAGGCCCTGACGAAGTTCCTCAAGTGTGTGAACTGGGATCTGCCCCAGGAGGCCAAGCAGGCCCTGGAGCTGCTGGGGAAGTGGAAGCCCATGGATGTGGAGGACTCTCTGGAGCTGCTGTCCTCCCATTTCACCAACCCCACAGTGAGACGCTATGCCGTGGCACGCCTGCAGCAGGCTGATGATGAGGTAGGAGGACTGAGGTCATGTTATGTGTGTGGGTGGCTAATGATTGCCCAATCTATGTGGAAAAGCAAAAGGAACTGTTATTCAGTATTTAGTGCAAAATTCAACATGATCAGCTCCATTTCCCTTGTGATGACAGAGCAGTGCCACCAACAATGCCTGTCACTGCAGCTCTACAGGGAATGCAGGACTCTAAATCACGTCTAACCAGTAGCATTAAATCATTTACATTTTGACATCATAGAGTACAAGCTGAGCTTTATTAAAAAAAAAAATCAAAGACCTTTTGAAGACAAATCTCTGTTGTTCCCATCTGTTCTCTCTAGGACCTGTTGATGTACCTCCTCCAGCTGGTGCAGGCGCTCAAATATGAGAACTTCAGTGATATTCAGGGGGGCTTAGAGCCAGGCAAGCGAGATAGCCAGGGACTTTCAGATGACTCTGCATTGGACAGGTCAGTACTTGAAAGCTACTCTGGTTCATAAATGAGTCAACACCACTAGTCACATTAGCTTCTCTTCTGGCCCTGAGATTTAAAAATGTCTAAAAGTGGCTTTGAGGTGACTCAGATATGTTTTTTTTTCTCTCTTTCTGGGTCTAAATTTACCCCCAAATGTTCCCCAGCTGGGAGAACATCAGCCGGTTTGCAGAATGTGATTATTTCTCTTTCAGAAACCGCAATGAACTCATTGAATGTTTTGATTTTACTGGCAGATCTGCAGCTGGATGCAGACAACTGCAATTCTGCCACAACGCTGACCTACATGTAGAATGAAATAAGATTGAACCATGCACACATTTAAAAGGAATATCTTCATCTGTCAATACCGTATACATTATCCTTTTGAGTAGATGTCTATAAAATGCCGTGTGCTTTGCAGCTCCCAGATTCTTTCTGGCACATCTGGAACATCCACTACCCCGCAGAAGGGAAAGGAAGGGGCTGACAGTGAGAATCTAGAGGTGAGAAACGAGGCAAGGAAGCAAATATAAATCCTCAGAAGCCAGCTGTGGATAGTGGCATTGTTCAGTCACGATGGTGAGAGCTCTGTCATATAACACAGCACTGGGTCTGTATGTCTTTGCAGCAAGACCTGTGCACGTTCCTGATCTCTCGTGCTTGCAAGAACTCCACGCTTGCCAACTACTTGTACTGGTGAGTCCTTTTCAATAGTGCTTTTCTGCCTGGAGAAAATTATTACTATTATTAAGAAGAAGAATGTGTGTACAAATCCCCGTTTCTTCCTCAGGTATGTGATTGTGGAGTGTGAGGATCAGGACACACAGCAGAGAGATCCAAAGACCCACGAGATGTACCTGAACGTCATGAGGAGGTTCAGTCAGGCTTTGCTCAAGGTCAGAATTTGAAAATGTTCATGTTTCAGAAGATGTTATGCCATCATCATAGGTGGGTGCTGGACTCAACTTATTGTTCTATTGTTTGGAGCTCTTTTATGTATTTCCCATGTTACCCTGCTCCACTGTAAAACACACTTCATCCCCATGCTTTTATCATCCCTTTTAGTCACTCTAAGTTGTGTTTGAAATCCATGTCTTATTTTAATTATTCAAAATTACTCTAATCGCTTTCTACCTTCATTTATGAAAGAGGATACCCAAAATAACTCTGCCAAAAATAATAATTTGTCTTAGTTAAATAATAATTATATTAAAAATGAGTTTCAGAGCATTTCCTACAAACCCTTTGAAACTACTCAGTAGTCAGTCCCAAAGTAAATGTAGAAAGAAGATCCTGTGCTGTGGAGAAAGTTAGAGAAACCTTCTCCAGCTGCTTCTGCACACACATTGCTACAGTCTGAGCGCTCTAAATGAAAAGCTCACCTGAATGCAGGAGCCACTTTTAATATTACATCCGATAGTTAGGTTGCACTGAAGACAGATCAAACAAACAGCACAAATAAAGTGTACGGGAGACTGTTTGGGACCACCTCCTCTAAAAGAACTTGGTGCTGCTGTTCACATCTGTCCCATTCAGAGCACACCAAAAGCACCTCTGAATTTAACCAGACTAAAGAACACAGGTGTGAACGCACCCGTAGCGTAACATGAGCACAATGTACAACACAATATTAATGTGGACCTGTTATGCTTTTCCTTGGTTTCTGGCTTGTATGTACTGATAAACAAGTGGAAGTTTACATTAAGCATGGGCAGAGTTTCAAATATTAAGGTCAGTGTGTATAAAAGTATTCCCTGTGCACCAAAAGCTCGTTTCTGACAGCTTTTTTTTTTTTTTTTTTTAATCTTTTTGACCTGTATGTCAGTAAGAACAGATATCCTCATATGGTAATCTCACGCACATAGCTCTGACAGCACAGAAGCCCCACCCACCTGCTGCTGAAACTTCCTGCTTTTGAGGAGCCAGACAATCAGAAGAAAGTTGACTTAAGGGAGAGGAGCTAAAACGGCTTGGGTCAGACAGAAGATGAATTGAAGGGCTGCACTGAGATGGATGAGGATTAATCCTTGGATCTCTAGTAGAGCATAAGAATGAAAAGAGTTGGAATAGGTCCTTTTTCAAAATTCACCCTGGTCTGATATTCCTGCACAATAAGGCTGGCTAACAGATGTATATAAGTTTGCTACTTATTTTGTGTGTGTGTGTGTGTGTGTGTGTGTCCACTGCCACATGCTCATACCTTTTTGTCTCTCCAGGGTGATAAGACTGTGAGGGTGATGCGGTCCCTCTTGGCTGCCCAGCAGACATTTGTAGACAGACTGGTGCAGCTGATGAAGGCTGTCCAAAGGGAGAGTGGAAACCGCAAGAAGAAGGTAACAAAAACTATTCCAAACAGCTTCAGTTTTAAATGTGCTTTAAACGTCTCTAACCGACCTTTTTATGAAAGGAGTTTCAAATGCTCCTTATGCACACACACAAACACTTAATTGACTTTAATCCTGCTTAATTTTGTAAACCTCTGCAAACCTTCATGTGCGTCTGCAGACGGAGCGACTTCAGGCCCTGCTGGCTGACAACGAGAAGGTGAACCTGTCAGAAATCGAGCCGATTCCTCTTCCTCTGGAGCCTCAAATCAGGATTAAAGGCATCATCCCAGAGACGGCCACGCTCTTTAAGGTACAGAAGACCCTATCTTGTTGCTCTCACGACCAACTAAAATGCATTTCATCACCGTGGCATGGCGCCCTCTTGTTTTGCAGTAGTTTAATTTATTACCTGTCTGTGTAGCTGGAAGCCTTTTTTTGATACAGCCAATCAAATCTTGAGTCAAACAGTAACGTCACAGAAAGATCACACTGAGCCAGCCGCAGACTGAACAAACACATTAGCCTCCCTGCTGAAGTCTCTTGTTCTGATGGCTTTGTAAACTTTCACCAGAGAAAACGTTCCATTTATTCATCCCAAAAATGTAACTTTATTAAATTAAAGGAGCCAAATAATAATAAAAAAAACCTAAACAATACAATAGATAAATATGAAAAAGGTGGATATGATACCGTATGGAGTTCAGTAATTTAAAATGAAATAAAATACCATTTTATTTCCCCGCCCGTTAGAAGTCACCACAGCGGCTCACCTGGCTCCATCACATCCGTAGCATGATATCTGTCACACCAACCCTCTGCATGTTCACCACATCCGCTGATCTTCTCTGTGATCTTCCTCTTTTCCTCTTGCCCAGCAGCTCCATCTTCAACATCCTTTTCCCAGTGTATCCTCTATCCCTCCTCTGCACGTGTCCAAACCATCTCAGCCTCTCTAACTTTGTCTCCAAACTGCTCACCTGAGCTGTCCTCTGATGCACTCATTTCTAATCTTGTCCATCCTGGTCACTCCCAGTGAAAATCTTAGCATCTTCAGCTCGGCCTCCTGTTTTTTGTTAGTGCCACCGTCTCCAAACCATACATCACAGCAGCTCTCACTACCATCCTGTAAACCTTCCTTTTCACTCTTGCTGCTATCCTTCAGTCACAATCATCCCTGACACTTCACCCACTCCACACTGCCTGCACTCTCTTGTTCACCTCTTTTGTGCCCTGTCTGTCACTTAGATGGTTGACCCCAGGTATTTTAAAAGAAATGGCTTACTAAATGGACTGGTTCTTATACAGCGATTTTTCTACTCTATTTTTGAGCACTCAAAGCTCTTTATACAACATCTGTCATTCACACAAGCACTTCTTTCTACGTATAAGTACTTTCTATCTAACGTTCACACACATTCATACATACTCCGATACATCAGAGAGCAACTTGGGCTTCACAATCTTGCCCAAGGATACTTTGGCGTGCAGAAGCCAGGGATCGAACCGCCAACCTTCCAATTAGTAGATGATCTGCTCTACCTCCCGAGCTACAGCCCCCCACTAAATGTAGTAAAGACCCAATTATCAGATTAAAGTAGTTCAGTAGACTGTGGGGTTTAAATAAACTGCTAACATGAAGGAACATGTATGTACTTTAAAGAGTTATCAATCAGCAGAAATTCACTGATCGGGTGGGTGGAAAGCTAACCAGCTGCTCAGCTGCAGCCATCAGGCAGTTTGTAAGTGGAACTGCGGGTGTGGTCATTACTCATCAAAATTAACCCAGAAGTGCAAGTTTGCTTACTTCATTGCTCGTTTCCTCCATAGCATCAGATCTGACGCTATGGAGGAAACGAGAGAGGAAAACAGGTGGGGACGGGCTAGATGTTCGGGGCTGGAGTGGCTTTTCTCTTATTAAAAGTAGATTTGGTACAAATTAGAAAAACAGAAGTGCTTTCAAGTTTAATTTTTTTTTTCTAAGAACAGAAGAAATTTTACTAGCAGGTAATTTACTTGAATTATATGCTCCCAAGACCACTGTGTTATATCCTTTCAGTCATCACTCATACTATTAGACATACGCTTGAATGTCTGTTTAACTTCACTGTACCTTGTTTTGGGTACAAGCAGCATCTGCGCAAAATAAAAGGCTTTTCTCTTTGTGTGTGTGTGTGTGTGTGTGTCAGAGTGCACTGATGCCAGCCAAACTGATCTTCAGGGCTGAGGATGGAGCCACATACCCCGTCATCTTCAAACATGGAGACGACCTGCGACAGGACCAGCTCATCCTGCAGATCATCTCGCTCATGGACAAAGTAAGAATTGTTTGTTAGTGGACAGGAATTCCCCCGTGAAATTGGAGTGTGTGTGTGTGTGTGTGTGTGTGTGTATATGAATATATAAAATCCAAGATTATCTTCATAAATCGAAAATCAGTAACGGTGTGTATCATGAGCATTAAGTCAACAATAATAAAAATTATGACCAAATTAGCTGAGATGATGGACTTGCACTTCCAGGTTTAATTGATGGAATTTAAACTGATGGAATTTACATAGTTTCTAATATTCAGCTCCAGCTTCTTGCACAATGAGCTCCATAATGACTAAAGCCTCCTCACATGTTAATGTTTTGTGTAATGCACCTACTCAGAATTATTTTCTCCAGCATTGTAACATTAAAGGTTTAACACCCCGCCCCTTTTTTTTTTGGCTTAAAGCTGTTAAGAAAAGAGAACTTGGACCTGAAGTTGACACCATATAAAGTTCTGGCCACCAGCACCAAGCACGGTAAGAATAATGAAGTAAATCAGCAGCAGAATATTGTCAGAATAATTGCAGCATTCAAGAAAGTCAAACACGTGATTTAAAAGTTTAAATATGTCCAGCCTTATGCAGAAAATGTGTGTGTGTTCAGGTTTTATGCAGTTTGTCCAGTCTGTTCCTGTCGCTGAAGTTCTGGCTACTGAAGGCAACATCCAGGTGAGCAGAGTTGCACAGACAGGATTTGTCAGGACGCTGCTTCGATTTAAGTTCTCATTTTAATGCTGTGTTGATAGAGCTTCTTCAGGAAGCACGCGCCAAGTGAAAAAGGGCCCTACGGCATCAGCTTGGAGGTGATGGATACCTACGTCAAGAGCTGCGGTGAGACACTCGTAACAAGTCGGTGCTGATTCAGATTACATTAGATCAAAGATCTGATCGATGTCTCTCATTGTTTCCTTCCAGCTGGTTACTGCGTCATCACCTACATCCTGGGAGTAGGAGACAGACACCTGGACAACCTGCTGCTGACAAAGACCGGTGAGGCAAACACGCTCATACTAACTGACTAACATCAAGCCTGTGACGCGTAGCTTTAGGTAACTGTGTGACTTATGTCCATTTACAGGGTTTATTTATTAGCTCACTGTTCCCATTAACAATTTTAATATATAAAAACAAAATAAAGTAAATTAAAGGGTTTTTTTTTTTAATTATTTTTTAAGAAGTCAAAAACTGGAATGTCTGTGTAGGTTGTCAGTCATCCGGTCATGGCAGTCTCTGGAGCTTGAAAAAAGGCGACTGGAGTTCTTAAAGTTTCCTCTCATTTGAAAGGCTTCTTCAGTTCTAAAAACCAAATGGTGGACAGACCCAGGTATTTAAACCTTAGTGGGGGGTTGTCCCCTGAAGGTGGTTGTTGACCCACTATTGTTCATGTGCATAATCACATGCACCAAGGGTGTGAAAAAAAGGTGTCATTACAACCACTGAGAGACTTTGTCTCACTTAATCAGTGATCTATTGAGGTCAACTAAAGAAAGGTGTGAGTGGGGGTTGAGGCCCCTCGGAAGGGAGCTCAGGACTGCATTGTAGACGGGGGACTGTTTGTTAAATTGGAGGATTTTGTCCTACCATGACATCCCAATATATTTCAGACCTAGTCACTCTCTAAGACAAAAACTGGTTCATCCCAAGGACAAAACTCAACTCAGCTGTACATCTGCAAACCATCTATATCCATTGTGAATGGCCATCACTGAATAGAGGTGGAGGCTTATGACACCAACTGTCTCCCATTTAAAATTCAGTCCTGAGCTCCCTTTGCAGGCGAATCAACCCCCCACTCACACTTTTCTTCAGTGATCCATTGAGGCCATTGGAAACAATTGATTGTAACGACCCAGGCCTTTTTTTTCACACCTTGGCACATGTGATTATGCACATGAACAATGGCGGGTCAACAACAGCCCCCCACTAGCATTTAAATACCCGAGACTCTCCACCGTTTGATATCTAAAATCACAACCTCCTGCTTTCTGACAGTTTTTCTTGCCTTTCTCCATCCAGGGAAGCTCTTCCACATCGACTTCGGCTACATCCTGGGACGAGACCCCAAACCTCTCCCACCGCCCATGAAGCTGAGCAAAGAGATGGTGGAGGGTATGGGAGGCATGCAAAGCGAGCAGTACCAGGAGTTCAGGAAGCAGTGCTACACCGCCTTCCTTCATCTTAGGAGGTAGATGCAAACACGTAACACTTTCTTCTGCCCAATAGACTGTGAACAGTAATAACACAAACTTACTGAGCTGGTTTTAAGTAATTTCACCAAATCAGTGGATTAAAGGGATATTAAACATGCCCAATGCCTCAGACTGGTTTCTGGTATTTTAATTCTGAAATCAGTCTAAAACATGTTATGCAAGGGAAGTATAGTCAGTTTGTAATGGGTGCCACTAATCAGCAACATCGCCTACATAAAAACATTCATAAATTCAGTCACTTCAGTTAAATATCCTCCTTTTCTTCCACTTCCTCAGATACTCCAACCTGATCCTGAATCTGTTCTCTCTCATGGTGGATGCCAATATTCCTGACATTGCTCTTGAGCCTGATAAAACTGTTAAGAAGGTAAGTTTGTTGGTGGCTTTAACAGAACAGGAAAAGCTGGCTGCCTCCCTACAGAGTTTTTTTTCCCTTTATATTCTCCTGAGGACTTAACAAATCTTTAAGCAAATAATTTATAATTAATATTGTTTAGTGAAGTTTAAGTTGATTTGAGACAAACTGAGTCAAAGTTGGGGAGTTGTTAATATAGTGACACAAAATCACTGTGTGTTGAACCTGCGATTAGCCAGATCCTAAAGAGCATCTCTAACCAGGTTAACCCTTAAAATTCACATTACTTAAGAACAAGTGGATATTTATGTGGCTCCAGGTACAGGATAAGTTCAGACTGGACCTGTCGGACGAGGAGGCGGTCCACTACATGCAGAGCCTGATTGACGAGAGTGTCGGAGCTCTGTTTGCTGCTGTTGTCGAGCAGATACACAAATTTGCTCAGGTAGGTGTAAACAAATACAGAACACAGAATCCAAATAAATGATAGAGGCTTCCCACCCCCACCCCCACCCCCACCCCCCTTTTAATACCTTTTAAGATCCACTTTCTTTTTAAGAATTTTTTTGGCCTTTTTGCCTTGAAGAGAGAGAAGAAAGTGGGGAGAGGGAAATGGGGGAAGATGGCAATGCAGTCATGCGGCATACATGGTTGCTTGCTCATCCACTGAGCCACCCCAGTGCCTATGATCCAGTTTTTTTGGTCTAAATATACTGGAGCTGCCTATTTACCAAATTTTAATTTCATGGGAAAATTATGCTTCTTTAGATCTTTATTTTTGTACCTGGCAATTCACGCTGTTGGTTACATCTCTGAAAATGGGTCCAAAAGAACCAGAAACGTGAACAGATGAGACTGAGTTTAACTGCTTTACTACAGGCTGTACCGTAAACTCAGTATCTGTGCACAACAACTTTCATGTGTCAAACTGCTGACTGTGAGCTCACTTTGTTCCCTCTCTCTTCAGTATTGGCGCAGATGAACACGAGAGAGACGCCGAACTGGACCGAACTTGAGCAGCAAGATCAAACGGCTCCGGGCCGACCGATGCCGTCTGCGTGGGTGCGCGTGAGTGAGAGAAGATGAAAGAAACCTAGTGACACTGTTTAAAAAGTCCATGATTGCACTGCCAACCTTTACTGCAAGACGGCAAGACAAGGGCGCTGAAGTCTTTGTTTGCTTATGTATATATCGTGTATATTAATTATTGAATGAATGGCTGAAATCTGATGTAAGGCCAAATAAAAGACTGTTGTTACAACTAAACATACACACTGTTCTGTATATTTTTTCATCAGTTTAGCCCAAAAGACTGCTGCCATGCAGTGTTTATGACACGCAACATGTGTCTTAATTGAGCATTGCTGCCTATCCGCAGACAGCCATACGGTCAATGCTGGGGGTGGAAACAAGTTGAACCCCCAGAGGGCTGATGAGTCACTGAGGTAGTGACTAAGCATTTCCTGCCAGGCACACAGACATGAAACATAAGCCGGCGTGCAGGATTCAGGCAGAAGATATACATTTATTAGTATTTCTGCTAAGTTGTTTTGCAGGCGTGTAACGACAGGTTAAAGTACATCTTAATTACCCAGATGAAGTTCAGCCTGTCATTTACAGTCGATCCGCTGTAATTTTTATGGTAGTTTTATTATAATAGAGACAGAATAGTAACCGAAAATAAGGAAAAAATGCATAAGAGTTATAAATTGATTGAAATAATTTGTTACGGCGTAGTGAGTTACCAATGGTGTCCTTGGTGACTGTGGTTGCAGCTGAACCGCGTCTTCCGAGTGTGCTAGCAGATCTTTTTCTCTCTTTGGTTTTGCCTGACATTATGCAACCTTTGGACTGCAGCTGTTGAATGGCTCTCAAAAAATATTCCAAATACATCAAGTTCAACCACAAACTGGCAATCAGTTATTTGCCATGCAGATCGCTCTGTACCTAGGAACAGTGACCACAAAGAGACTTGTTTTTTTGACCTGGAAGCTTTGCACATTGGCTTAAGAAGATGCCATTTGCTATACAAACAAATCGGTCTAAACCAAATACTCCGAACAGGTAATAGAGAATAAATAAAGACGCCTTCCTGGAAACTCTGGACCCGCCTCCCCTCCCCTAAGGTCAGGCCACCCATCTCTCCAACATGATTCAAATCATTTTGACTGAAAACAGACCTCTAGTGTTAATTACTTTAGTACATCATTAAATTACTTTAAAGTATCTTTTACATTTTTTATTTTTAAAGTTTAAATGTCTTTTGCCTGCTGTGCAGCACTTTGATCAATGTGTCTCATACAGAACCTAGAATTCTTTCTCACAATGCATTAAGACCTCTTACAAAAGATTTGTAATTGTATCACAGACCCCCTTTTAGATTGTACTTTTGCCAGTGTACTTGATGTCAAAGCCAATATTGTAAATACAGACGGTCTGAGCATCTTACAAGAACATGACACCTAACAAAGGATGCAAACAAAACTTTACTCTGATGAAGCGTTAGCTCCTTACCTTCTCATTCCCCTTGGCTTTAATTAAACACTTATTTTTAAAAAAATCGAATGCAGTTATTTGGGGAAGACAGCTGTTATCTTACCACCACCTTCCTTTAGCTGCTCAATTCAGGGATCTCCACAGCAGATCTTCTGCCTCCATCTCATCCTTGGATCCTCCTCTGTCACACCAGCCCTCAGCATGTCCTCCTTCACTACATCCACGAATCGTCTGAGGTCCTCGTCTCCTCCTGCGTGGCAGCTCATCTTCACCATCTTTTGTCCAGTACATCCCTCCTCTGCACATGTCCAAACCATCTCAGCCTGAGCTGTCCCTCATCTCATAGAGGAACAAATTATGAAGGTTAAATCCAGTTCTCCTCATAAGACTTTAAATTGGACCCGTTATCCTCAGCTCCATATTTTTATTCTTGGTCTCCACTGCAGTAGCTTTGCATGATTCGTGTTTCAAAATGGTCCTAATTTTTCTTCTACTGGGCCTCAGTTCATCCACTATCTCAAACAGTCTGATTTAGCTCTCTTCTCCTACCTTTAAGCCAGCTTTCTTCTGATTGGCTGTCCCTCACAAACAGAAGGTTTGAACAGCAGGTAGCTGAGGCTGTATATGTCCTCTCACTGAAATTATACATAGCCAAAAGTAGAAAAACACTGAAACTGAGTATTCAGAGGAGTCTGATTCCTCAGCTTTTAATTCACAGGGATTTTTTTTTTCACACACTGACCACATGATTAATGTTTAATCATCCATCATTATAACAGTAAATATTACACTAAAGAGAAAATATGAAAAAGAATAATAGGTCCTCTTAAATGCAGTTAGTCTTCTGCATATATGTGTGGGGCAAAAGAGTTTTAGCACCCGTTGTGTTTGAGTTTTATCAAACTCTTCTGTTGCTGAGCTTGTGTTAGCTGGGAGTCTGTTCGGGGCCAGTACATACAGCAACTGCAATAACGGTTTAAAGGCATTTCATTTTAAACCATCACAACAGCTAAAACACAAAAACCTCACTGCTGCAAAGTGGACGAGAGGCTGTAAACATCACGCCACAAACTGTCAAAAACATTGCCTGATATGGTAAAACACATTTTTTAATGGTGTAAAACAAACTGTAAAACAGGTGTTACAGCTCTACTCCATGTCAGCATCAAATAATTACTTGCTGAAAACTGACTGCAAACGACAGATAATAAAATAAAAAGATATTCTGCTTCTGGAAGCTGGAGGGACAGCGATGTGAGTGCAGGTGCTTGTCACACAAATCAGCTTTTGCCTCATACGTTAATCATCTCTACACAATGTAAGCATTGTCGTTATTAAGAAAAGCCTTACCAAAGGCTCGTACGTGGAGCTTTGGATAACCCCCCAGGTCTCTGTGGACTCTGGAAAAGCCAGATGGGGAAACAAACAATATTGGACGGCCAAACCCGCAAGGCTTCCCAATGTTGCGGAAAGAATGCAACACCAGCAAAACAGAAGGCAAAAAGAGCGAGATGTCAAGATGTTCCTCGTCTTCATGCAGGAGGGCAGGATGAGGAGCCAGTCACGGGTAAGAGGCAGCGAAACTCTGATGGGGCAACTGTGAGTCAGAACCATTTCAGAAAATAAAAATAACACACTATGTTATCACTTTGAGGGGATCAGCAGCATGAAGGAGCTGCTGGCTGCATGTGGGGGGTCAGAAGTTTTCTTAGTTCTTGTTTATGAAGCTATGGTTTGGACTGGAGCTCAGCACAAAAGGCAAGGGGGGGGGGGGTCAA
>JAVDPK010002913.1:3803-32106 GCA_034780415.1 Cichlasoma orientale | reverse complement strand
CCCCCCCCCCCCCCCCCAAGTAAGTTGACATTTTTACACACACACACACACACACCCCTCCTTTAGGACCTGCCAGATAAACAATTTTTGCTTCACTGGTAATTTTCACTCACCGTTCAGTTCTCTGACCCTCTTCCTGTAACACTGACTCACATCTAAGAGGAATCTGCTCATAGGTTTCAGCTTGAGAGCCACATTTCTATCACTTCTTAGCTGACACCAAAACAGAATCGTAATGTTAGAGGTGGCCTGGTGGCCTGCGTTTATCCCCTCTCTCTGTGCAAGACGGAAAGTTTAGAGGTCAGAGTTAAGTACAGAACAGCACCCAAACAGATGGAAGGGAGCCATTAATCACCTCAAAGACGCTCCAGCACAGGCAGCATTAGGCCTCCTGGGGGGGCTTGAACTCTTAAAAACTCTGTTAGAACCAAACTGGAAGACAAGGAATGGGTGTTGAGGACCCATTATAGGCCTAACAGGAACTCCTAATCAGGAGGTAGCCTACTTCAGCAGCTGGGGGACGGTATGTGGAAATTTTATTGCAATTAATTACAGAACTGGGTGGACCTGAACAAGTCTGAGCAAAAAGTATATATAAAAAAAACTTTAAAAAAAATAAGTAGTGACGATTGCATATATATATATATATATATATAATATTTATGTATTATATATATAATTATATTATATAATTTTATTATATATGGGTCATTATAAGCAGTGTGGCTAACAGTTAAAAATATTTGAGAAACTAATGGAGCTATTGAATATAATGGATGAACAGTTGAAATACAGTGAATAGCAGTTCAGTTGTAACCTAACAGCACTGATAACAGTTGCAATAGCTAATAGCATAACTGAAGTTATTTGATAAACATAATGGTCAATCAGATAGAAAGGGTAACAAAATGAATCACTGTTAATGGAGCACTAGACATAGTTGAGGAATGGTTGAAACATTAAGCTAATATCTGTTCAAACTATTGTAGCCTTTAGCTGTGGTACCGAGCCATCTCCAGTCATGTAAAAAAAATAAAATAAAATAAAGGAAGGTTTCACAGGGCTCGATGCTAGCCTGTGAAAAACTAAGTACACCTGTACTGCTTCCATAGGAATTAAGAGGGTAAATGGCAGCCAGGTGCTGCTAATCAGATGCACATGATTAATTGACCATCAGCAAGTGTGAGCATCTCTATAAAAGCAGAGGTTTTAGCAGTTTGCTGGTCTGAAGCATTCAGGTGTGTGTTAACACAATGCCACAGTGGACGTCCCAGCAAATTCACTCCAAGGTCAGACCGTGCAATGCTCAGAGAAAGTGCAAAAAAAACAGTACAATTATAAAACTGAACAAGTGTGGCTTGTTTGTAAGGGTTGTCAGGGGAAATCCTCTTTTCTCTAAAAAAAAAAAAAAAAAAAAAAAAAAAAAAACGAACATTACACTACAACTTAGATTTGCATCTGAACAAACAACAAGACTTCCGGAACAATGTTCTTTGGAGAGATGAGACCAAAGTGGAGATGTTTGGCTATAATGCACAGCACCATTTTTGGAGAAAACCAAACACAGCATATCTGCACAAAAACTTCATACCAACTGTCTGCTTGCGTGGTCACACAACAGGACAATGATCTCAAACGCAGCAGCAAATCTACAACAAACTGACTGAAAAAGAAAAGAATCAAAGTGCTGCAATGGACCAGTCACAGTCCAGACCTCAACCTGACTGAAATGCTGCGCTGGGACCTTCAGATTGCTGTGCAGAAATGAATGCCTGCAAGCATCAGTGAAGTGAAGCAGCATTGAGGAGTGGGCCAAAGTGTCTCGACAACGATGTGAGAGACTGAAAAAGTTAAACGATTACTTCAAGTTGTTGCTGCTAAAGGTGGTTCTACAAGCCGCTGAATCATGGGGTGTCCTTAGTTTTTCACAGGACTGCAGAGAGTCCTGTGAATTTTATTTCACGTGATTGTAGTTAGCTCCATTATTGTACAGTTTGATTTATTTTGTAGATATTAAAGTCAGAAACTCTCAATTTTGTCCTTCAGACAATAAAAAGTAACCCTTGGCTTCAGGTGGAGATTTTGTCTAAATTTCCAACAGAAAAGTGCATTTAGAAGCTGCAGGAAAGACACTTGTCTCCTTTTACAGTTCATTCTTGAACCCAGAAAGTCATTTAGCTGTTATTTTGTAGCTTTCAGTCCCGTCACATGATCTTCATCAGCAGAAAATGTTTCCTGAAACTGTAGTTTTTAAGGCTTCCGTTTTTCCTGAGTTTAAAGACTTCTCAAAGTTGGCTTAAAGGTTTCGCTTCCAAAATCTTGAATACAACTTTGACAACTTCCAGATGCAAAAAATAACACTTCTTAACGCATTTGACTGCTCAGGCAGATTCAGGTTGCTCTCATTATTTTTCATCCATTTGGAGATAATTGATCAAACCTATCCAAACATTTCAAGTGGACTTGGAGAATCCACACTTCATCCCTTAGTGAGCAAGAGGCAAACTTAGCCTTCCAGAGCAACACTCACAAAGAGCTCTCAGTCTTTCAGCATCAGTCTCCATTGGGTCCACATGTCACCTCAGAGGAGCGAGAAGCAGGTGGGATGCCGATGCCAGAGCCCAGGCCGCAATCTAGCTCCATCCCTCCACTGTTCCAGTAAATTGCACCAGAGCTGGGGTCATGGTGGAGAAGATTCCTGGAGTGCATGCTTCCCTGTTTGCAAGTCAGATTTTGATTGGAGGTGAGGCCAGGGCAGGACTCAGTGGAAATGTGGTCATCAATGAGTTCCAAGTGGATCTCGCAAAGGTCGACTGGAGCCGGGGACAGAGGAACCCAAGAGATCGGCTCTTGAACAGACGACTTAAAGAATGAAAGCAGAGAAGTCTTATTCTGGAAAACTGCGTGCTTCCGTTTAAGCATTTTAAAGAAGTAGAGAGTAAAATAAACTGAAACCAAGTAAATCATACCGGAGCCTTCGGTTGATTCTCAGTGGCTGGTGTGGCTCGTCTTGATTTTCGTAGAAACATGATGAGAAGTGGGAACAGAAGAAGGGAAGTCAGGCCGATCCCCATACACAGCACAGGCAGCAGCCCTGTAGGCAGGAAACGCATGCAGGTTGAACACATCTCTGCTCCAACAAACGTGCAACTACACTGAATAATTTCAGACCCAAGGTAAACAAGTTGGATAAGCAGTAAAGCTGCAGGAAGAGGTGAGCCAAGCCTCTGCAGGATATTTAGGTGACCTCTTGGACTTATAAGATTTGGTTCAGGTCCTTCAATCACAGCTGTCCTTATGAGGATTTCCTGCACTTTCCTGGAAGGTTGTTGGCATCCTAATTAGACCTGAGCAATATTTTTGACCTTATAACTAATGAAAGCAGGATATGTTGTGAGTGGTCCACAGACAGGTCTACTTACTGTTTCCAGGGTCAAAACGATAGAAGCAGCATTCTTTTTTTTTAAAGTGTTACCAGTGATTTATTAGGCCGTCACATGTAAAGGTGCTTCAGGTAGCTGCTAAAGGTCACGGCATAATTTGGCTACCGCAAGCTTTAAAAGTGAACTGTAACTCATCTTCAGTCTCCTCCTCACTTGATTTGAACACCGTTTCGACACACTGAGGGGCTGATTTGGGCGAAGCAGCCATGGCGAAGGTTGGGAAGGAGAAGTTGGCCTCAGCGCAGTATTTCTGACCCAGAGACAAACCAGAGAACTCCACATAGGACGTGACCTCCTGAGTCCAAACGGTGCGGCTCTGCAAGAACCGAGCAAGAACAGCCTGTAAATGGTACTCCTACTACATTTAAATCTACTTCACCAAGAAATATTAAATATCTTTTTATACGATCACATTTAACAGTTATAGTTACAATTTTTCATGTAAAACAATATGATCATCTTTTAGAATATCATGCATTATACTGCGTATACAACACCTAACACTAACTAAAGAAATTTTGCTAAATGCTGCTTATATTTTTTAATTCAAACATATATGCATACTCTAAATATGTAATGATTCTAATGAGCTTCAGAGTCAATATTTGGTATAAACACCTTCATTCTTCAGCACAGTCTGAACTCTCTGAGGCAGCTTTCTGTCATTTCTTTAAGTAGTCTTCAGGAGTAGCTCTCCGAGCTTCTTGGAGGACATTTAAAGCTTTTCTCTGGATGTTGGCTGCCTTTTGTTCTGTTCTGTCTCAACATGATCCCACACTGCTTCAATAATATTGCTGTCCCGTCTCTGGAGAGGCCAATCCATGACTGACGGTGTGTTTTTCTATCCAGGTATGATTTTACTGCATTGGCAGTGTGGTTTAGGATCATTGTGATTGACACCACTGGCTGAAATGCAGCCCCAGTGGCTTCTTGACAGCCACCCTTCCACTGAGACCATTTCTGAGGAGGCTTCAGTGAACAGTAGATGGATCAGCTGAAAGTCTGGATGCATTTCTCAGGTCCCGTGTCAGGTCCTTTTTCTTAAGGACATGACTTTCAGATACTGTTCATCTGCTGTGGATAAAGTTTTATGCCTGGCACTTCTTTTGTCCTCCACTTGCCCAGTCTCAAGTTTTTTAAGGACCCACTGCAGACCATGAAATTACCTACGTAAAGGTTATGCATATATGGTTGAATTCTATTATGTGCAGCTCTAAAGTTAATTTTGAATGGAACACTTCCCCATTCTTAAATTGTGGTGTTACTTAAGTAGCGGTTTCACACCCGGCACTTGTACATTTTAGAATAGTTTAACATTCAAAATCTGCCCAACATGCTGCAAGTAAATAATTAATTCATTAATTAAAAAAAAAATCACCAGCCTTTTCATAGCAATACATGCATTGTTTTAATTCAGGTATTAAAACTGGATCTCACATTAGTAATGAAACTATATTTCGGGGCAGGTTTGAATGAAATCCCTCAGAAACACTGGCTGAAGACAAAGCATGTCACACCTGGTGTTCATCGCCACTGAGCGCGTTATAAACAGTGACTGTGGTCCAGGGGTCAATCAGCTTAGAGATGGGACAGCACCTCTCCAGAGAGCACCTCCTGTTGGCAGCACAGGGGAACTGCACCTGCACCACCATCTGGTCGTCTTGTAAAGAGACGGAGACAGAAGGAGGGCTGAAGTCTGCGGAGGAGAGCAAAGCAAAGAGATAATTATCCCAACGCGTCAGATCCAAACCTTTAATAACCGCTATTTTCTCAGTCAGCACCCTCCCAGCTAAAAGACTGTAAACCTGCAGACTCTTCAGCCTGTGTCGCGGGTTTGATTCAGCCGCCTCACACAAACATTACAGACCGGCACTCACTGAAGTCGCTGTAGTCGAACTTGCGCGGTTTGAGCCACTCGGTGGAGCTGGGACTGAGGTGAACACCGAGGCGAATCATGTTGTACAGCTCGAAGTTTGAAAAGACCTGAGAGATGTCACAGCTTCGGGACGAGATCCAGACGCACCACGGCACGTCCTGCCACGGGTCCCTGCAAGAGCATCAGGATAAACAAAGCCCTCACATTTTAAACCTGAAGACCTATTCTAAGGTTTACACGCAGCAGGTGTTAAACAGGTACTTAAATAACACCACAATTTAAGAATAGGGAAGTATTGCATCCGAAATCGACTTTAAAGGTACAATCCACCCATATATGCATAAGCTTTAAGTATGTGATGTCATAGCGATCTGCAAAACAGACCTAAAGGCATACAGTAGTGTGCAAAAGTCTTGAGCCAACCCTCATTTCTTTATATTTTCCTTCCATGCAGTCAGACTTTCTTGTATTTTTAAAGTGGTCTTGAGCAGTAGTTCTCCAGGCTTCCTGAAGCTGCCTTTTCATTCATTTTCAGTTCAGTGATTATTTTTTTTGCTCAGTGTTAAGTGACCACTTAACACTGAGCTATGAATCATTCAAGCATAAAAGGCTCCTAACTCAATGGATGAACCAGTGTTGTGTCTACACACACACACACACACACACACACACAAAACTTAGCAAAAAAAAACATTTTAAATTGTATCTTCAGGCACTTTGTTACTAGCAGCCTGTCACAAAACACATTATTTGTTCCCATTTCTTTAGTTGAATCTATGAAAAATGTCAATAGCACATTTATCACAGTTAGCTCGAAACCTGCCAAATCTCAGCGTGGTGTGCAGTCTGTCTTTAAAAACTGGAAATTGGACAAGTGGAGGACAGAAGTGTCAGGACTAAAAAAAAACAAAAAAAAAACATCTACTGTTCAGAAATGCAAGAAATGGTGTCCCCTAAATCCAACTTCAGGCATGCCTTTATCTACACCTCACCAGTCAGTCTGCAGTTAAACCCACGCATCACCTGAAGACTATTGCATTGCTTCTGGAAGGAGAGTAGGGGTCGCAGAGGGATGTAACATTGTAGGAGCCGGTAAAAAGGAGACACGAAGAGGTATGCAAAAGTCCCGCTTCTTCACTCTCTCCTCCTCTCTCTCACTTTCCACAATAAGAGCTCAGTCATTCTAGTGTGAAATATACATCTATGTGTCCTCCACAACATCTCCATTAAAAAGGGTTCCTCTAGGAACCCTGAATAAATTAAGAAGCCTCTCTGGAGTCTTCTGATTCCTTGTGATCTCTCAGACCTGAAAAACAGAGTGGTAAAAGCTGGAAGAGAAGCACAGTGTGCATCAGTCATGAATGAAGTTACTCCAATAGGCCAATCACCAGCTGAAGCAAAAGGAAACACTGCAAATAAGCTCGAGCCACCAAAGCACATCATACTCGAGCATTTAACCAGCTGATGTCTAAATGTTCTCAAATTATTTAAGCGGTCAACATGGACGCCCCTTCATGAGGATCACAAACTGCTGCACTGAACACACAAGTGCCACATGACCAGCACAAAGTGGAGCACAAACTAAAAGGATTACTCTAACAATTACTACGACACAAACCGAAAGTAGCAATAATCCCACCCAGCGACCTGTTGTTTCCACAACACAAACGGTCACATTCATAGTGGTCCCATACCACAACGAGTTACTTTGATCTACAAAATTCAGTAAAACAAGCATGCAGATGGAGAACCATGTCCACACAATGATCACAACAAGTGTGGCTCAGCCACCACCCGGCCAGCAACATTCACAAGTGCTCCACCAGAAGTGGCCAAATTCACTGAAGGTCACAACACAAAATACTCACCTCATCATTTGGCACCCATAAACACTGACAGATGTACACACATGGCTGTAACTACACACTACATGCTAACTCAACAAAAAGGCCTTCCTGCTTCAGTGTCACTGGTTTACTTTGAGCAACTCACAAATGAATATACTAACAACAAAAACTAACTACACCTACCTAGTCTTCAGAGTAGCGAGCTCTAGGCAGCTTTAAATGCTAAACTCATGAGCAGGCAGCAAACCAGAGATGCCATTTATTGCCGAATACCCCCCCATAAAAACCCCCCAAAAAACCAAAAAACTTTATTCACCACAAAAATAGAGTCCAAAGTATCCCAGAAAAAAAACTATTTATGTTAAGACCTGGCTCAACAACCACAACATAATGTAAAGACTGACATCAGAGTTTTAAGAAACATGACTTTTACTTTGAAAGTCTTAATAAGCTCAGCTAAAACCGTTGCAATCCAAACATCATAAAGGTAAGAAATGGTGTCTCCCAAAACCAACTTCAGGCATGCCTTTGTCCAAACCTCACCAGATGAAGTCAATCTGCAATTAAACCCAGGCAACACCTGGAGAGGATTGCATTGCCTCTGCAAGGACAGCAGGTGTTGCAGAGGGGCATAACAGCATGTACTACAACAGTGAGTGTCACAGCCATCTGTAAAACACGGTGGAGGCTCTGTCATGGTTTAAGGCTGCCTTTTGGCCAGTGGTGCTGGAGATCTTGTCAAATTTAATGGAATTATGAACACATAAAAGTACCATCAGGTTTTGATCCACCATGAAATACTATCAGCACGACAATGATCCCAAACACACAGCTAATGCAGTAAAATCACACCTGGATAGAAAAACACACAGTGGAACACTATCAGTCATGGATCGGCCTCCCCAGAGCCCGGACCTCAACATTGCTGAACCAGTGTGGGATCATAATGACTGAACAAAATGCAGCCAACATCCAAAGAAGAGCTTTGAATGTTCTTCAAGAAGCCTGGAGAACCGTTCCTGAAGACTAAAGAAATGACAAGAACGCTGCCTCAGAGAGTTCAGACTGTGCTGAAGAATAAAGTTGGTCACACCAAATATTGACTTTTAAACTTGTTAGAATTATACAAACTCTGTTTTTTGACATGCATACATATACACTGTATTTGTATGCATGTACATGTTTTGATAAATTACTGCTCCCGTTTCCCCTAGCAAAATATAAAATGAGGGGTGACTCAAGACTTTTGCACAGTACTCTAGATGCTAGAATGAGGTGGAGAAAAAAATAATCAATTTGTTGCCATTTCAATTTCCTTTTGATCTTGAATTTTTAATTGATGAGTCATTTTCATTACATTCAGTGGACACTTAGTTGGAAGTTTATTACACTCCCAGTAATGCATTCTACACCTGCGAAGCTCACAACGCCCAGTTTTGTTGTAGCTGTGTTAAAGAGAGTCGATTCAGCAGTATGGACATTTTGAAGGCCTCAGTCTTTGGTGCTGATGAACTTCGCTGTATTATACAGAGTGTGTGAGGTTACAGGAGTGCCTCACACACACACGCGCTCAGACAGACTTACCCCTGCGTCTTCGTCTGCACAGTGTAGGTGGTATTAGGACTGGCATGGGGACAATCCCACTGCAGGAGGCAACCTAAGTCCAGTGATTCCACTGCAGTGTAACAGACTAACTCGCTCGACCCTGGGAAGTTAGCACGAAACCCGTACACCAAAAATAGACACACACACACACACACACACACACACACACACTCTCATTGGTCAGTTGAGTTTGATTGTGACAACTTTGTTAACACTTTAAAGCACAAGCGCACACAGAGGAGGAAAATGTAAAAGTAAAAAAATATTTGAACAGAGATTAAACAGCAACAACAACTGCAGTTCTTACCTGTGATGAGCAGGAAGCACAACCCCAGCAGCACCATCAGCCAGGTCATACCTGGTGTCCACATGACAGCTTGGTGACCTCTGGATCAAGAAAGGGCTCACAGAACGTGCAAAGTCCCGGAGGTGACCGACTCCCTTTAAAGCAAGACAAATGCACCTGTAAAGAGGCACTGAGACGGAATAAGCTGCAGCAAAGAATGATAGACTGAGGACAGCAGGACGGTGGAAGGGGTGGAGAGAGATAAGGATTTAATTGAAGGCTGGTGATTTTGTAAGGGAGAGGAAAGGCTGTAATCTCCTTAAAGAGGAGGGCAAGGAAAAAAAAAAAACCCTCAAGACTGGGATGGCAAGAAGCAAAAACTAATGTTAAAGCATAAAGATTTTATTGATGTTGTGCCGCTCCTGTACTAATTAACCCATTTTCAGTATCGGCTGCAGTGACTTACATGCAACTATTAGTGTTGCTTTTTTGTTGCCATTTTTTAGTCAGCTACAAAAACTGCATTTGGCCCATAAAAAGTAATATTTTCTTCTGAGAATTCTTTCCTTTTAATGTTACCATTTCTCTTCTGTAGGTATTGAAACTACACACACACACACACACACACACAGAGAAAAGTGCAACATCATGGATAACCTCCCAAATGTTTAATTCACAGCATTGACAGAATTAAAAAAATTTGCATGTCATTTTCAGAAGATAACTCTGAAATCCCGCTTGCTGCACATCCCCACCTGGACAGTTGTTTCTGGATGTTCTGGCGGCTGCTTGTTTCCATAAGCAGAGGGGGTGTATTTACTTTTGAACCTGTGAACCTGTGTAGACAGCACTTTTTGTAATATACAGAACTGAAAGGCATTTTTTGCCCGCTTGTTGCATGCATTGTATTTTGGATCACAGCGACATCGTTCCTCTCTTTAAAAAATAGCTTCAGTTATTCAACGGTTCCCTCAAGGCAGTTTATATTTGGTCTGAATCCACCTTGGCCCGGACCTTTCTGTGTGGAGTTTGCATGTTCTCCCCATGTTTCCTCCCACAGTCCAAAGACATACAGTTAGTGGGGTTAATTGGGGATCCTAAATTGCCTGCGAGCGTTAATGGTTGTCTGTTAAGCCCTGCAACAGGCTGGCGACCTGTCCAGCACCCCATGACTGCTGGGTTAAGCTCCAGCCCCCCCGACCCTGAAAAGGATAAGCGAAAGAAGATGGATGATACCCTACAGTGTTAGAGAGAAAACCCCAACAATCATGCAGAACCCATAAGCAAACACTTGGTGATGTGAGGAGGAAGAACGTCCTTTCAACAGGAAGAAATCTCCAGCAGACCCAGGCTGAGGGAGGGGTACCCATCTGCTGTGATAGGATGGAGGGGGTGAGGGGAAAGCATAGAGAAAATACATGCAGCAGCTCTTAGCAATAAAGCTTTGAGACTGGAATCTTTCTAGTTTCAGTTTGTAGTTCAGCTATAAAAGCTTTTTTTCCTGCCACTGAAGGAAAAACATTTGTTGCCAGGCAGAGCAAAGTTGAAATTTCAAGTAATTTCAAGCTTTGACTTAAACTTCTGGAGGAAAATAACTTGAGTTCTCAAAATTTTGAGGACACAAAATTTGTGTACTCATGGATGGCAAAAATAAATAAAATGAAACAAGCTTCCATAATGAGAATAAAACAGAAACAAACACACACACACACACACACACACACACACACCCGCTCGTCTTTGATCAGCATATTAGACAAATGCTTTCCCAGCTGTTTACTATGATTTCTTCTATGCAAATAAGACATTCGAGGCAAGTGGCCAAAAAAGTAAACGCATAAGAGATCAAAGACATGAGTGCATTCTGTCTTTTTATTCAATGCCATGTTTAAATAATAAGAATCTGTACATCTCTAAAGCAGGTCTTTATCATATTTGGGAATGAATGTTCAAACAGTTTCCTTATTAACAATAATACAGCTGAAGTTCTTAACCAGGCAATCAGAAGGACTGACAGATCATACAGCAACAACAACAAAAAAAAAATTGTCTGAATAGTGTACAGCACGCACACACACGCGCGCACACACACACCCTCTCACACTGTATCCATCACAAACATGCATTCGCTTTACAAACACCTCAGCAGAGCATTATACACCTCTTGATAATTAAAGACATCAAAGCAAAACTGCCTGTTCATTCAGCACCGAACATCAGAAAAATCATTGCAACAATATTAATACTTAAGCTTAACATTCCTCATTCCAGCATCATCCATCAATCTTTACATCTGCAAATATTCAAGATCCAACTGAACCGGACCCCAAACTGGAGTGTTTACATGCTGATCAGTTCTGGATGCTGCCGATCAATCAGCTCTATACAGGCACGGCTGACGTCACAGGCTGTACCGCCCTCAGTCCAGCAGAGGGCGACGCCTGCAAAGTTTTTGTCCCACAGCGTTATTGGAGACGGTCAGCCCGTTTTGGAGTCTCTTTGTAAACCGACCTGGATACTTTGAGTCGCCCGTGCACCAAAAAGTGTGTCTGGAAAATAAGCGGAGTATTGCTGTGTTAAAATCTGTGCAAATTTTAAGAGGAACCTGCTTAATTTCCAGAGTGTAACCCTTTGGTGCATAGTTTCCACGCATTTGGTGTTGAGGACTCCGGGTTTATGTTTGCGCCCTTGGCAAGGCGCGTCCCGGCTCCAGGCTGGTGTTCGTGGCCGTAGGCGAGGGCGGCTGGCCCTTGGGTCCTGAACAAAGCAGCCCACGAGAGGCGGCGTGGTCCCCGTTCAAGTTCTTGTAAGGGTTTCGGCGCGGAGGAGCTCTCAGACACATTGAGGGGAAGCGGAAGCCTGCCAGGCAGCAGCCGGGACAGGAGGAGATGACCTCCTCCTGGTCCAGAGAGTGCCCGCTGCCGGAGCCAAAGGGAGAAGGGCCACTGGGGTCGCCTGTTGGCGAGTGATAGCCGTTGTTGTTGGTTGTGGGAGTGCTGTTGGTGGCATCACTCCAGCCCAGTGGTCGACTCACAACCACATTGTTGTTGACCAAATTGGAGAGCGGCGGCAGGCACGGAGGCCCGTTAGAGTTGGCCGACCCCCAGCCGTTTGAGAAGGGAGGGCTGGATGGTTGTAAGGGAGATGAGAAGTGAGAAGGAGGAGAGGAAAGTTTGGAGTTAGAAGAAGAAGAAGTGCAGTCTTGCATGTCTGGGGAGCTAGTACAGTCCATTGGTTCCTCCTCTCTCCCTTCCTCCTCCTGCTGCTCCTCTTTCTCTTGGTCCAGCATATTCATTGACAGGGCCTCAAGAGACAGAGGAAGACCTGAATCACCTGCCCTGTAGGTATCCTTGTCTTCTAGAAGACTGTCCTCCTCAGTTGCTCCATTTACTTCACTGTTTGCATCGTCCATCTCATACGGGGACTCCTCAGAGAGGACAGTGTTTGGCGCCGATGTGAGGTGTGGAGGAGGCGTACAAGGCAGCGAGTGGCAGCGCCTGTGTCTCCTGGGCATGTCGACGGCATCAGGGTCAGACGCAGTGGCATCATCGCAGTCTGGTGGAGGAGGCAGCGTGAAGGTCAGGGAGATGACCGACTTGCTGGGCGTGTCAAACAGCTTTATTTTCCCGCCTTTGAGGTCCTCCCTCTGGGAAAAGGGGTTGACCCGAGCAGGAGGAGCCAAGGTAACAGGAGGCGGCGTCTCTGGAGGATGGAGCATGTCGGATTTGCTGCGGGAGAGACGCTGATCTGACAGGAGGCAGAGGGATCGTCTTCGCACAGGGCTAATAGATGGAGAAGGAGCTTCTAAAAGAAGAATGAATAGTGTTGGTTCACAGAAATAAAACTATTTGCTTTCATGAGGTGCCTGCAAAATGCCTCACCTTTGACAGCTGGTTCGTCCTTCCGTTTTCTCTCAGCTTGTCTCTTCTCCAGCTCTGCTACGATTTGGGAGAAAGACGGACGGAGCTTTGCGTTCATCTGACAAATGAGGGGAAACAGATGGAAAGATTAAAACAGACTGAGCACAAAGCAGGCAACGAACATGGCACTAAAATGAGGAGGCATCTGTAACATTTTCTTGATTTTTGGCATCTAAACAGGTTTCAAAACTCCGCAACGACCGTTAGAGCTAAAAATGACAGGATCAAATATACAAGCTGCCATCCGCTAACTAAATAAATAAAACAGCTGGTTTTCCTTTAGACACTGTAGATTCTTTTTTGCAGTAATGTCATTTTTTAAAAAAATTCTTAATTTTTCGGCTCATATGAGCAATTAAGAATTTTATAATGCACTTTCAAAGTGATGTGGGACAATATTCCCAGTTCTATTTTCCCCCATCACAAAATAAGCAGCGATGAGCTAACAGCACGTGTGATGCTGTGGCAAAGAGGCAAAGTGCATTTCTTACATTACAGCAGGCGATGGCCAAATTCAGGAAGTGAGACGGACAGTCTCCCACCATCTGCCGAAAGGCCTCCACATCCAGACCAAAATCCTGTAAGAAAACACAGAACTGATGAGGGTTTCTATCCATGTTTGCGTGGCCCCTTTTTTTTTTAATGTTTAAAAAAAAAAGAAAGAAAAAAAAGGCACAAATTATTTGATTTTCTTGCTTTAAAAAAAAAAAGAAAACTTCATTATTCCATCTTTTTTTCCAACTCAGAGGACTACCAGAATATGGCTTCAACTGTTGTACTGTTAAATGGCCACAAGGGGGAGAGGTGCTCTTGTGACGGCTTCAAAGGGTTTTAATGTGGATTTATACAGTGTGGTGTGGGCGTCAAACTCATTTTGGTTCATAAGCCACATGCAGCCCAAACTGATCAAGTGGGCTTTTAATAAACTGGAATATTGGCCAGAGCCAATATTTTTTTAAAAAAAGCTGACACCATAACACTGAGTAAGAAAACCTTTACCACACTCCATTATAAACTGCCAGATAAGAGAAGGTATTATTTTGTTTGTTAAATTACTTCCATTTAAGGAACAGCTCATGCAGCATGCATATCACCCCCAGATCTGTTAAAAACACCCTAATAAGTATGAAATTGGGGGATTGGGTGACCTGCAGTGAGTTAAAATAAAGGACAGTGCAGCACTGTGTGTGTGTCACTCCTGTTGAGCCACTTAAGCATTCAATTTTCCAGCAATAAGTCAGTCAGCTTTCTGTTTGCCCGCAATGACATTCAGCCGATTTCAAAATGATCTACTGCATCCATCATTTCAAATATTTATTAATTATCTCTCTCCCGTTGCTCAATCTTAGGAGACATTTCGACACCGCTGCTTGCACAACAGTTACGAACTGGAGGAGAGCTTCAGATAGCGACAGACTTCTGGGACTGGCCTTCAACACTGACACCCAATATAAAAAAAAAAAAAAAAAAAAAAAAAAAAAAAAAAAAAAAAAAAAAAAAAAAAAAAAATCAATAATGCTTTATTAGAACCCCAATAATGGCTTTATTAAGGGAGGAGGATAGCTGATGACAGAGTTGTCGGTACCTCAGTGCGTGGAAGGATGTCGGGATCCGCCTGTATCCTCGCAATGACCTCACACAAGATGATGCCGTATGCAAACACGTCCACCTGCAGACAGAGGATGAGTCCATCAACCAGAGATGACGAGAACTAAAGATCAAACTAAGAGGAACGGCACACACGCATACTACTTATGGCTTATAACTTTCTGTGTACTTTTACAAAGGCTCTGATCCACAACATGCTAAAAGTCAGTTTCAGCTTCCTTGACAAAACAACCGTCCTAATTTCTCAGGTTTTAAACAGCATGTGTTTTATAACCAATTTATTATGTCAGGCACATGCACAATACTCTGCATCTGAGCTGGTTTATACCAAACTGAAAACACAGTGAACCCTCACTTAGATGAAACCCTAACAGCCAATCAGGATTTCCATTAAGCTATACAGAAAAACGGTCGTAAGCCAGGCCAGCGAGTGCACCCATTACATAACCACATAACTGCTTTATTAAATATTGATTGCTGTACGTCACTGTTCCTCGGTTTATTTGGGCAGCTTTCATCACGCCCACTGCGGACCTTGAACTCTGGAAACAACGTGCAGCTGAAGGGGAGTGAAGAAAGCGAGCCATCAGTACCTTCTCATTATACACTTCTCCTCTGAGCACCTCCGGAGCCATCCAATAGGGGGAGCCGACCACAGCCAGACGCTCCTGGCCTTCTTCCTCACTGCAGGGAAAACAGGAAAGAGGAGAGAAGCAAACCTCTCAGATCCATTTTACCAAATGCAAAAGTTTAATGGAATCAAAGTTTGCGTTCGTGAACGTGTGTGCCATTATGAAAGTGTGTGTGTGGACTGAACGCCTAATTTAACTATAAGAAAAAAAGAATTTAAAGAAAATGTGATTAGGCTGCTTTAGGTGAAGCTTTGCTGATTTTATGTCAGTCAAATTTAAACAATTGAATCTGATTTTTCACTCAGACAAAACAAACTCAAACATCTCCTGAGGTTTTCATAATCGTGAGAGCCGTTTTGGGCCATTTCACCACTTCAGAGAAAGCAATTACCAGAACGGTTTCGTTTTCTTTCCTCTGACATCACATAAAAATGACTACATACAGACTTATATTTAATGAAAACAAAAACCTTTTCTGTTTAACTTGCAGCATTTTGCACAGCAGCCACCCTATAAATGGCTTTTCTTCAGCATCGGGGCTTAAAAATGGAGCGCAGCAACAATTGCTTGGTATGGACACTATGCAACGGTTTTTGCAGTCAAGTCTATCTTTCCAGTTCTTATCTAGTTCCAGTTCAGATGTTTAAGTTGTCAAGGTGCCACCTCGGGCTTTGGGACACCGATGTTCACATTTCTAAGACTTCACAGCGCAAAGTCCCAGCAGCGATGCGTGCAAAACAACACGCCCGATGATTTTCTATGGGGAAGCCTGTGATGTGCAGGAGACTGACGAAGATGACAAATAGATAAAAGGTGGGACAGGAACAGTCAAACAGGCGTCGCAGTCCATTTCAGTGACACAGAAGCTAATCAAGAGAGGTCGTGTGGGGTGAACCGCTCTGCGCAAGTGAACATGTGCTTGTGTGCACTTCCTCAGTATCTAAGTAACCACAGTGTTTTTCAGTTATGTGGAGATATCGTTGAGCAATTTTGACCGAAAGAAAAAGGAAGGAACAAGAATGTGCAAGGACGACGTGCTTGCACACATGCCTGCACACACACACAAACACACACACAGCTAGCAGATACTTCCTCTGTGCTATTTCCATCTGCTACTGAGGGCTATGATACTGCAAAAAAACATGCAGAAGGGAGAAAGGATGAGCCGAGACGGTCGCGGCTCCCAGTGTAAACACCATTTGGAGAAGTGGACCGGAAGAAGCGAGAAAACCGAACGATGGCAGAAGGCAGCACAGGGAAAACACCACAACAGAAAAGTCATCGGCACAAACAGTTCAGATGATGTCAGTAAAAAGCGAGAGTCACTCGTTTTGAAGGGACAGCAGAGATCCTGTAAAGCAGAGAGCAAAAGGCGGAGGACTGGAATAGTTTGACCTTATTTGGAGTGCTAAACCTCCATCATCTTTCCTCCCCCCCCCTCCCCTCCATGCCACGGGCACGCACACACGCGCACACATGTCAACATCAGCCATTCTCAGCTGCAGGATGCAACAGTGTTTGAGTAAAATCAAGAGCAAACACAGCCTTGAAAGAACAGTTGACCAGCTGCCATTGATACAAAGTCTGAAGCAAACAGAGGCGTCATGTTTGATAGGTACAAGTATGCAAAAGTCAACAGTGACAGTCATGTGGAAGACTTGCATTTGTAAACACGTCAGCCTTGTTTTTTCCCCCCACTCGGGTTTCTGTTTTTCAGCTCATCTGACACATTTTGACGGGTTTAGCAGAAAGCAAGACAACCAAAGTTACAAGCTTCCCCTCCCGACAGTGACGCACACTTGTGTAAACACAAAAAGGTGGCTGGGCACAAACACAGCCAGTGAAAACAGCACACTCACTCACTCTAAAGGGCAGCTTACAGTGGCAGCCGTCTCATCTCAGAAGGAGTCGTGTTTTTAATTAATGGCTGGAGACAGAGAGAACGGGAGGATGAGTACTAATGGGACACAAGTGTGCGTCTGTACATGTGTGGGCAGGAGCCTCAGACATACTGGCAATGGCACTGCTTTGAGGTCAGCCTCGACAGCCCTTTTAAACAGTAGTCCAACTAATTTTTTTCCCCCCACTGACAGCTGAGACATTTGTGCAGAAGTGTTTTACATAAAGATGACAAATTGTTGAGTCTGAGGAGACCAAATGTATGTCAAAGTCCTTATTAGGCATTTTCCAAAAGTGAAAACATTCATAACACTGATGCATTACAAGTATTGCATTTCCTTTTTTTTTTTTTTTTTAATTATTAAACTCAGATGCAGAACGTAATGAACCTTCAGTTGGAGCGAGCATATATTAGTCAGGTTTTGATGCTTGCCTTGTATAAGATACTGCATTAACCCGTTAATACTGTACGAGTAAGGACTCACTCTTGATCTGATAGGTGAACAAAATTTATCAGCACCACCAGTCGGTTTAACATGCCGCACTCGTGGTGTCGCAACTTTGCTTATCTAACACAGCTGATCATCATAAGCAACCAAACTCCATGCACAGCACAAAAGAACTCAGCACAGCGTACGTTTTAGCACCCGTCCACATGCAATGCTGCACGCCCCCTCAGGGCAGTACAAAAGCAACACTTCACATAACCATTTCTAAAATAAAAGCGCTTGCATTATAATAGACAAAGCCCTTTCAATGAAAACAAACCTCTGTTTGACACATGAAGGGGCACCACATGCAACAACAGGCACAGGATTATGTTTAGTTTGTTTAGTTTATGCAGCCAGGGATCAGACTGCAAAGGCCTGCACCTTTGACCGCCACTACAGCTCCTCCTGCAGGTGGCAGGAGCACAGACACATAGAATTGGTTGAGCTGAGCATGGCCGGGCCCCCTGGGTTAAAGCGCTCTCAAACAAGCCCCTCCCCAAGGTCCAGGTCAGAACTCCGGTATTCCTAGTCCGGGCAAGTTTTCCTGATGCCTCGTTCTCAAAAGGGGCTTTGAGTTGTACTTAGACAAAAGTCTAAGGAGGAGCTGCTCAGCCATGGAGACCCACACAATGAAGCTCCCAGTGCAGCGTTTTTGTGCTGATGTTAATGCCAGAGGAGGTTTGGAGCTCTGCGGTTACTGAGTCAGCAGAACATTGGCGACTTTTACGCAACACACGACTGAGCGACACGGTTCTGTAACTTCACATGGCCTCCCACTTCATGCTGTGGCTGTGTGGCACTTTGCCTACCGGGGAAAGTGCCGTTACAGTTCGCAGGATGTCTAGCAGGGAGGAAATTTCACATACTGATTTGTTGCAACGGTGGCATCCTGTTACAGTCCCACACTTGAACTCTGTGAGCTCTTTATAAGAAACCCATTCATTTCAAGTGTTTAGAAAGGCAGACTGCATGGCTAGGTGCTCGATTTTACACACCTGTGGCAATGAGACTGAAAGGCATGAATTTGAAAGATTAATACTTTTGTCCACATATTGTAGCTGCTGGGATCGCATGGACACACAAACCACTCTACCACAATCAGGTGGCGATGACTGAGACAATGAGATTACGGCTAAAAGCAGAAACAAGTTCCTCAGTTTCCTCAGAGATGTCGTTTTTTAAAATTAATATCCAGTTTTTCCGGTTTTGATTTGAGGAAATCCAGTTTGAAGCTAGAGCCAAGCAGCAATAGTTTAGCGTAGCAAAAGCAAGTGGACACTGATTTCATTGATTTATGTAAAAACTGAAACAGTACTGCACTGTAATTAATGAGCTTTGGCACACTTTTGAAAGTTATAGGAGAGCCATTTCCCTTCCTTTTGAAACTTTTCAGGAAGTCTTCCTGAGTCTAGCTCCATCCTTCAGGCACAGACATCAGGAAAGTCGCCATCAGGTCACAGCTCTCATTAAGAGAGAAAATAAGTAATTTTATTGCTCTCTATTAGAAAGTGTTGCAACGGTACCCCCCACTACCAATACTTGATGTTGAACCACTTTTGCTTAGGTAAAGATTTTAACCCCCCCCTCCCCCCCTCCAGAGAGGAGCACTTTTATGCCAAGAATTTGAACATCCGCCACTTGAGACATGATGTCAGTGGAAAAGTAGCTGCAGAAATAAAAATCAAGACACATCCGAGGATTGCTGGTTATTTATAGCCTGTGCAAGCCGGTGATGAATAGTAGAAACCACATAAATGTCACTAAACACGCAGCTGTAAATACGAAAGGAAGAGGAATAACGCGACACCAGCAACCGAGCTGCGAGTTAGCGGCGTGTCGTAAAAGCTCACATTAAAAACACTGCTGTGAGCCAAAACGCTGTGTGTGCGCGCGTCCATCCTCCCAACCTCAGCCTCAGAGAGCAGAGGAAGGCAGCATGCGCCTGCACACTTTGGAAAAACCTGACTGCGCTCCGGTGTGAGTAACAGTCACTCATTTTGTGTGTGACTGCATCTCATCCAAACATCTCCAAGAGAAAGCAGAAGTTGAGGAAACATTTCTGAACACACAGGGTGATATGGCAGGAAATATAAACAGACCAAAGAGAGAAGTGAAGGAGTGGAATTTATTGAGCATGACTTATCTAATCACAGAGATGATAGGTGTGACGGACTGACCTGTAATCTGGTATTTTCTCTGCCAGGCCAAAGTCTCCCACCACGGCAGAGCACGCGCCACCCTCCCAGCGTACCAGGCAGTTCTGAACAGAGGGGCAGAGGTCACACGAATCGCTTTATTGCTGCAGCCGACAAGCGCATCCTTAGTGTGTGAGAACACTGAACGCTCCTCGATAATGTTAAGTCACCAGATTATCAGCTGTTGCATAATGACGTGACATGCAGTAGTTTACAAATGTCAATGGCCTGCCAAGAACACAGATGATAAGCCTGTAATCGCTAAATCTGGCACATTTTTACATGATGGGCCCCAAGTTCATAAATGTGCACACAGTCCCTTTTTGAATAAAACATGCACCGGTCAGGTGTTGAATGGGGACTGCGGAGCTCCTGTAGTGTAACGCCATAAACAGCCCACAGAAAATAGTGAAACACAGATGTGAGTAGGGGCCCCGAGTGTGTGAGGTTTGCCTGCCAAGACTCTCACAGATGTTTTGGCTGCTTGGTCAGCACAGATCCAGTTTCAAAACTGGACCTCTGTGATGGCGTCGGATGTCGTTTCATGATTTCTAATGCACTTGCAACATCTTTAAATCTGCACTCAGATCTTTTTTTCTGTTTACTAATCACGAAGCATTCGCACTCATGCGCCTCTGTGTGGGCTCACCCTCATGTTACTGTGGCACATCCTGTTACACGTATACGTGCGTCCCATCCTTCTGAACAGGTCGTAGCAGGTTCAGGCAGTGCTGATTTTCAGTGTGAGCAGCAAATGAGCGCTGATGCGTGTGTGTGTAATCACCTTGGAGGTGAGGTCTCTGTGGAAGATGCCCTTGCTGTGCAGGTACTTCAGTCCTCGGGCGATATCCAGAGCGAGGCTGAGTCGCACACTCCACGACAGGTGCACGTCACTGCCCAACAGCTGCTCCAGGTTTCCACCATTGATGTACTGAAAAAAGCAAAAACATGTTAATTAGTTCTACACGGATTATGTGTCCGCCATTCTGATTAAAAATGTTGATATGAAATCTGCTTCCAAAATTGTTTGGGGAAAGTAAGACTCAGGACGCACAAGTTAATACAGTCGTTCCCACAATAATACTTTGGGACCCGAACGCTGGAGCCTGGTTCTGCTGTCAGGTGTTTTCCTGTTAACGTGGAGTTCTTCCTCCCCGCTGTCACCAAGTGCTTGCTAATGCTAATTGTCTGATCGTCTCTACTGTAGGTTTTAATCTTAGACCCTAAGCCATTTTGAGATGAATGTGAATTGGTGCTATATGAATAAGATTTAAACGAACTGTTGATGTACGCAGTCACAAAAGTCACAAACATCAAATCTATTGCAACAAGTATGGATTTTTTTTTTTTAGCCCATTTTTCCTCATAGTTGGGAGCAGGTTTAATCTCAAGATAACTCGAGATTAAATCTGAATCACTGATCTGGAACACTTCATCATCCTGCTTTGAATTGTGACATGAAAACCTCACCGTGGATTAAAGTAGTTAAATTAGGCCACAGTGTTTGACATTCATCGTCAAGTCATCTGCTGAGTGAAATATTATGGAAATCTATTTGCTTGTTTTTATTTCAGCACTTGAAAAATGTCACTTTGAATTACGGGGAGCTGATCTGATATTTTTTTTGTAAAAAAAAAAAAAAAAAAAAAAAAAAAGGAGGAGATAAAACTAAAAACAGAAAATTCTGTAAAGGAGAGATGCAACAAAAAGCCCTGTTTGGATTATAACTGGAGGCCACTGAGGAGGCATGATAAATATAACCACAAGGTGAACTTTTTTGGCCATTTTTCTGAGAATGTGGCAAATGATAAAACCTCTTGGTCAACTCATCATTAAAAAAAAAAAAAAAAAAAAAAAAAGCCATCTACACCTTTAAAAACTTTCCTATGAACATGACCCGAGCAGCAGGTACGCCTGCTCTCCTGACCTTTATCCTTTTCACTGATGAGCTGCTCAGTTACCATGGCAACACGTAAGCTACAGGTGACCTGTCACAAACTGCTTGAGCTCCGTCCGTCTGACCAGTGAGGCCAGGATTAACTGTACCACGGCTACAGATGTTTGCACTGCATGTTCCGAGTTTACATGGAGAGGTTTGCATTTCCAAAAACTACGAGACCTGCTGCATTAACTACTTTTAATTATTAAAAAAAAGGAAGTAAAATCTGTAAATATTTAAATGTTTTTCTAATGACTGAAAAACCTTGCAAACCGATATTTAAGCGCCGGTTTCCACCATTGAAATTGAGTAATTTTGGGACAAAAACCTGAGAATTCACCACTGAAATTTATATAAACTTTTATTTGCTGAACTTGCTTTGCCTCGGGGGACACATCTGCAAAACAGGAGGGCAGGGCTCAGGTAATTAAGCAATAATAATATTTACCAGGCAAAATAAATGTTTAAAGACCCATAAAAAGATCAATTTTCAGATTTACTGATTAAATTCCCTCTGTTGACAATACGCCTACGATAGACAAATATTTTACTACCTTTACAAGCCGCAGCCTAAACCTGACATCAAACTAAGCTAAATAATCTTCAGGTATATTTAGTGAATTAATAAGCGGGCCAGCACCTTACAGCAGGCCTGATAAAAACTTTGATTTGATTTGAATGATTTTCCTGCCCAAGATTCTCACAAACATCTCAAAGAATTAAGATATAAAAATATGTAAATAGTGTAGGTGTACACCACACAGCTGGCTGTTACCACTGCAAAAAGCAAAAGGAAGTGATCAAGCACATGATCCCCAGCTGCTGTGCAGCAGATTAATGAGCGTCTTACCTCTGTCAGAGCATGGAGCTGCCCCTCGTGGACACACACTCCTATAAACCTGGAGGAAGAGCACACAAACAAACCACTGTAAGAACAACAAGAACAGTTTCAGTTGACACCAACGCATTTAGAGTCAAGTCAAGACTCTTCCAAGTGGTAATACCCTGGATTAAAAACACGAAGCTTACGCATAACGCCCAAAACACCGCAGCTCTAAAAACAAGTCTTTCCCCACAGACAACAGTGATAAAATGCCCAACATTCACAATGAAAACAAACATGTTTACCGTCTGGTACGCAGACATTGTTTTCGTCTCTAGACAGTTTCCTTTGTTGGAGAAAAGTTTATGGGGGTTAATATTTATCCACACCAAGGTTTTGGGTAGATGGGGGTACACCCTGGGCAGGCTGCTACTATCATAGGGCATATTACACAACCATTTAAATAGTGTCAACACTTAAAAATGTTTTCTCAATTGCATGGCTGCTTCGAAGGGCATGCCCCGACAGAGGCAGCTGCCAGGGAAGTGTCGCGTCTGCTAATGTGAATCACTGATCTGGAACTCCTGACGGCGTTTGTGGTTTTGGTGCCTTTTGGAGCATTTTATTGCAATTATCTGATATCCTGGTCTGCTCGGCACCGTTTAGCAGGTATCCGGCTCTGTGGTGCACCAGTGCAGTCTATGGATGCACCTTACTAGAGCTGGCTGATAACTTTTCTAGTCTGCCCACTTGTACATGCATGGCCACTATAGGCTCCTAAATATAACCCAAGGTGGCTGCAGCCAAAGCACTAAAAATGGTGGCACTGAAAGGTAACGCCACAAACCGACGAGTGACACCTGTTAGTCAGTGGGCCCTTCTTGTGGACCACACAAACCACGTCCACTGCCGGTGTCTGAAGGACCAAGTATTCCAAACCATATATGATGGGAAGAGTTCATCTTAACAGTAAGCTGGCGCACGAGCATTCCAGTTACCTGAGTATGTTCGGGTGTGATAGTCGGTTCATGAGCTGGACCTCCCTGAGCATGTTGGCCCTGTTGCTGGCCAGGATGTTCATCTTCAGAGCCATCACCTGACCGGACACACGGTGCTGCACCTGGAAAAGAAGTGCACAGACGCTTTATTTGGCTCACCTGAAGCAACGGGAACGGTTTTAGAAGTACAGCTTCAACATTCTAATTTCCACACGAAACAAAAATACTTAAAATCCGACTCGCGCCCTGGAGGAATGAATGACTGTTCCACTTTTGGATGAAAGAAATATTTAAGACGCCTCACAGTTAACAGATGTATGGCTGGAGACTGTGGGCGTGCAGCACAGCATTTGTGATGACAGATCTACCGCACATGCAGTCACATCACTGACACCCTTTGAAGCAATAAAATTAAAGTGCTGACTGAGTGAGATCTGGAAACCGGCCATGAAACATTTAGCAGGTCAGTCGAGTTTCCTCCTCCCTCATCTTGGCTGCTCGTCTGACCAAACCTGCTGCCATAGCAATGAGTCCATCTGGCACGGTAACCATGGAGATGCGACAAGCTTCCCGGCGGGTTGCATGTTTGCGCATATTTGCTTGGCAAAGAGTTCGACTTCCACGGAAATGTGTACAAGCAGCAGATGAGAGCAAAACACTCTGGGAATGTTTGCAGATTAGTGTCAGTGTGTTAGTTTTTGTGCATGTGTGTCTTTGTGTGTGTGTGTGGGGGGGGGGGCTAGCACTTTAAGTGTTTTAGATGGTATAACAGCGTGTGAAAGGAAAATGTTGGCATTATGAATCAATTAGAGGGGATGGCTTCTAAATTCTGGTTTTGTTTTCAGTAATTTTACACATTCTGGCCGCTCGTGCTTTATCTGTTGCCTCCAGACATTTGTGTTATCCAACAAGTCTATAAAAGTTAATCATTTTACCCTTAAAACAATTACAAAACACATTCAAATACACACAAGACTATGATGGAATATTTAACTCAACTCAGCATTATTTTTAGTCATGAAGCTGCACAATTTAAAAAAAAAAAAAAAAAAAAGCATCTTTAACTTATTTGTCGCCAAGTGCTGCTACATGTAATGAACCTATTTATCTTGGATCCTGTCCAAAATGTCTAAACTATGTCTAGCAGCTCTGTGGGAGCGTACTCTGGCATGGAGGAGCCAAGACAGCATGCTGCACTGCTTCAGTAAATTTTGACGTCCTAAACCAGGTTATTGTGGCACGTGAGCACACGAAGAATCTCTAATGCAGTAAGTGCATTTGCAAATTTATCCATTACAGAAAAATCGCAGCAATAACTTACTGCTAAGGCATTCATTTATGCACGGTTCTGTTCACAGTTCGACTCTGTAAGGTGTCCAGGTGCCGTGGCTGCAAAACAAGCCCAAATCGTCACCCCTCCACCACCGTGCTGACAGCTGGTTAAAGGAGTTTGTGTCGATATGCTGTGCTTGACTCTCAAACATGGTGCTGTGCGTTATGGCCAAACATCTCCACTTTGGTCTCATCTATCCAAAGGACATAGTTCCAGAGGTCTTGTAGTTTGTTCACATGTAACTTTGCAAACCTAAGCTGTGCTTCCACGTTGTTTTTGTTTGTTTTTTTAAAAAAAAAAAAGAGGCTTTCTCCTGGTAACCCTTCAAAACAAGCCATAATTGTTAAGTCTTTCCCTAATTGTTCTGTCATGAACTTTAATATTTAATATGTAAACTGAGGCCTGCAGAGCGAGATGTAGTAGATCTGACCTTTGGGTGCCTTTACTGGGCCATCCACTGGATCCAGTCCTGTAAAAACTTATTCTAGTCGATAAAAAAGGTCTGCATGTATGTAGAATAGAAAATTTTGATGCCTTTTAATCCTTTTCCTACTTCGTTTGACACAATTCTGGACAACAGTGGTCAGAAAAAAACAAAAAAAAAAAAACAAGACAAATTTGAGTACAATGGTTTACATGGAGCATGAAGACATCCACGCGCCATTCTTTTGGCACCACATGCTCAGATTTTGAACGTTCCTTTCGATGGGTTCTCTTGTTTAAATTCGCTCCAGTTCTCTTCTATTAGTCAAGTCACATCTGTTTCAGCTTCAGTAGCTGATCACGCCAAGTCAGGTGACCCTGTAGTCACCTGACTTTTATTCCTGGAAATTCAACGCTACTTTTCCAGGATCAGGAAAGAGCTCAAACATTACTGTATGAAGTCAAGCTCATTGAAAAAGCTGCCAACATTGAAATGCTTTGCATCAAACCAGAGGAAATACCCATTAGTGCTAACCAGTTACTGTAGCACTAATCACAAACCACAGCTGAGGTTGACGGGAAATGTCGAGGTCACCCCCCCCCCCCCGATTCTGATTTAATTGTAATCAAAATTGTGCCTCATATTGAATTTGTGTCTGAGACCCATAAATGATGGTAAAATGCTGGATAACGATCCAGGAGACGGGTCTAAAAATATTTTAAAATCAAGATCAAAGTGATGGACTGACACGGTCATTCCATAAGGCTGGTCAGAATCTTTTACTTTTTAGATTTCATTTTAGATGAGCAAAGCTGATTGTCTTGTCATATTTACAATTTTTTAAAAAAAAAGGAAAGACTGGGTGGTTGAGAGAAGTACAGTTTTATATCCACACCAAACAGACTCTGAACTAGTGTTAAATGTTCCAGCTCAACCCTCATTTCAAAGCCAGTCAATCTGTTAGCATTAGCAGGGCGCAATTCAGTGTTTAGTCGACACTTATTGTGACCTCAGTGCTTGGCTACAAACCAAATTTCCTTTTAGCCAATAACAAAAGCTAAACTGGCAAGTTTTTATCTTCATCTGACATAAATGTGAAGTGAAGGAGCGAGCGAGCGTGAGAGAGAGAGAGTCGAAGTCTGGAGTCGTGAACTGAAGTCAGAGTGACACTCATGTAAATCGCACATGGACACAAGTGTACTTGTGAACTGCAGTTTGCTTCCTGTTGCAGAAAAAGGAAGTCTGAGCAACAAGAGTGTGGAGGGGGTGCAGGACTAATTTCTACTTCTCTTCATACATCTACTGCACTTAGAGGCTGATGCAGACTCATGTGGGCTGGAAGATGGAGTCTGAAGCCGATTAAAGGTTACTTTATACTTGAGGAGCCTCTTCCTGAACACATTAGCACCAATTTCTCTGGAAAGCAGCCTGCATAGCTGTGGATTCACAGCACACTTGTTCATGTTCTTCTGCCTTCGCACTTAGACAAATACGTTTTTACACTCGTCTATAATCCTGTGATTAATGGGCAGCGCCACACACACACACACACACACACACACACACACACAGACTCGCACAGGCAGGTTACCTTGCAAACATGCTCCAGCTGCTGATACAGCAGTGCTTGGAATTGCAGCCCTGTTTGACCCATCAAATTTTGTCCTGACAGTTTAAGCTTCCCAGCAAACAACCTCTCACGCATCATCATTATAGACTCTGACTCAGCATGGAGCTCAAGTGCAACATTTTCTTACATGGTTCTATTTTTTTTTTTCCAAATCTGAAAGGCTCAACTCTGGAAACCCCACAGTGTACACGTGGTATTTTTCATTCCAAGCACTTTGATGGTCATCTCCAAGGACTCGCCACTGGAATGTCCATGCCTACATAGAGATTATCCCATGATATAAAGCAATTACACACAGAATACACAGACGAAAGACTTCTGCTCACATGCATGTGCCCAGCCACACCCTAAAGCTCCCCTTCAAAACACACCGAGCCTCGTAAAGTGCTGCTGTCAGCAGAGGAAAGGTCACTGGCATCTTTTGCTCGCCCGCTCTGCAAAGCCAACATGTGCAGCAGCGTCTGTCATTAGCCAGTGGTCCGATGAGGCAGACTGATGCGCAGCAAGGGAGAGGCGGACGTGCCAGATACTGCAGATGGACGACGCACTGAAGAGAAAGATTTGTTTGAGAAGAGCATATGCAGACGTACAAGCAGAAAAACTGCAGACATTTGTTGCAGTTTGCTGTAGTTTAACCTGACAGATTGCAGTTTCTGCAGTGGCGCAGTGCTGCCAGGTTTACGCCTTCTTACAGTTAGTGTTGTAAGCTGTACCCAAGGGTTTAGCTAAACACAAGGTAAGACACCTGCAGCCAGTGAACTGCTGTCAGCAGTTTGAATGAAACACGTTTTCTTCTGGCTACTGTTGACTGAAGCACCTGCTAACGTCATGTACAGTATAAATGGTAGGCAACGCCTCTGAGCAAGTGCTTTAAAGCCATTTAATGGCCATCAGGGGGCGAGTCATCTGGTTGAAGACAGCATAAAAACTGGTTGTAGCTACAGTGACGTCAGCCACTGGTTTCCAAAGTCCTGTTTTGAAACCTTGAGATGAGGTTTTCAGCCTCATCTCAGCATGCAACAGTGAACTGCATGCTCATTGGCTAAGGGCTTGTGATGACAAGTCACAAGAACATACCCTGGAAAATTCAAAAGAACCATGAATTATAAAATGGACTTTTAAAAATTTTTATTATGTTTTTTTAATCCAATACGACCCGACATGAGTGACTGAAACCATAAACTCAGCTCTGAGAACTGAGGTCAGTTACCAGAGCCGTTTTCCCCCCATAGGCATCCATAGAACCAGGAGTCCTTTTGCCACCCGAGGCATCACCCCCGGGTGGATATTAATAAGAATGTAGGTTTAAGACACTTTTGCACTGGCTTCACTTTCCAGATCTGGAAGCTACATC
>JAVDPK010002912.1:407463-418187 GCA_034780415.1 Cichlasoma orientale | reverse complement strand
TTGTACAGCACTTTGTGTCAGCTGTGGTTGTTTTTAAAGTGCTTTATAAATAAAGATGGTATGGTATGGTATGGTATATCAGGTCACCTGAGCTGAATCCGAGTCCCAGGACCACCAGGCAGGCCAGCAGCGCCAGGAGGGCGGCCAGCAGCAGGACTGAGAGCAGAACCTCCAGCTGAGTCCTCCTGCCAAGGATGTCAACACCGCCCTTCCTGAAGCCCACCTGAGACACAGGGACAGTGTCATCCATCCATCCACCCATTCATGCATCCATCCATCCATCCACCCACCCACCCATCCATTCACCCACCCATCCATCCACCCATCCATCCATACATCCATCCATCCATCCATCCATCCATGCATGCATGCATCCATCCACCCATCCATCCATGCATCCATCCTTCCCTGCATGCATCCATCCTTCCACCCACCCACCCATCCATCCATCCATCCACCCATCCATCCATCCATCCTTCCACCCACCCACCCACCCACCCATGCATCCATCCATGCATCCATCCATGCATCTGGAAAATCTCTCAGAATCCTGTTCCTGCAGATCAGTTTGGTGAAGTTAGTCCACTAATCAGAAAATCTTCAGCTTGTTCCCAGCTCCTGCAGTCTGCGTGTCAATATGGAAAGATAATAAACTCCAAATTTCCCCCGATGCCTGGATCACTGTCTGAATATGTGGTCAATAAGACTAGAAGATTGCTATATAAATGGCAGCCTGTTTCCATTTACCAGTATTGCACAGGGATATATGAGGCTCTAGAGGATCCGTGATGCCACCTGTTGGTTTGTACTGGAGCTGGTTGGAAGCTGCAGACTTGCAGCTTATCTCAGCACCTACTTTTCCTTCAGGATCTTTTCTTCTGCTTTACATCTCAGCCTGATTTTAGGCCCCATTTCAAATTCATGAAACAAGTTAAAAAGGTGACCAAGGCTGCAAAAGCAAAAAGAGGCCGTTTGCCTTTTCATGCTCGAAACAGTCTGATGAACTCTGTGATTTCTTTTCTAATTTTAATTATTGTGTAACCTCTTGGTCAAAAGGCAGAATCCACAGCAATGAAGCCCCTTATAATGACAAACAGGCAATCACAATTCTGCACACAAAGTTAATAAGGTTGCACCATTTCAATGTGCTTATGAAATGAAATATGTAACTTTGGATAATTATTACAGTTCCTAAATATAAATGCTCACACAATCAGGATGGAACGGCGGCATTTTCCAGCATTTTGCTTCCAGGCAGCCGGACGTTGTCAACTTTAAACTGCATCTTTTTTTGAGCAGCTTTTCAAAAAAACATTTGTTCTAATTTCTTTAATCTATGAAAAGGATAACGCAGCGTGACAGACATAAAATAGCAGATGAACAGTATCTGAAAATCATTTTCCAGAGGAAGAGGAAAAAAATCCAGCAAAGACCTGAGAGATGCCCATCTGTACAACACGGTGGAGGCTCTGTCCTGGTTTGGGCTGCAGTTCAGCCAGAGGTGCTGGAGAGCTTGTCAAAACTGATCAATTATGAACACAGAAAAGTACCATCAGAGTTTAATATCCTCTGGAAAGCGTCTGACTGGCAGCAGCTTCATTTTTCAGCATGACAATGACCCCAAACACGCCGCCAGTGCAGTAAAAACATTCCTGGACAGAAAAACACACTATCAGTCATGGATCGGCCTCCCCGGAGCCGGACCTCAGCATTCCTGAAGCAGTGTGGGATCATCCTAAGAGAGAACAGAACCAAAGGCAGAAAGATCCAAAGAAGAGCTTTAAATGTCCTTGAAGAAGCCTGGAGAACTGCTCCTGCAGACTGCTTAAAGAACAGGTGTCAAGCTCCAGGCCTCGAGGGCCGGTGTCCTGCAGGTTTTAGATGTGTCCCTGATCCAACACACCTGAATCACATGGCTGAATTACCTCCGCAGTATGCAGTCAAGTTCTCCAGAGTCCTGCTAATGACTTCTATATTTAACTCAGATGTGTTGGATCAGGGACACATCTAAAACTTGCAGGACGCCGGCCCTCGAGGAGTTTGACAGAAAGCTGCCTCGGAGGGTTCAGACTGCTGGAGAATAAAGGAGGTCACACCAAATACTTCAAAACTCTGTACAAACTCTGTTTTTGCCTCATATACTGCACTTCCATGTATGTTGGCATGCTTCAATAACTTGCTGCACCTATTACCCATCCTTCTTTCAGAACAGAAAGACTGGGGGCGGTTCAAGACTTCTGCACAGCAACAACAACAACAGTTCCTGAGATTCTGCTCGTTTGGCACGTGTTTAAAATGTGACCTGAGCCTCGGTGGCTCAGCTGAGGCCTGATGGATGTTAAGAGGTTACAGACGCCGGGCCAAGCGTTTGTATCTGAACGATCTGTCCTGCCCTCAGCGCTGCCCCCTCCCTCGTCTCCCCCACAGAGCTCTCATTTGCTCAGAAATGCTCAGAAGCTGCCAAAGTAAGCCGTGTTCGCCAGCAGCCTGGCTGGCAGAGCTCCAGACCTCCTGCTGCCCCTCTCTTTGGTGGTGGTGCACACACACTGTGGGGCCCCCTGTTGTGATTTCAGTCTGACCCCCCCAGAGGTCTGCCTCCAGGGGATTTAAGCCACTGTCGGTCCAGGACTTCACCTGGGACCAGTTAAAAGACTTCCACTGTCGCTGAGTGCTCCTCACACAAAACCGCTGGTTTTCTCTGCAACACTGAGAGGTCACGACCTCACTGTGACATAACTGATGCTGTAATTTGAGTTTTATAAATAAAATGAATTTCCTGAAGACGTGGCCGCAGTTAAACTCGTGCATGCTGCATTCACTGACCTCCACTCTGTCAGGAGACGAGGCTGCCTCAGCTGGAGTGTCCGACACTTCCTCCTCCTCCAGGGTCGCTCGCTTATAGCTGGACATCTGCAGAGAGAGGAGGACAGGCAGTCAGAGATGGACGCGCCAATGCATAAAGCAGCTTTCTGAAACTCTGCCAAATGATCATCGACCGTCATTAAAACAGGTCCAGCCTCTCAGCCCGGCGGTGACCGGATAATTCCTGGTTCCCAGTGAAGTGCGAATAACTGTCTCAATACCAACGCAACACGTGAAAACACTCATTTGGATCTCTCACTTTAAACTCTTCACATCCACCAGGTCACTGATGATCCACGCAGCAGCCCTACGTGGATCATCAGTGACCTGGATCACCCCCTGGAGGCAGACCTCTGGGGGTCTGCACATAACTGCAGAGGGGTGAACAGGCTGCTGGAGACCTGGTAATGAAACACAGTCAGACATGTGATTTGACACTAAGATCATTCAAAAAAAAGGCAAATCTATTTGACTTAATCGGGGGGAAAAATGGCCACCATCTTGAACTTTCAGATGGTCAATGAGCTTCAGCAGAAGTGTGATGATAACAGAGTGGAGGCGGTGGTGCTCGTATCAGCTGTGATACGTCACGGTGGATGTCAGGAGGTCCAAGTCTGGGCCCGAGTAATGAAAACAATCCTAGTGACAGCGTTAACCTGCGCTCTTTATTCAATGTTTCTATTGATCGCTGCACTTTATTTATTATTCACGAGCTGCTGTCTGGAAGCCTCACCGGGATTTAAAAGCTTCGTTCTGCTTCGAACACGTGACCCCAGCTTTTCATCCCCGACGGTGCCAACACATTCAGAGCTTCGCTGTTCAGCACCACGTCTTTAATTCCTTTTATGTCTTTGATGATTTAGCAGCAAGAAGCAACGCTGGTTTTACTTTTGCTTTATGTGCTGAATGTGTTAACAGATGTTTGAAAGCCCTGCAGGACGGAGACAGCGCGAGCAGAGCGCTGAACGTTACATTTATTAGAATCTGTTCATTTTTATTTCGCAGCGGAATCTTTATTGATATGAACAGGACTGAGTGTAAAAGCTTCGACTGCATTTCCACCCCGATCGTGATCTAAAAACAGAACGCAATGATTTGCAAATCTCACAACGGAACGCAGAAAACACATCAAATGTTCGAACTGAGCAAATGAAGCATTTCAAGAAAAATATCAACTTATTCTCAATTTGATGGCAGCGACAAAAAGTTGGGACGGGGCCACAAAAGGCTGGAAAACTAGATGGTACTAAAAAGGAACAGCTGGAAGAACAGCTAACAAGGTTAATCAGCAACAGGATTTGGGAACATTTCAGAACAATGTTCCTCATCTACAGCACATATCATCATCAAAAGATTCAGAGAATCTGGAGAAATCAGCGCTCAGTTCAAAGCCTCTGATGGTGCGGGGGTGCATCAGTGGAACTGGCAGCTGGCACATCTGGAGAGGCTCCACCAGCGCTGAAAGGTAAATCCAGGTCTCATCCAGGCCTCAGAGCAGCATGTGCTCCCATCCAGAGGACGTCTTCTTCAGGTCTTCATATTTCAGCAGGACGATGCTGGAAGAGCCCGGGTGCTGAGCCGGCCTGCCTGCAGTCCAGCTCAACATTTAAAGGTCCAGCAGCTGCTCTCCTCAGTTCTTTTGCTGCACAGTGGGAAACACGGCCCTGTCCAACTTTTAGAGACTCAAAATGAGCTCAGATCTTTCTTAAACTGCTCAGTTTGAACACATGATCTGCAAATCACTGCATTCTGCTTTTATTTACATTCTACAGTGTCCCAGTTTTTTGGAGTTGAGGCTGTAAAAACTAGTAAAATCACATGACGATATACGGAAAGCTGAGACGAGCCAGACGCGGAGTGAAAGAGAAACGTGGGCTCAGTGGAGCAGAAACTGCGAGCTTACGGTAAACAGAGCAGAGCGGGGGCTCAGCATGAGGAGATATTTAACTGTGATCAAATAAATCTGCACTTCCTCTGTTTACCCTCAGCTCCTTTCTCTCTCCGCCCCCCGCCCCCGGCTGCACCTCCACCCCCTCGGTCATTGTGTAGCAGAAGCATAAACAGTGCGGCGCTCCACCCTGCAGGGAGAAACGCTGATCCTGGACCAGGGCAGAGACATGCTGGACAAACTCAGCTGCACAGTTCGTTTTCACCGCCTCATATGCCGCGTATGGACGCCATGGAAACCGCTCTGAGGTCCGCAGCGTGTGAGCTGAAGGCCTGATGATGATGATGATGATGATGATGATGATGATGTCTGACGGTCACAGTTTACATCTGAACTGATGCCCCCCCATCCCATTTTTAAGAACTCCCACAAAGTCCTGCTTCCATGTTGTTTGTGCGGAGAAAATGCTTATTACATGCTTATTACCCTATTTAACTGGGCTGTTCCCTTTTTGAGCAATTTTACCTAATTGAGCTATTTTGTCATACTGCCCATTACTGAGCTCTTCTACTTTACTGAAATATTACATTTTGTCTAAGCTGTCTTTAGTATTCTGGCAGCTGTTTCCCAGGAATGTCCCAACCTTTGGGATAAATAAAGCATATGTTGAGCAGATAAATAAAGCATATCTCGAGCAGGCTGATGCAGCCCGAACGATCTGAAACCAGCTGTGCTGCATAAAAAAAAACACAGACACACATCCGGTGAGTTTATTACCGCTTTGTCTCATTTACTGGCCGCTGTTGTCTTAGAGGGGCGCATCTCAGAGCCAGCTCAGTTTCCTGTTTCATGATGAAAATGAAGGCTGAAGCTGGCACGCAATTTGAGTCTCATACTCTTTTTTTCTTCTTCAGGTGTTACATTTAAAGAGAGCGCACAGGTTTAGACAGCACCACAGTGACCAGTGCTGGTGAACAGGTGGAGTCTGTAGCTGAGTTACTGACGGAGTGAGGTGGAGCCAGTGCTGAAGAGCCTTTAACCCAGATTATTTCTAATGACCACCAGAGGGCGACTCCTTTATAGTCTGATTGTGTCGAAGTCTATGAGAAAAGGAGCCTCCGGCTCACCTGATCTCAGAGGTTCTGGTCACAAGTTTCAGGTCTTACTGAACGATTTCCATGTTTCAAGCTCCCATTTGAGTTATAAAGGAGCAGAAAGCAGGGGAAGATTTGTGAGTGGTGCTACTCTGCAACCCAGCCGCTGCAGTACGAGCTCCTCAGTTTCTCAGACAGGTCCACCAGCCGCTCATAAAGTCTGGTGCCAAAAACGAAAATAGCAAAAATGCTGAGTTCAAAGTCTTACCCTGTGCGGGTCCTCACTGGGACTGCAGCCGTGGGCTGTGTGTCATGAGTTTCTTGATGACAGTGGAGCTGGACAGGCAGTTTCAGCCAAAAAAGCTTTTAAGTCTGGCAGCTGTGGCCACCCCGAGGGGCTCGCACTTTAATGTGTGGAAAAATCCACCTGCTGTTAGGCAAAGTGTGTGTGGCGCAGGTGGGCGGTGGAGCTGTGGTGTGGCCGGTCGGCCTGATCTTCTACTTTCTATAATCCTGTCCGAGTCTTCCTCACACTCCCCGCGCGTCACACACACACACACACACGATGTTTACGTGGATTTTTTTTTAACTGCAACAGCACATGCTTAGTTTGAATCCAATCACCTTATGCTGACATCAGTGAGAGGCGAGTACCCTGAAGCAGGAGCTAAAAAAAAGAAAGAAAACCTGACCTTTGACTTTTGGTGGTTCAAGCAGTGCAGACACAAAAAGGAGGGGCTTCCCTAAAGATGATGTTAGTGGGTGTGGGGGGCTTAGGACAAGTGTAAGTCAACACAAGGATGAGGCCAAGTCTAAACAAACAAGTCTGAGCGAACATAACCATGGAAACAGAGTCAAAGTCAACCGGCCTTCATATCAAGTCGACCCCATGCAAGCGTGTGAGCCTCCGCTTGGGTCTGAGTTGTGTAGATTTTGTCACTGGAACGCTAACATGAGGACGTCGGCATGCCAACACTACGCTGCCGAGGATACCGGGATCACAAGCAAGTTTAATGTGGACCTAGAGGTGCTTTGAACCCTTCATGGCTGAAGTCACGATGCTGTCAGAAACAGCCAGTGAGCTTAAGCAGATCCTGAAGCTGGACGTTCCCATCGCTGGATGTGAATCGAGGCGCAGCAGCAGGTCTGTCTCAGTGTCAGTGGAGGGTGGGAACGTCTTCCTGCCGTCCTCTGAGTCTCTGCTGCTGCTGTCCTGCAGGAAACCAAAGGTTTCCAACTGTTTCCTTCCTCAGGACCTGCACTCAGACCCGTCTCTCTCTCTCTCTCTCTCTCTCTCTCTGTCTCACTCTCTGTCTCTCGTCCGGCTCTGTTCTCTTTAATTGATGACGCACACGGAGGGGGAGAGAGGGGGGAGTGGGTGAGCAGGTTGCTAGGAGACAGGAGTGTGCGTTATATCTCTCTGTAGAGGTTGATGTCACTCCGTGTGTGTGTGTGTGTGTGTGTGTAATTAAATAATGCGTGTGAATCATCTCCATTCAGCTCTGACAGAGTTCACTGCAGCTTATGTAACGTCTGTCTGTCTGTTCTGGATCTGAAACCTGCTCTTTTGTCCCCTCGCAGCCTCCGTACTCCGACCTGCCGTCAAACGTGAAGCTTCTTCAGAACAAGACGGCAGCTCGGATCAGCTTCTTCTCCACGCTGTGAACACCAGATTCACTGCAGCCAGAACACTGCTTCTGTTCCTGCACGGTCCATTACGCACAAAGAGACGAGCTCGGACACCAGAACCTCACATTCATTTTACTCCTATACAACAAATGTCTTTAAGTACTACTACTTTTGTATTCCTTTAAAAAGTATTTGTACTCAAAAATGGATCCAGGTTTATGCAGAAGAAAGAAAAATGTTTGACTTCCTGCAATAATAAAAAATGTGTGTATTACGGTCACAGGATGTGCATCTCTGTGAAGTATTACTGTAAAGTATTTGTTCTCTTGTAAACTTGGTGCAGACCACTCTGACCTGCACACCAACCACACCCCGAGCGGTGCCCCCCCCCAGGCTCGCAGGCACAGAGGTCGTTTTGGACTTTAAATACTTCAGCAGCTTTTGCTGGCAATGCCACAGCCTGGCATCATTTTTGGAAACTACATCAACATGGCGGCCCGAACGCGTCCGCCTCCGGCTGAAGCCACGACTCCGACTCTCACATCCCGTCTTTCCTGCCGTACGGCATGTATGATGCCGGATACTAACGGAGCAGCCGGAATAGCCAAAATCCATCGGCATGCACTGTACACTGCAACCAAAGAGACAGGCGTGCATTAGGGATGAGGAGCGCTGCGCTGTACTTTTGACATTAAATCAAATACGACACACGTCCTCCCGAAGAAGGCGTTAGTAAAAGTATCTGTTAGTACAGGTGGAAAACAGCTGGACTTTAAAGGATGTGGACAACTGTGAAAAATATGATAAACACTCCTGTAAAAAGTTCCACACACATAAAAAATACTTCAGTGAACGTTGGTAATATACTACATATGCAGACTTCTGTATAAAGTGTTCAATCTAATGCAGAAAGTAAGTCGACTCGCACAGCGAGCAGGTTAGAAAGCTGTCGCCACAGTCATGGAGCACTCAGTGAGTCTGAGGACAAATGAAGATGCTCAACTGTGAAAAGGTCGGCTGAATACTGAGCGTGTGCAGAGAGACATCGTGTCACCCTACATTAAACTGCTTTAGCTGGTCGGGGGGGTACAAACTGGAGAGACGAGGCGGGACAGCTGAGCACGTGTGGACAATCAGGATCGATAAAGTCCTATTAGAGCCGAGCTACACTAAATATTTCCCTTTATTTAACAATATGAAACAGAGCTCATCCGCAGCGTTTCCCATATATATATATATATATATATATATATATGCGTGAGATTCTATCAACGCTGACACACATTCACTTCACGATGAAACAATCGAGCTTTGCTTCCAGAACACGGGAGCTCAGCCTGCTGTAAGCACTAAGTAAATCATAAAAGTATCAGAAGGATCGGATCTGCTGCAACTCTCAGACTGACCGGCTCTTCCTCTGCTGCTGCTGGAAGTTCATTACCCAATGAAACAGATCCCAGCACAAACCCACGATTTAAAGGCTGAACTTGGGACTCATCCAAGCGTTTGGTGGAATATTTGGTGTAAACTGCTGAAAATGAAGACCTCAAACTGACCTCAGTGCTGCTTCTGATTGTGTAACTTTAATGAACCCACCATGCTACATACCAATGACACACAACAGCAGGAGATTTGTTGGAGCCGCTTTAACCAGCCACAGTTTAGTCTCATTAAATTATTAGCTGCAAACATTTGAAAGAGTTTCATATCTGCTGCGCAAAAATAATAAAAGTATCTTCAGCGACACCTGTGGCCACAACGTGAACTGCAGATAAATAGTTTAGTTTTTACAAGTGAAAGAACAGGAGAGCATCACTGTGTGAAATGACACCCTGATTCTCAGTGTAGTTCTTTAAAGGCGGTTCTTGCAAATTTCAGGAGAAATCTGGGAATGTCGGCGTCGGCGCTGAGCTGGAATCCAGGTGTTGATGACATTCAGTAATGCTGCTCATTACTGAGAAGCATGGAATACATGGAAAATAATATTATGAGGTGCACTTTAAAAGCAGGCATGCTAATGTTGCCTTGGATGGAAGTAAAGCATTCCTCCAGCCAGCAGCAAACACTGAGGTCAGAAACAGCGTTTGAATCCCAGGCCTGGCGAGGACTCATGAGCAAGCTCACACCTCACTCTTTGCTCTCCAGAGATGATGCTCCTCTTGTTGCCTCTCATTCGCGCTCAGAGATGAGCAGCTATCAGCTTAATGCTGAGTCAGGCCTGCAGCCTTTTGTTTACATGGTGAATCGTGTTCCGAGTGTAACCACAGAAACCGACAACAGTGGCTGAATTACTGATGACTGAAGAAAACATGATTATGGTGAGTCTGTGCAGAGCCTTTCACGGGCTTTCTAATTGGATTTTGCGTTCCTTTAAGCTGTGTTCGGGAAGACAACAGCTCCGCGTGGAAAAAAAAAAGCTCCCGGAGGGGCGCAGGCGCTCGATGCAGTGGAGGCGCTGACACCCCCTCCAGTGAAAATAACACCGGCTTTAATGCAGGATTTTTAACAAGGTCTGCTGAGTCCAAAAAAGAAAACATTCTTTAAAAATTACAGCTCCGCTCAGACAGGATTAAAATTATAGGGGCACATAAACGTTCTCTGCAGTCCCTGATCATCGGAATCACTGTTCGGGACAATGAGCAGGACAATCGCCAAAACGTCACGCTCATAATTTCTGGTTAGATTTCAGGTCATGGAGTCTGCGATGAAGGGCAAGAAAACAAAGAGAAACAACTGAACAAATCAGCCTGAAACTGCTGCACGAGTGGATAAAAGAACAAAAAAGGACTCTAAACTTTCCACAAACAGTCCCCACGCACACCTGTGCCGGGCTTGTGTTGTTACCCTTCAGAACTGCCACCAGTCCTTTTGCTATAAGCTTTTCCACACGGCTGCTTCAAACAGGCAAAAATTCCATAAAAACCTGCAGGAGTTCTCCACATCCATCAGGTTGTGTTCATCCTTCGGGAAGTTTGTTTCTCCTGTTTATTGTCAGCTGAGAAGTGGAAAATGTTTCAGAAAAGCAGCATGTTAACGCCAACATGCAGACCTGTTAGGGAACCAGTGCGCCAGCAGGAAGACGGCAGGAGGACACTTCACAGCCCACAGTCCACCCCTGCACCAGCTTTCAGGGCATTCAGTCAGCTGCAGGGCAGCGCGGGCCTGTCACAGGCCAGGTTTTAGTCTGGATGTCAAGTTGGTGCCATTAAAAGCAAACTTAATATTGCAAAGATCCTAAGCCAAGTTTGGAA
>JAVDPK010002912.1:388746-405908 GCA_034780415.1 Cichlasoma orientale | reverse complement strand
CACACACACACACACACACACACACACACACACACACACACACACACACACACACACGCACACACGCACACACGCACGCACACAGAGCCAGCTCACACAAAGAGAATCAGATAAAAAGAAAACAGGCAGAGCTGAAGCTGATTTGTGGGGTTTATCTGATTGAATCTGCAGCTGCTTTGGTAACAGATTCACCGTGTGACCACCTCGTCCCCCCTCTGCTCGTTTCACCCCAGCAGGGTGTCTACAGGCAGGAGAAGATTCTATTTACATTTTTTTAAGATCATTTTAAAACGGCTTCGAGTGACATTTAAGACCAAACATGCATCAAAAGGGGGATTAAAAGCGAAACATATTTGCATCAGTTACAAATTTAACAGCAATGTGAGTTTGATGGTGTTGGTGGTGTTGGTGTGCGTTTGTGCAGCTGCAGCTCTTTATCTAAGCAGACTGTGGCATTGTGGGAATTAAACCGCGCTGAATGATCTGCTAAAGACCTCATTTTTCCCTGAAATATACATTTTATTTCCAGATGATGTGATGTGTAACATCTGGCCCCGTCAGTGTGAGTTACTGCACAAGCTGCACGTGGGATTTATGAGGCGGTGCTTCAACAGTCCCAACCTTCGCTTTGCTTCTGCAAAGTCACTGAAAAGGTCGCCGCTGATTTGGGGGCAGAATAGCAGCAAGCAAGGAAGAGTTGAACAACAATTATTTGAACTTCCCATCAAAACATAAACGGCTGATGAAAGCTGCGCCAACAGCAGGGCGATTCTGGATGTGCAGCATCATTCCAGGATGTTCTAATAGGTACAACACTAACCACTGAACGAGCCGATGAACTTTACAAACCCTAAAAATACACCCTCAGTAAATAAAGACCCTTATTGTACCTCTGGGAGTACAGCTGAAAAAAAGAACTTGTTTGTAGTCTTGTGCTTTGCACACACAGAGCGGTTTTAAGCCTCTGCTGACAATTTTGTACTTTAATGTAGCGAAACAAAAATGGGTGTGGAGGCAGCCTGGCATTTGTACAGGGCTCTTCTAGCCTTACTGATCATGCACAGCTTTAGGTGGCTCACATCTGGACCTCAAACCGATCAACCCGACATGCATGTCGTTAAATAGTGGCAGGAAAATTGAATTCCCAAAGAAAACCTGGCACAGCAAGAACAAAGTCTACAGGAGGGCTCGATGCCTTCTCCATCATCAGTGTACAAGACACATACACCACGAAACATGTCACAAGCCTTCAAATCTAAGAGTAAAGTTTCTCATTTCTTCAGACTGACTCCTGATATTTCGCCTTAAAACCCAGTAAAATCAAACAGTACACAGTTACCCTGGAGTGCAGTCATTAGTCCTGTGGGGTACCTTTGTGTGGACTGCACATACTTTAATTTAGATCACAGTCAATAGATATCATCTCTTCACGAACCGATCCACTTGAAGTGAATCAGCATCAAATCCAACTTCAATAAAAGCACCTGAGGGCTTTTCTTTCCCTGAGCTCATCTCTTCGGGCAGTCTGTGGAAATGTGGACCAACCTGTCTGAGATCCATGAACTCGCCAAACCGGACAGTTCCCTGAAGGCCAACCAGCGATGCTTTGTTTCACAGAGTTTCCATAACTTCCTCTTAACTTTGTTAAACATTTCCTGGAGAGATTTTCCTTCCAGGAACTGCCCCATTTAAACTCAATCACGCTGAATTATAATCTATTAATTCCAGGAAACTTTCTTTGATAAGTTGCATTCATGTCTGCAGACACGGTTCGCGTGCGTTCATCCTCTGTGACCGCAGACAAACGGCAGAGTCGCTCCAACGCCGCGTCCTCGGCGGTGAGCAGGAACTCGCGAAGCTGCAGAACAAAGTGTTCCTGTTTGCCGAGCGTTCGGCTAACACCAGATTAAAGGCAGCGTCCGTCGTTTTTGGGGACGCTATATTGATTGGACCGTTGAGTTTTTGAATCTCCCCAGTTCAGTTTCACTTGCCATCTTTAATCATTTGTGCAGATAAATAAAAGCAACCTGTAAACAGGAAGAGTTCAGCTGTCTGAAATGTAAAATACTCTCAAGACTCCAGCTTGACTTAATGCATTTAATATGAATATGTTGATGATGTTACTCCAGTCTGGTTCACCAAGGTCACATGGACAGCTGCTCCGAATACTAGACAAAGTGTTTGCGCTGGTTTTTACCACCAGAGTGACAATACAGGGTTACAAGAGCGTTCCAAAGAACACGTGTCGCCTGCACAGTTACTGAGATACTGAGAGTGTGACGGCCCGACGACAGGAAAGTGACCCCTGAGTTCAATTCACTTCAATTTTATTTATATAGCGCCAAATCACAACAAACAGTCGCCTCAAGGTGCTTTATATTGTGGGTAAAGACCCTACAGAGAAAACCCTACAGTCAAAACGACCTCCTACGAGCAGCACTTGGTGACGGCCTGCTGGTGTGGATCTGCAGGTTTGGCATCATTCAACATTCAAGAAAAGTACTTTAAAATATTACTCTGGTACCACTTCACTCAGTTACATTCCACATCACTGGTCAGTCTGAAGCAAATACTGATTCTCTTTATCAATAAGTGATCAGCTGGTTTTTCAGAATGCAGCTCACAGTTGTTCCGAGTATGAGAATACTGCGATCACATGGACATAATGCAGAGTTTGGATGTGGAGAATGAAGCCTGGTTCTGAATCTGCTATCATTCGGGTTTCAGGCGCATTCTTTGGACGTGCACACAGCACACCTGAGATGGTTGCTTGGTCTGTTTTTAACCAGAGATTGTGTCACAAAGCCTCTTGTCCGAATGTGGTCAGTTACAAGAACCAGCCGGCCTGCAGCTAGCATGGCTACTGAAGCCGCTGATTTCTGTGCAATGCAGGGAACCCATCAGCTATCGTCACAGCACTCTACCAGTGTTTCTGGGTATTTGATATCTTGGCTAAAAAATGTCCTGTTCTGCATGCCAGTCATTGTTTACACCCTCACTATGAATGCAGATATATTTTAATTCAAAAATAAGAAGCTAAATTACTGTCAGATGGCAGCTGAAGGTTTTTAAATTACATTTAAGCGCTCCACACAGACCTGCACACAGTTAAAGCCTTCTCAAATGGGACTGCTACTCACACCACAGACGAAACTCCTGCATATTCACAGACGTGTGTTTGCATTACTGGTGAATCAGATCACTGAAAATGAGTGCACAAGTAAATCTCACCTGTGGCGTACCACAAGGCGCTGTGTGAGGACCTCTGATTTTATTTATTTATTGCACATGTTCCCACTTGCACCCATTCTCTGAAGACACTCTGACTCTTTACATGCTGCCAGCAGACCCTGATTATCAACCCAAGAGCACAGATAACCAGCAGTTTCCTCCAGGAACTGTACGCTCACTTTGTTTGATTTCACAGCAAAGTGATACGGGTAAAATCTGTTGGCAGAAACTGGATTTCTCTCAGAGTGAGAGCGTTCCCTCAGCTAACAGGAGTCCCTGAACTGGACCTCTGGACTGTGTCTGTGCTGTTGGAGCCTTTTAATTCTATCTGAACAATAATGTGGCTGCTGTGGCTTCATTGGACTAACAAACTGTCCAAGAAGTGAAATTCTAGGATTTGGTTTGGATGTTACTGCGCACTGTTTAGGAGGTATCTCCTGTGTGTGTGTGACGCTCCCATACAGGCTCATCCAAATATGCTCAGTCCTGGCGCCGTTAAAAACCAACAGTGGCCAAAACACTGACGCTGAGGCTTCAAAATGCCAGAAATCAGTGGGCGATGTCATGGTGGCTGTGCCCATCTTTTAGATACAGTCTGTGTTTGAATCAAACTGTGCAGAGCATCACTGCAGCTTTGACTGCAGCAACAAGCTTACTGTCCACCTTTAAAAGGTCAAGAACGTCAGAAGAAAATGAGTTTTTTTTCTTTACAGGAAGTCTTTTCTTCTTCTGTGGTTATAAACAAACGTAAGAGAAAAACTGTGACCTGCGTGTTTGTGCTCAGGACCTACAAACCTGTTGTGTCTCATGTTCACATCATTTCTGTTTGCTTATTACACTAATCAGGCTCTTATATCTGTGACGTCAGCTGTCAGGTCAGCCCTGATTTCAGGTTAATATTCCTGCTCTCTCTCTCTCTCTCTCTCTCTCACATACACACACACGCACGCGCGCACACACACACACCTATGCGTGGGGATCGAGGACAGTGATTGACAGGTGATCAGCATCACAGAAAACACCGGCGTACTCCGGACACACCGGAGCGCGTGGGCTGTGACTGTCACGCGTCCGGGCGCGTGCATGTTGCGGCATATATGCGTGTGTGTGTGTGCGTGTGTGTGTGTGTGTGTGTGTGTGTACTCACGGTGTTCCGGAGGTCCTGCAGCGCTACGCTCATCCTGGAGCTCCGTCCCCGAAAACAGAGCGCTACCGACGGCCGCTCCGCCGGCCCATCCTCCCGGCTGTCCGTCCGTCTGTGCCCGCTCTGCCCGACCGTCTGTCTGCGTGTCTGTCCGTCTGTTTGCTCCCGGTCTCCTTTTGTCTGTGCGCAGCAGCAGCAAGAGGATCAGGAGGGTTTTCTCTTTTCTCCGTTTCTCCCTCTCTGTCTCCTCAGACCCCGCCCAACATCCAACCAGCCTCTTCCTCTCACAAACAAACACACCCCGAGACACACAGAGACTGACGTCACCCATACGGCCCTACGTCAGCCCCTCCAGCTCCTCATCTTTCTATAGGTAGAGCAAGTTTGGTGTTTCCTCTGTTTGCCCCGCTCTCTGCGCACGCTCCACTTCACTCTGATTACAGTCCGCACACTCGGCTCTGAGCTTTATTCTAATTCACCACACATGTGGTTTCATTTACCTCCCGCGGGGCAAAAATCTGCTCTTCTTGACCCTCCTCCCCCCATTATACATGTCACTTTCATTATTTCCTCCAACTCCCAGAATCCACCCAGCAGACACTTGTGTGACCACAGATCCCATCATGTTCCTAAAGGCTTCTTTTCATTTTAACATGGCTCTAAATGCAGTTCCACTTTATCTCATTTGGTTTCATAATTGGGGTTTTCAGTTCAAACTAAGCCATGCTTGGTGTGACAAAAGCAATTTATTGCGACACGGAGTTTATGCATCAGCGTACAGGACGTCTGCGTCAGGGCCGCTACACCGTGTGAAACCTGCACCAAAGTCATTAATTAATACCTCCAGTTTTACTCAGTAACTGCTGTTCCTGCTGTGCTGGTGCGCAGGAACACAAAATTACTGTGTTACTAATGTGTACTGCGAATATTTTAACTCTTCCCAGCTTTATTCAGATCATTTATTCATAAATTGAGAAACTGTCCTTTTGTGTGCAGACGCACAATCAACAGAATGGTGCTCATGTGCAGGTTTTTCCTGCTCAAAACGGCCCTTTTGGGAGAAAAACAGTGAGTCAGTGTGACCTTTCCTAATGGAAGTCTGCATTTTTCTGTCCGGCCAGTGGCACCAAACTTAAAAATTCAAATCAAATATAGAAGTGGATCGCAGAGATGACACACAGGTACTGTTTGCCCATGGCCATCATTTTCCAAGGTTTAAAAAGCTGATGTAAAATTTCAGTTTATGGTCATTTTTAGTAAAAGCTTTCTCTCTTATAATGACAGATAATCGGCTGGGTGATAATTGGGGAACTGGGTGACGGGACTGATAGAGAGTCAAAGGTTGTATCATATATTCATGTATCCGGATCATATCTCGATCAGATGTTACATGTTCGTGGACAATAGTGACGACAGTGCTTCTTGCTGCAACAAATGAGGATGATGTGTCTTTGCTCAGCTGAGATGTGGCCAAAAATATGCATTAAATGGAGGTTAAGTCACGTGCAGATCCAGACTCTGGATCAGATCCAGATGGTGTTCAGTTTGGAACTAGTTCTCGGCCATCCACAACTGTGCACCTGATATCAGATGAATCCGATATGTTTAGAGGGAGGCATGATTTATTTATTTTTTATTTTACCCTCTGTGCAGTCTAGAATATAATTGGCTATTTTTGACTCCTTTTGATTTTACCTTCATGTTTCACCTTACAAACTGTTTACCTGTTATTTTTTTCACTTTGACATACTGCATTAACACAAATCTGAGTAGAAAACCCCCCCGAATCTTTTGTTTTTTTAGTGTGAAAACCACAAACATGTTTAACAAACTATTTTTACAACTTAAAATACAAACACAAGTTATAATTTTCAAAAACTTATGTACAAATTTAGCAAACAACAAATGCAGGTGATGCCTCAGGTGTTTTTGTACAACTATTATTATTATTATACTATTATTACAATAAGATGCCAAAATTATTTGTGCTGCTCCAAAAGCAGTTCCTGTCCCTGCAGACAGAGGGCGCTGTCTGTCATATCGATCAAATTTCAAAGCTCGCTCTCAGTATCGCTGTCTGTCTTTTGCCCCGTCACTCTCACAACTTTCACCTGTTCCTCAGTAACATGTTGCCATATATTCTTTGAATGTATTTTTTTATATACCTTGACCCAATCATGGCAAAAATATAATCAGGTGATCTGGGGTCACTGGCCATCTTTCGTGCATGAAGCGGACCGGTAGCTTTGCTGCAATATTGTTAACGAACAAACAAACATACCAAAAACAATATCCCGTTCCCCTCCGGGGGCAGGACAACGACACCCAAAACTTCTTCAGTGACCAACAAGTTTCTGTTCCCAGATGAAAATGAAAAACAGGTAAAAACTTGTTTCCAGCAAAATAAATCAGCAGATTAAACTTCAAGAAGATTTCCCAAAATTTCCAGAGTTTCAAATACTGAGGGAAACGGGAAATCTCAAAAGTTCAGGCTCCCGACACACAACATACAGTCGGTACAGCTCACAAGCACTGAGTGCTGCCCCTCTGCAGGCTTCCAGGAGTTGGCCACTCAAAAAGTGGCCTTGTAGGAAGGAGGGTTTTAAGGGGGAAGGAGCTAAAACAGCTTGTTTCAGACAGAGGCTGAACTGAGGGGCTGCACTAAGGCCTGGCAGAATAGAGAGGGATTATTTTAAACTGTGAATCATTCAAAGCTACTCTAGAAGAGTTCAAGGATAAAAACATGGAGCTGGAAATAAGCAGAACGGATCCACTTTATCCAATCAAAGTGTTGGCTCAGGGACTAAAATGACAGGACAAAAAACCAAAGCATTTAAAAAGTGTACCGCCCTCCACGTTGCTGTGACTGTCCTCACACCATTCTGTGAGCTCAGCTTGTGCCCTGCTGCTTGTTACCTGGAACAGGTAAAGGGATCCAGACCGGTTCAGCAGGAAACACAAACAAGGAACTGGCTGGACTGGAATCAGCAGAAGCAGGAAGTGCTCAGAGCTCTGACAGTGTCAAAAGAAAAGTCCTGATTCCACTTGAACACAAAGTTGATGACAGCAGAGGCTGTCATCAACTTTCAATTTTCCTGCATGTGGACTTTGAGTCACACCTGCTTTCTGTGCAAGTGTGACCAGAGAGGCGGTCCTGCCCCCTGCAGGTACACTGCAGCAACTGCTTCGTGTGCTCTGCAGCGCATTGAAAGCTATTAAAAGGATTATTTCATTCATTCTTTCTTTCAGGCTTTTTCTTCCTAGTTTTTTCAGACTGTTGCAAAAAGCCCTCATCTGTATGGGCGTGAAATTAACAATATTTTAACAGGTTAATGAATTCATCAATGTCCAAATATAAATATAATATTAGACATCATTGTTACAATCACTGATGTTTGTTTAAAAATCATATAAAAATGACCAGACCAGAAAAATTAAAACTCAGTCACATCAGTCAGCAAATGATTGACTTTTTCTGTTCTTTACAATCAGTGATTGATTACTAGCACAGTTACTGATTCTGTGACAAACAGCTGACAGATTCATTGATCCAACAACAGACTGACAAACTGCACGAACAAATATGTGTTTGTTGGAGATGTCAGCAGAAGTCTCAGGACATGTTGGTCACTGAAACACAGTCGAAATGCTTTGAAACTTTACTCTGCAGCTTTTACTCAGTTCTACTTCTATGAAGCTTTAATTACCAATTTAAATAAAAAAAAAAATGAAGAAAAAATGTAAATTCTCCCTTGAAACAGTGATGCGACGATGCAAACGCAGCAGACAGTGAAATAACATCAGCGTGGGCCTCTGAGTGTGAGCGAAACGTTGGCCAATAACGCCCCCTGCTGGCCACAAACACGCAGTACAGGTCCACAAACAGACCAAGAACCAGAAACACGGGAAAACACGACTGGAGCTCTTCAGTCTCCTCTCGTCCGTCACTCCATCCCGATAATGGCTCATAGGGAGCCCCGAAAACATCACACAGTCGAGAAGAGATGAAGCCCAAATCTCTTTTTCCTTTTTCTTATTCTGCCTTTTTCCTTCTTCCCCTCTTTCCCCTCTTAATCTTTTTACATTATTTTCCATTTCCTCCCTTCTTTCCCTCTTTGCCTTCATCCCCCTTTATCTGCCCTGTTTCTGGATCCATGGTGTTGATTGAGGCTGTCTTCTGTTGTAACATGTTGTAATGCTTTCTGCCTTGTTTTATTTCATGCTAACAAGCATCTAATAGTGTAACTACAGCCCACAGACTCGTGGTGCCTGACAGCAGATATCTGAAAGCTTCAGAAAAGAATCAGTCTCAGGCCGACTCAGACTTCAGTGTGGACATTAACCTCCAGATCGGGACTGTTTCATAGTGAGTAATCCAAACCCCACAGCAACATATTATTGGCTAATCTCATGCTGCGGATGGATCATTTCAAGATTAGCTAAACTTTGTACATTCATTCAGCCGAGTGATTCATCAGAGATCTGAAAGGTGTTGGTGGAGTCTGCATCTGCTCAACTTGACTGTTTCATCAAACCAGACATGGCAGGAGTTCCCCTTTCCAACGTTAAAGATTTCATTACTAATGTGATAAAAGTTTCTTGCATCACACATTTTGGCCGAGGTGGTTACTAAGAGAAATCTCATCTGTTACAATGATACATCGGAGTGCTCTGTTTCCACAAACATGGAGATCTAACTGATCTCAGAGTGAAGGCAGAGCTGGCGGCAGCTTGTCTAGAACACTCATCTTCCCATCAGTCTTCCTTCAAAGACCGGAGGTTTATCTGCAATGTACAAACAACTAGACAAAAGCTGCTGGCCTCTCAGGTTGACAAGCCCAAGCCATTTTTAGCCGGACACAGACATGCCCGTGAGAACGCCTACCCCATACAGATTTCAGTGACTCTGTAATCAAGCGGAATTAATTCTGCTTCCAGAGACAATAGCCAACTGTGGCCACAAGGTGGCAGTAATATAAAGGATGGATGTAAACAAGCATGAGAGAAGCTTTATGACAAAATGCTGTTGGAGATGAAAGGAGAGAGACTGCTTTGCTTTGCAACAGGATAGGGGAGGATAAAAAAGCATCTCATATTTTGCCCCATAAAGGGGGCACAGTATGAGGATAAAAAAACTCTGCATAGTAAGCACATATAACAAATAGCATCAGAGCGCTAGGCAAACTCCTTCTTCTTCTTTCGGCTACTCTCTTTAGGGGTCACATCTGCCTCCACCTCACCCTGAGCATCCTCCTCTGTCACACCAACTCCCTGCATGTCCTTCTTCACTGCATCCATCAATCTTCTTTGAGGTCTTCCTCTTTTCCTGCTGCCTGGCAGGCTCATCTTCAACATCCTTTGTCCAATATATCCACTATCCCTCCTCATAAATCCTCTTTTTCATGGACATCTGGACCTTACAGCAGAATAGAATAGAATAGAATAGAATAGAACAGAATAGAATGCCTTTATTTGTCATTATACAGAATGTACAATGAAATCGGAAACTTGAACTTGTGTGTGCCAGTTTACCAAATATGTTCAAACTGCAGTCCCATACTTAAAAACACATTTAGTACCATATCTACACTTCGGCTGTGTTTATCTGAAGTGGAGCGTAAACAGCGTGGAGGATTTCAGGCTGCTAATGCCACGATAATAAGTGCTAATGATATGCAGCCTCTCTCTCATGCCTGATTGGCTTAGCTTAATCATGTGACCATATTGTGCTGCATGATTGTCTATATCTACTTGACTTATTGACTGAAATGGAGAAAGTGGTGATTCTGGTAGTGAGAAACTGGAGAATCCCAAATCCCAAAGATCCAGTCTGTTTATAGGAACATCGGGTCTAGGCTGCAGCCTTACTGATTGGTCTGTGATGCCATCTTCTGATTGGCTGAGCATTGTCTAACATATTGGTCAGGGATGACTCATGACTATAAATAGCACAGACCATGACTCATCATCGAGCATTAAAGCCGTACCTACTGCTCAGCAATATTGCTCAAATGTAAACAACGTGGTTGTATTATGATCACAGTGATGTTATACATGATGCACTGATATCAGCAGATAGTATGGGTGCAGTATATAGTAATATTCCTGTACACACTTGAGTATAATTGTAAGTATGCATTATATGCACATATATGCATTGAATAGAAAGACATGTAGTATAACACCTTGTACAAGAGTGCAGTACTGTAGGTACTTTCTCTCATTACCATGAAAAATCTTTGTGTCTGTTCTAGGATGTGGTTAGCAAAGAGTATTTGTATAAAGATAATCACAGGATATCAGTCTCTTACAGCATGCTTCAAACTGTTCTGACTGAATGAGTATTGTTGATACTGAAAACATGTTGTTGCTGGAGTCTGTATCATATCTTTACTAACCCAGGGCTGACTAAAAGGATTTGGATAGAAGTTTAGGGCGGGGCCTCCAATTAGGGCAAAATAGTTTGGCAGAAGGTGGTAAGAATCCAGGGGTCATGCCAGTAATAATAATGTATTATTTTTGAATAATACATTATTATATATGTGAGATCATTTCTCTGCATTTGACACTTCTTCTGAGAGAACTGGAGGAACATTTGGACTGGGAAATGTCTGATGATGTCAAACTTAAGAAGCTTTCTTTCTTTCTTTCTTTCCAATTTCAATTTTTTGTTCTTGTATTATTTCTAATCATTTTCTTCCCATCTCTCTTTTATTTGGCTTTCCTTCTAACTTCCTTCCTTCGTTATCCTCACATCTCATTTTTCTCTTCTTTCTTCAGTTCTTTCGTTATTCCTCTTCTTTCCACTTCTTTCCTCGAAGAGAGCAGAGGAAGAGGAGAAGAGGCGGTGAAGGAGGAGGTGAAGTGAAGAGGAGCTCTTCAGCGTCACCTTGTCATTGAGCAGAAGAAAAGCAGCAGCTGCGACCGTCAAAGAGACGACGATGAAAACCTTCAGTTCTCGCTGTCAGGCAAGTTTTTGTTCTCGGGGAGACGAAGGCGACGCGGAGCCGCGAGACGACAGGAAGCTGACTCATCCTCACCTGTTTGCGTGCTTCACGTTACACGACACGGCTGCTCTTCAGCACTCACAGCGTTTCTTCTTCTTTCAGTTTTTAATAACACAAAGTTACAGCTGGAAGTCAGCAGTCTAAAAAAAAACTGTTTTACTTTGTGTCTCTTTGTGAAGGTTTAGTGAGAATCAGATCTGAATGACCTCATCACAGACTGTGCTGTAGACACACACACCAACACACACCAACATCCCACACTGGAACTCGTGGACGATCTCCTCTTCCAGGTCGTCTCCAAGTGGACCTTTGGACGGCTTCCAGCTCTGTGACTATTTTTAGATCTCTCCATGAAGGCGATCTCAAAAAAGTTTGGAAAAAAGGAAGATAGATGAGAGAGGGGAGGATCGGAGGAAAAGAGGGATGAAGAATAAAATACAGAGACAAGAAGATGATGAAAGAAAGAGACCGATGAGGAGAAAAAATCCTCAAAGTCTAAAGATCAGAGTTTTGAAGTTGTCACACGCGCTGGTGTCCTGCAGATATTCTAAGGTTGTGGTTTTGAGGGGATTTGTTTCTCTTTTAAAGACGGCCTCTAGTATAAACCTGTGCCCTCCCCTGTGTTTAAAGTTTCAGAGGTTTAACATATAAATGCTCATTTATATGTGGATATTAAAAGTGACTCAAAACTTTGAGTTCGATATAAGTTGATATTACTGCTGTTTACCTGAGCCAGGTCAACAGGTAAACAGGTGAACAGGTACCTTAGCTTGCTGTCTGTGCGGTTCCTTGAATGTCATTTTTTGGCCACACACATTCGGTCTTCACACACACTCAGAGACTGACCTCTGTTTGTCTAACAGGGCGTTGATCCAGCAGCTCCACGGTGAAGGTCTGCTTAAACAAGGATGAAGAGCTCAACAGCAAACTTTAAACAGCAGGTAAAAGGGGGGGGGGGGGTGCCAGTTGGCTCTGATTGCTCAGGAGGTTAAAGAACTGCTGATGACCTCAGAGTCCCCTTTGAGTCATCATTCTGACACCAGACCTCTGAGACCTTAAGTCCAGACAAGAAGCGATGAAACGTGAGAGTTACCATGTGACGGGAGAAGTTCTCAAATAAACTGATAAACAGCAGCAAGCCTGCCTTAAAAACACTAATAATGATCGTATATCATGTTAGTGCAGCGGATTAGAGCCAAAGCTCCACTGATCCGAGGTTCAGCTCGATGCACATTGATCCTGCACAGCTGAAATAAAGTGAAGATAATCTGCTGAGTACAGAAATAGCTGCTGTCCAAAGGTACAGAACCGAGTCAGCCTTGAAGGGAAGCTGGGCCACATTTATTTTGGGTATGGTTCTTATTTATGTGTCTGAGCTTTGGGATTGCGTCTCATCCTAAAATCAAAGGAGGGGGGGAGGGATAGTTAACTGGGACTGAACCCGGGATCAGTGGCTGTGGTTCTAACACAGTACAGTTATGATTAGTGTTTTTATGAAAAGGTTCTGCTGTTCATCACTTTATTTGATGTTAAACATTTAAAACGTCTCCTGTCACATCAAAACTTTGAAGTTTCATCATTTCGTGTCTAAACTTCTCTCAGAAGGAGAAACCGAACTCTGGTGTGAGGTGGAGGTCCCGGGACTGAGGAAGGGCTTAACTGCAGGCCTGAGGCTGCAGACAAAGAACAGCTTCAAGTACCTCAGAAAAGACGTGCAATCGGCAGGTTCTTATCTATATCAGATACAATGACATCATCATACTGCCTAGCAACCGCTTAACAACTAGCAAAGATTATTAATTTTTGGCATTTATGCACCTTATTTATTTCACAGCAGTAAAATCGAATTTAAATCCCCAGAACATGAAATATTTAGGATATATTGTGAGCAGTAACGTGCTCTGCGGCTGGAAAGAGGTACGAGTAATGAGCTGCTGTGCTCACACCGTCTCCTCACAGATTTGACCTTCGCAAACAAAAACAGGTGCCACAGATTTATAGAACAAAGCAAACATCCTTTACATCCGTCAGCATGTTCATAACTTTACCAAATTACAGGACATCGATGCTTTTCTCTTTTTGCTCATCTCTGCTCCTTTTCCGCATGACTGCTTTACGTCTTTGCTCATATGGAAGGGGCGGGCTCTGAGCGCTGGTTAGCTTTAGCTTCTTTAAAATGGCTCAGCCGGGTGAGGGCGATTTCAGAGTCTGAGGTTTGTGGTTACAAAGGTTTTCCTGGTGGTTCTCCTGCAGTTTACTTTGGTGAACTTCAGTCGCAGCGAGGAGCGCTCACACTGACGGCATGTTAGCGCACAGCTGCCTCCACTGCTGCCTGCACTGCTGCCTGCACAGCTGCCTGCACAGCTGCCTGCACTGCTGCCTGCACTGCTGCCTGCACTGCTGCCTGCACTGCTGCCTGCACTGCTGCCTGCACTGCTGCCTGCACAGCTGCCTGCACTGCTGCCTGCACAGCTGCCTGCACAGCTGCGCACGTGTTGCTCATGCATGAAATGGACCGGCCATAATCGGGCATACGTCAGGATGACTGGTCCAGACTGAGAGATGATTCCAGTCCCTGGCTGATTGGTGCATCTCTAATTATGATGACAGCACATTGCCTAGCAACCAAACAAATGTCCTTAAATGACCAGTTTGGAACTTTTTTGCACCTGTAACATCTTAAAGAAGCATCGAGTCTACTCACTTTTACAACATCACAAATATGTAGCCACAAAACTGGACTTAGGCATGAAATATTATGAGGTCATCGTGCTGCCTAGGGTTAGGGTTAGAGGTTAGGGTTAGGTTTAAATCACAGACCAAACAGTGCAGTTGCACGTGCACGTACTGGCTGTGAGACTGTAAAACAGTTAAAACAGTTAAAAGAGATATGATGTGAAAGTTTTCCAGCTGAAAAGTCACATTAAAACATTATTTTCTATGACAGAGTTTCTGAAATGTGCAAATGTGGAAGTAAATCATCAAAATGCACTCGTGTCCATAAATGTCCCATTGAAACAGTAAATACACACATTAATGTGTAGTTTGAGGGAAGCAAAATTAAAAACAGATCTTTTTGTCTGCAGAACTTCACCTTTCAGTGTGAAATTTCATTTTGTATTTATTGTATCCAGATGTTTCTGTGCATGTGTGATCAATTTAAAGGCCGTTGAAGCCGATAAATGTAAAATCAGGAGGAAGCAGCTGCTGCACGGGTTGAAGGCGACTTTGAGGTCAAGTCTTAAATGTTAAACTCTCCTCCAGATTTGTGTCATCAGCTGCCTGCAGACTGAACCCAGAGCATGCAGTTGTACCCACCATGCACTGGGCTCAACAAAAACTCACACAGTCTGACTCACCTCCAAACCTGGAGGCTGATGATAACGTCACCGCAGCAACATGCTTTGTTTCTTCATTTTATCAACTGCTCTGTGATTGGTCCAGACCTGCTGATGGCAGTTTGACCTCTGATCTCTTTGAATGCTGCTGACATCATCCTGCTGTGCGTGTGTGCATTTGATGTGTATGTGTGTATGTGTGCGTGTGTGTGAGAGAGAGAGAGTGTAAATGGCTTCTGATGGTGTGTTTCACCTTAAAAAGACGATTCATTGAAAATAGAAAGACGACTAATCAGCCTCTGTATACATCTCACACACACACACACACACACACACACACACACACACACACACACACACACACACACCCAGAGCTAAAAGGCAGTGTGTGCTGCGTTCCAGTGAAGCTTTCAGATATAATTAACGCTCATTAAGGTTTATTGAAGCCATTTAAATGCCGGTGTGTGATTGGCTGACAGGCTGATTGGCGGCTGAGGCTCTTTGTGTCGCTGCAGCTGCCGTTTCCTGTTTAATAAAGAAACACTCACTTCTTAACAAGACGGAGAGGTGTATGACATCATCGCAGCTTCCTGTCAGCGACTGAAGGCACCTGCAGATTCACCTAAAAATGATTCACTGCTAATGATGGAGATGATGGTGATGATATCGGGGTTAAAGGTCTCACATTATGTCAAGTTGAAGCATTAAAATATAGTGTAAATTAAAGATGGACATAGCCACCGTGATGTCACCCATCTGTATTGGACTCTGGATTCCTCTGGGTGAGAGGGTGGTGCGACGTTATCAGCTAATGCTAGCTAGCCTGGTTATCAGCTGCATGCACAGACTGCATGGGTGCTTCACACAGATACCCGCTGATCAAATCCAAATTTTTACTCACCAAAACTGGAGCTCCGCCCCTTTGGACGGCTCTAGAATCTATGGAAAATGCCAAAGATCACATAAAATAATATTTTTGCATAAACAAGGTGATTCCTAAAGAGCTATTAGCTGAAAACTTGATTCAAATCTGAAGATTATGGGTTCAATTCATTGCCAGTATACACGGAGGAGGTCAAGAGAAAGGTCCATCTGTGAGTGTCTGCAGCCATCTGTAGAACACGGTGGAGGTTCTGTTATGGTTTGGAGCTGCATATCAGCCGGTGGTGTTGGAGATCTTGACAAAACTGATGGAATTATGGATGCAGAAAAGTACCCTCAGATTTAGCTCCACCATGCAGTTCATCCATCCATCAATTTTCTTCTGCTTATCTGCGGCCGGGTCGCAGGGGCAGCAGTCTAAGCAGAGAAACCCAGACCCCCCCCCCCCCTCTCCCCAGCTTATCCAAGGGGACACCAAGGCATTCCCAGGCCAGCCGAGAAATCTCTCAAACATGTCCTGGGTCTGGCCCGGGGCCTCTTCCTGGTAGGACATGCCTGGAACACCTCACCCATAAAGAGCCCAGGAGGCATCCTAGTCAGATACCCAAACCACCTCAACTGGCTCCTTTCGACGTGGGGGAGCAGCGGCTCTACTCTGAGCTCCTCTGGAATGACTGCACTCTTCCCCCTGTCTCCAAGGGAGCGGCCATCAGGACTGTGGGAAACTTGTGCTCAACAACAAACACAGCAGAGACCACGACAGAATCAAACACCTCAGTGAACTGATCTAAAGTAGAAAAAGGTCCGTCTCTGACGCCCCTCTGTTCATCTGTGGCTCTGCAATCAGTCAGCAGCACCAGCTGTGGATTCATCTCGATGCTGCAGTCAGCCTCCGATCAGCAGCTAAAGGCCAAAGGAAGCTGTCGGCAATCAAACAGCACGCAGAGGTGTTTGATTCTGTCGTGGTCTCTGCTGAGTTTGTCGTTGTTTTGAGTATTTAAGGACCAGCTCAAGCTGCCAGCTGCCAGACCCTGATGATCTCCTGCGCCTCGTGGCAACTGGGGTGCCAACTATGTTCTTTTGTGGTTTACTCTCCTTTGTGTTAACCACTGTCTTTCCCTGTTTGTCGCTATTCGCCCGGCTGGGAGGAAAATCACTCACCTGTGCAACTTACCTGCCAGCTTCCCTGCCTGCCCTGCTGGGAAAGCTTTCTTCACCGACCCCTCCCGAGGACAGACTCACACTCGCAGCCATGCAAGCAAGCTCACTTCCTAATTCAAACCTTCTGACTTCTCTTCTGTGGATTCTCTTTCCCTGGACTAGCAGGATTAACGTACCTTTCTTCTGCCATAGAAACCTCCCACCCTGAGTCACCCGGTCCCTCTCAGTCTCTCCAGTGATTCCCATCTGCTGGAACTGCTGATTGCAAATAATAATAAAGACTTAAATTGGTAATGCTGGCTCTGTCACGTCTGTGTTTGAGTCAGTGTTGTAGTCAAGACCGCCTATCCCGAGACCGAGACAAGACCAAGACCAGAGTGTATCGAGACCGAGACAAGA
>JAVDPK010002912.1:331942-344056 GCA_034780415.1 Cichlasoma orientale | reverse complement strand
AATGACAGCATGCGCTCAGACGAGGACTCGAACCAGCGACCCTCCGGTTGCAGGGTGAGCACCTACCCACTGCCACCATAGTATAGTAGTATAGTAGTGTATTAGTAGTACATGGCAGTAGTACATGTTTGGAATTCTCATGCTTTGTCACTCCAAATCTCAGCATAACTACTTTTACATGTTTGCATCACAGAGTCTGACCACAGCAGGGCTTCATGTTTGTGGGATGTAACATTTTTTTTTGTCTCCTAGAACACACACACTCACAGTGCAGTGTGTGACATGAACAGAATGAAAGAGCAAAAGATGTGCAGTATGCTTTGTCAAACATTCCACAAGGTAAAGATCTCTGCACAGATCTGCATGAAGAAGAAATGTTCTGTGAGAATGTGGAATCAGTGAAGGAGAGCCTCAAAGTTCTTCAGTCAGAGCTGTGACTCACACGACGCTCATTGTGTGTCCCTAAAGTTTGTGTTTAATCTGCTTCTCTAACACATCATTAACAGTATCCATTTGTTTTTAAAGGATCGAGGGGGCGGGGCTCCCTGATGGATTCCAGACAAAGATAGAGCTCCTTCATGTGTGACAAACAGGTGCTTCTGCAGCATGTAAGGACACAAAGGTGTCAGTGGTCAGAAGGGTTTAATTGCTGTACTATGCTGCTCATGTTTGTCTTCACTCTGCAGCAAACAGCAGGAGATGTTTTGGTGATGAATTAGAGGCAGAAACAGTCTCTGCTGCATGAACTGATGCCACGGTAGAAGCAGCAGCAGAGTGGACGCCTTCACTGAGAGTCGTGCTTTCCTGTGGCAGCTGCTCTTTGATGGTTCACTTTAGTTCAGTGTGCTGTCAGTGGAGATGATTTAATAACAAGTAACAGCAAGTAAAAGTGTCCTGTGTTTTTAATTTAAGGGGAAAAAGAAGGTCTTTGATGAGGTGATGGCTGTGAGAAGGATCGAGGAAGAGGACGTGATCCTCCTCCTTTCTCTGCTTTCTTTCATGTGGCAGTTTCATCATGACAAAACCTCAGGATCTTCCACTGAGGGGGCTTGATGATGTCAGAGGGATGTATGAGCGCACTTCAGAAAGCAGTTCTGATGATGAGGATGTGTAACTGTGTGACACCAGCAGAGGTATGGATCTGATTCTCTAAACATTCTCTCGAGTTTTTAAAGAGAAAAAAAAGTATTTGTGGAGAAGCTGCTTCTCCTCCGTGTTCGGTTCAGCAGGTATCGCCCACAGATTTCTCTCCAGGGATACGAGGTCCAGTAAGTAGTTCCCTTCACTGTCCTGCACCTGAGAGAGCAGCGACGGGAGCCATTGGACCGGTATCTCAATCACTGCACTAAAGAAAATAATAATAAAATACCCTCACCTTGTGATAATCTCTTCTTCTCAAGTAAACAAACCTCTCCAAAATCACCAAACAGCTTCTATGCATGCCGCACTTTCCCTCATTGCTCACAGTCCAAGTTCTAATAAAAAATGTGGACAAAATCTGCGGGTTAGCTTGTTGCTTATGGAGGATTCTCTTTTCAGCTTCTTCCATAACAACAGCTTCCAGAAGCTTCTCCAAAGCCACAGAGCAGCATGCATTTATGCACGAGGACACAGCAGAGACTTCCTTAATTACTTCTAATAAATGATCCCTGACACAGAGACGGGATCACTCAGGAGCTAACAGCAAATGGCAGCGACAGGTGACCCCTCATTTACAAGCCACGGTTTAAAAACTACAGTTATATACAGTTAACTACAATTATCAAAGTAACCATCAAAATATATCAAACCTGAGCTTTTATAAACCACTGCTACAGAACTGCTGCAGGTTGTGGCTCATTTCATCAACATGATGAGAATGTCTGAATGAACCTGTGAGGAACGTTAATGTAAAAGTGACCTGTGTCTAAAAGACAGAATGACATCATTTTAATAGACGGAGCCAAACTGAAAAAGGTTTAAGGACGCTCCTCATTCACAAACTATGATGTCACAGTGATGATTCCCACCATTGCAGCTGCAGCCTCCTCCTTTCTAGAGCTGCACCTCCTTCTTCTCATCTCTCTGGACCTGGAGCCTCCTCCTCTGGTCTCTCTGGAGCTTCTGTCCATCCCATCATATCGATATGAATATGAAAAAGCATACATGAGTGAGAGTTTAGCCAAAACGAACAAATGTCCATGACCACATGAAGGTATAGCATGCAGGAACCAGCAGATAAAAGTATTTCCATGTCCTCAGTGATTGGCTCGGTCTGGTCAGAGAACAGAGGAGCTCTGACCTCCATGCCTTCCTCTTTTTTTTCCTACTTCCAGGGCAGAAGGACGGGTCACAGACGGAGTAACTTAAGTTTTTCCAGCTGAAAGAGTTGAAAATGTTGCATTTATTTATTTCATAGAATAAAAAGATGTTGTGGAGGGATTTGAGCCCACGTGCACATGATGTCTGTTTGTTGAATATGTTCTGGAACAAGTGCAGCTCACTGTGATCTTTCATATGTTTCTGCTTCATTTGATGGCCTCCATCCATGAGCTGCTCTTGAAGCCACTGCTTGCTGGATCTCGTACGGCTGCCCTGTGCTGCAGGTTTTTGCCCCAAAGCTGCAACTGCAGGTCCATCAGCAGATGTTTTATCTGTAAAAGAGGACAAATATTCATGAATATTACATAAACTAACAAGTCATGCAATGACTACATGACACACTTTACCTGTAGCAACCAGTACCAACACTCCTGCAGGTTAGTATTGACTTCAGTCATTGAACAGATCCTTCCAGCCATCGATCTGTGGATTAGATTAGATTAGATTAGAATAGATTAGATTAGAATAGAATAGAATAGAATAGATTAGATTAGATTAGATTAGAATAGAATAGAATAGAATAGATTAGAATAGAATAGAATAGAATAGAATAGAATAGAATAGAATAGTAATCCTTAATAAATGTCAGTGTTAGCTAGCTGCAGCTAACAATGCAACAATTTTGTCTTTTCTGCTCGGAGCTTTTCCTTTCAGCATACGGTGTTAATATGACGTTGGTGGTAAAATAACACGAAAAGTCCGTGTGGACTAAATGGTGTTGGGGTAGAAACAAACAGCTGATTCTGGATCGAGGCCTGTTGGTCTGCTGATGTCTCGTTGAGGAGATTTACCAGATTTTAGTCCAATCATGAGTCATGGCTTCTTTAATCAGAGCTTCTGACAAAGGTCAAAAGACTAGTAGGGGCTGTCAAAGGTTTGGGCACACTCAATGGGTGAGTGTGCCCACACTTTTGCCCGGTACTTTCTGGTACCAGACTTGTTTCCCATGCTCACAAACACCCAGTTTTACCTATCCGGTGCTAATCTTTTTTACAGACACAATCAAAACCAGGTTGTCTTCAATAAAAGCAGCACTTGTTTGATATTTCCGATCTCTCACCTTTGACAGCGTGGTCCGTTCCTGAGGATCCCAGTGCAGAGGGTCTCGGCCAGCCCTCTCTGTCACTTAACCGAGTGAGGCAGAGGCTGGAAATCAGTCACTGTCCCCCTCAGACAGCGGACACTTCTGGATCCTGCTCATGACACCAGGCTTGTTGTGAAAACTTTAAATAAATAGGAGTGCAGGTTGTCCTTATGAGTTTTATCTACCTGGGTCAAATAACAGTCCAGCGAGCGTGACGGTGGTCTGCATGCTTTTGACAAAGAGAGACTCCAAGCCTAGAATCTTTGCAGAGAGGTCGTCCGTCCGCCACGGTCACAGAATGCATTCAGAACAGTGTGTAATAAAAGATCATTTGTACATCACCGTGTGGTCTGTGTGAAAGATCACACGGAAACGGAATAAAGCGACATGGAGCCTTCCATTCAACGAGGTCACCTCGACACAGAAGCAGCAGCATCTCGAAGCGTTTCCATTACTCCACTCACTTCTTTTCACTCCTCAGCGGTTTATAGACCACAGCTGCATGTCACTGACTTCTGCTTTCCCTCTCCCATAGTGTGTTTCTGTCTCTCAGGGCTTCTCTCCTCTTCCCTCCCCTCTCAGCCAGTCTCTTCGGATGGCTGCCCCACCACGAGCCTGCTTCTGCTGGACGTTTCCCCGTGCGTTTTTTTCCTCCCCACTGTCGCTAAGTGCTGTTCATAGGGGGTCGTCTTACTGCTCGGCTTTCCCCTCTAATATCATCGGGTCCTTCTGCTTCAATATGTACAGAGCTTTGAGAAAACTCAGCTGGAGAAAACAAAAACGAATAACTTCCAATGTCAGGTCAGAGGATATTAGAATGCTGGCTTTACCGCTTATTTACACTGAACCTGGGAAATCTGGGTTCAAACACTTGCTGAATACAAAATATGTATAATGCACCTGTGAAATACATACAACAAAACTCTCTGGCTACTGCAACTCAGTGCATTTAGGCATGTAGACATGTTGAAGATAACTCTGTGAATGGGGAAGCAGGGTGATTTAAGTGGCTCTGACTTTGGTTGTTGGTGCCCGAGGGGTTAATTGCAGTTCAACAGTCGCCTCAAGGTGCTTTATATTAATCTGAGTCTGAGAAACTGCTGATCTGCTGGGATTTCCCCACACATCCATCTCTGGGGTTTACAAGGCTCTGAAAAACCCAGAGAGCAGCAGTGAAAATGCCTTCGTGAGGTCAGAGGTCAGACTGCTTCAAGCTGGTTGTGTCACGAGACACCGCTGGCTTATTTGTGGTTACTTTCTCCACACCCAGGACGGGGTGGACAGGTATTCTCCACCCCTTTGGAGGTGGAGACCGGAGTTTTCCGCTCCTCAGCCAGACCACCTGCTTCTTGTCATCTTCATCAGCCGCAGTTTGAAAGAACTGGCTCCAGCAGCCGGTCTGAGACGCTGTCACAGCAACATGAAATCTCTTTTTAATCATAATAATTTAATAATCACTTCTTTTTTGATTGTTTTGGAAGATAAAGGCACTTTTGATAGAACACACGGACTCTGCGTCACAGCTTTTTCTTCAAACACGTTGCAAACAGAGCAGATAATTATTGCGTTTAGACAGTTCATTAGGAATTCATGCGATTTTGTGCAGTTGTGTGTTGCAGTAATCATGTATGTTTGCCTCACGGAGCAGCGCTGTGATGAAGTTTCTAAACAGGACACCTCAGATGAGACTTCTATAAAACAATTTTTTATTAAACTAGAATCATGTTCACAAAATGCACCCAAAAAAACCTCCATTATTATATTTTTCACTTTATAAAATTGATAATATATACAACCGAGAACAGTCTATATTCTGTATACAATGAGCAGGTATCAGTCCTTTAGTGGAGCTCGTGTCTGGACTGAGACCAGGAGCAGAACTTCCAGCAGTGTTGACGTTCACATCTGCTTCATGCAGACTCGACAGCGGCTGATCCGGTTACCTGGAAGGTGTCCTGAGTTTCTCCAAGGCTGCGGCCGACTGCACACACACACACACACACACACACACACACACACACACACACAGTAATCTGTTAGAGAACACGGGTGATCTTTCCCCGAGGATCACAGCTGATAGACTCTGAGTGACATTAACCTTTGACCCCATTTGGTTAAAGTCAAATATCTTATGTCATTTTTTAGATTCTGATCAAACGACTCAGATGACAGAACTCTGTGTCCTGTTGTCTTGATGACATGTTGTGTATCTGACCATACTGTCCACAACAATGTATCCAAACGTGTTGTGTATACATGAAGGTGTTGTGCACCTCGGCAGCTCTTAAAATGAGGTAAATACTGATGAGATATTCAATAACACCACATATTACAGTGTGAATACAGACGCAGTGTGTGAAGATCAAAGTCCACCATTACTGCTGCCACAGCAATTAAGATGCTGTTCGTCAACTTCACTTAATTCAGTGATCGTCAGTAAGTGTGAGCACCTCTATAAAAGCAGAGGTTTTGGCAGTCTGCTGGTCTGGAGCAGTCAGGTGTGTGCTACCACAATGCCAAGGAGGAAAGGCATCAGCGGTGGTCTCAGAGAAGCAGAGGTGCGTCGTACCTGAACATGTTTCTGGGGTTGAGAGCAGCCAGCCAATAGCTGTAGGAGTTGGTGTAGAAGTTGCAGCTTCCTCTTTCGTGACACTCGATGAAGGGGAGCTTCCTGAAGTGTTCCAGACAGGACCCAGGTGAGGAAAGGGGCTGGCCCGACCCCTCCGCCCCCGCTCCTGTTTCCTGCAGAACCAACAGCAATTACAACCAGGGTCAAAGGTCAGAGCAACAGTTCATCCACTGCAACACTGGTTTGGCAAATTCTTTCCTATTTCAGTCAGATTGGAGAAACAGGCTTTGTTGAAAGATGATGGCGCCAACGAGGGCCGCCTCAGTCTTCCTCTCGATGGGTGACCTTTGTGTACGTTTTTCCTCAGAGACTGAGACGCCGACGAGGGAGCCGAGCAGCAGCACCGGTCAAGCTGAAGGCAGTGGAGATTATGCAAGGCGCTCCCATCTATACATCTACTCACTCCCTGGCTAACAAGATGGACAAACTGCTGCTCCTCAACTCCAAAAACTGAAACCTGCCTCAGTGAACACGGACACTTCTCTCCAGCCGCCGGGCTTCCAGTGTTTCAGAGCGGACCGCGTCACAGAGCTCTCTGGAAAGACGAGAGGACGGGGGACGTGTGTCTACATCCACAAAGGCTGGTGTACAGATGCCACAGTGTTAAAGAGATCGTGCAGCCCTCATCTACAGACTCTCTTCATAAACTGCAGGCTGGTTTATTCCCTCAGACATTCTCCTCGTTCATCCCGGTCAGTGTTTATGTTCCACCTCAGGCCTGTGCAACGGAGGCATTACAACACCTGGCTGACCAGGTAACAGACGTGGAAAAAAACTACCCAGACTTCCTGCCCATCATTCTTTTAACAGAGCAAACCTCAGCCATGAACTCCCTAATTACACACAGGGATGCTAACACACTGGACCACTGCTACACTGTTTTAAAGGACTCTCATCGGTCTGTTCCCCGTGCTGCTTTAGGAGTCCCTCCACTGCATGATCAAGGTCATCCCAACCTAGAAGCTGAAATCAGTAAAGCCTGTTGTGAGGACAGTCATGAGACGGACAGCTGAGTGAAAGCTGAAGTTACAGGCCTGCTTTGACTGAACTGACCGGAGAGTCTTTGAATCTGCAGCTACAGACCTTAACCCTCTGAAGTTAACAGACGCGCTGGTGCATGCAAATGACATCATCGATTTAATATGATGTAGCAGCAGGACTTTGCCTTGCTGAGTCCCCTGTTCAACTTGGGTAGAAAGTGTGGACTTCAAACTATATACCTTTTTTTTTTAATTGTGTTGATAGGCCAAGTAAAACCAGAGTTATGATCAATAATTTACGCCATGCTTTTTCCTGTATATTGTCCTCATGATTGATGGTTGATTGATTGATGATCATCTTCTACACCTCCATCATCCAGTCTGGTCTGTGTGCATCCATCATTGTCTGATTTAGATCAGCCACCAAGCAGGACAGGAACAGAGACAGCACAGAAGATTATTGGGGCCAGCCTGCCCTCTGTTTAGGACTTATACCAGTCCAGAGCCAGAAAACAGGCAGGCAGCATCGCTCTCGCACCCCACACACACTGTCCAAACTGCATCTCTCTACCGAGTTCTGTGCTCTGAAACTACCAGACAGCTACTGATCGCCCCGTAACCCATCTGCCCACCTCGTGCTCATTTGCACTGTTGTACCACCTGTAAATAGATCCATTATTACTTGCACTACCTGCTGCTGCTGTTACACTCACAACTGTAAGCAGGATTGCACTTCTCACCTTGTGCATGTATATATTCATATTTAGCTTATATAGCTTATATTTAATTTGCAGCGTAAATAAAACTGATTCTTTATTTTTCTTAAAACAGCTGTTATAAATGTGATCTCACCATCACAAAGGAGAAACCCGTCCACAGGGAGTCCCAGTTGGTGGGGCAGTGTGGAATATAACTGGTCTGACTGTGGACGGCGATCACGTTGGCTCTGGCCTCACACACAGAACACCTGCAACACGGGAAACACACACGCAGCACGCCTCAGAGATACAGTACGAAGAACCTGGCAACACAAAAACAAACTGCAGTAGATTTGTGTCAGTGTCAGCGTGTGTGTGCGCGTGTGTGTGTGTGTTTTACCGGCTGATGTAATTACTCAGTGAGTCCTCGGTGATGAAGGGTACCACATCTGACACTGATTTATTTGTGGATAACCAGTAGGACAAGTCGTTGCGCGCCGCATAGAGACAATTTGCCCCCGGGTCACAGATCAGGAAGGGCATGGTGGTAAAGAACCGCAGACAGCTGCCCAATGTGCCTACAGTGGACAGACAGAGAAGGGACGAACACTTTATTTTAACCCTCTTGGGCCTCCAGTCCACACCCGTGTTTGTTAGCTGACAGGCTGGGCTACAGATTTAAAGAAATCAAACACACCTACACATGGAGCAGAGACGGACAGCACTGTGGCGCTGGCATGACCGCAGGAGGTGAGTTTGTTTTTGTTGTTTTTATATTGAAAGTAGCTCTAGCATTCAGTCTTTTCAAATGTTTCATATGAATAATCTTTACTAGTAAAAGCCAGTCAGTAAGCGGTGGTCTCGAATTACCCAGGTCTTGTCCGTGAGCTCGGCTGTCGCCGTTGATGAACAGCAGGGAGTATCCGGTGTATATGAGGTCTGATCCTGGAGGACATTCTGGGATGAAGGTCGCCTGGCTGTGCCTGGTGAACAGGAAGCTGCTCTTATCGGGTGTTGTCGTCATACAACCCGGTAAACCCTGAGCACCTTTAAGCCCGTCTGGACCGCGCGGACCCGGGTTGCCTGAAAACACAGAATCAGATCTGAGTGAATGTCCTGCAGTGATGTTGAGGCGCCGCTCCTCGGATCCACCGCAACATTTAGCATTCCCCAAAGCCTGAGCTTATATCTTTGGACTGTTCCGGTTCCAACCAAACACATTCACTTCAATACAAAGACTGAACAAAGCCTCACTCTGGAGCAGCTGGAACCAAATGTCTGACTGTTTTTCTCAAAGATGGACATAAACATATTATTATTATTTATAATGGAAAAGTTAACCGCTTTCTTAAGACCAGTTTGAAGTCTAATCAAATGCAGGACTGAGTCTGGATTCATGTTCTGGTACCTTACGTCTGGTAAACTGACAGGTGACAGAAATTTGTCACTATGTTTTTTTTTTGCTGTTGGTTCATTTCTTCCATAAATGACGACAACAGGTCTGGAGATTCTTTGGGCCATTCCACCTTAATGTGCTTCTTCTTTAGGTACGCCTTTGTTGCCTTGGCAATATGTTTTGGGTCATTCTCATGCAGGAAGACCGATTCACAACTCATCTTCAGTGTTCTGGCTGAGGGAAGCAGGTTCTAGTTTTACGGCACATGGCCCCGTCCTGTTCCTTGCTGGTTTACAGTCCGTATGGCCCACAGGAAGAAGCTGTTGGTGAGTCTAGAGGTGCGGGATTTAACTGACCTGAAACGCCATCCAGAGGGTAACAGGTCAAACAAGTGATGGGCAGGATGTGAGGGGTCTCCTGTTATTGCGCTGGTTCTCCTGAGGCTATCAATGTACTGTCTGTGTGTGGTACATAAGCTCCACAGCTGAGAACAGGAAGGCAGTGCAGAGGGTAATCAGCCTCACCCAAAAGATCATCAGCTGCCCTCTTCTGTGGAACCAGCTCCTAGTTTGGACTCAGGAGACAGACACCCTCTCTGTTTTTAAGATTAGGCTTAAAACTTTCCTTTATCATCAAGTTTATAGTTAGGGCTGGATCAGGTGACCCTGAACCCTCCCTTAGTTATGCTGCTATAGGCCTAGGCTGCTGGGGGGTTCCCATGATGCACTGAGTCTTTCTTCTTCATTCACCTCTTTTCATAGGGGGGTCATTCTGATTGTTCTCTGTATTATTGAAGGGTCTTTACCTACAATATAAAGCACCTTGAGGCGACTGTTGTTGTGATTTGGTGCTATATAAATAAAATTAATTGAATTGAATATGTGCAGTAATATGTGTATACTGTTCACATTAACATGAACAACAACATATTTGTTCCAAAATTATAGACAACAAAACAATATTGATGATAAAACCATCCATTTTTTCCCCACTTATCTGGGCCCGTTTGTGGGGGCAGCAGCCTAAGCAGAGAAGCCCAGACCTGCTTCTCCAGGAGACTGGTTCCAGAGCCCAGGCCATGCGCTGAGCCGACTATATCGAGCCGGTATCTCTCAACCTCACACACTAGCTCAGGCTCCTTCCCCACCAGAGAGGTGACATTCCACGTCCCAATAGCCAGTCTCAATACCGCCAGGGCCTCCACCCTTGGCCACTGCCCGACACACATTGCATCCCGACCCCTACGACACCTCCTGCGGGTGGTGGGCCTACAGGAGGGCGGGCCCATATTTAGGCTGCGCCTGGCCGGGCACCATGCGCTAATGCTTGGCCACCAGACGCTCTCCCCAAGCTCCCCAGGCCTGGCTCCAGGGTGGGGCCCCGGTAACCTTATCCCAGGCTGGGTAAACAGTTTCATAGGGGTCACTGGAATCGCGCTTTGTCTGGCCCCTCGCCCAGGACAAATTTGCCATGGGAGACCCTACCAGGGGGACGAGCCCCCGGACAACATAGCTCCTGGGATCACTGGGACACACAAACCCCTCCACGACGATAAGGTGGCGATTCACGGAGGAGTGATAAAGATAAAACCTGTAAATGTAATAATTTTATGGTCTTTACCTTACAATATAAAGCACCTTGAAGCGTCTATGTGTTGTGATTCGAATTTAAACTATGAAAATGTTCATTAAAAATGTCAGAAACTTTATTTGGACTCAGTCTCTTTTCAGATGAGTTACTATACAAATAATGTGTTTGCGAATGTGTTTGTTTTCATGCTGAAAACTCAAATACACTCACGTTCACCGCACAGTGAGTATTTCGAGTATTTTTACTGTTAGTTTTGTGTTTCCGTTTTAATGTTCGGATTTCTTACCTCTGTTTCCGGGGACTCCTCGATCTCCCTTCTCTCCTTTCAGTCCAAGGCCACCAATTGGTCCTTTATTACCCGCCTTCCCACAGTCACCCTTCATACCTACAGCCACAGACACAACGCTGATTTCAAATGACACTTACTATTTGCACCTGAAGCTTTGTGTCCTTTGGATCTGTCAGGACTCTCCTGCAGGTGTGCCAGAGAAATCTCCTACTATTTTGTAACTAGAGTCCAGACTCACCTTTACATCCAGGTTTCCCAGAGCACCCTGGGGGTCCTTTTTCCCCACAGGGTCCGGGCTCTCCAGGTGAACCTTTGTCTCCGCAAACCACACGCACCGGTGTGGGTACATTTGGCCCCTTCATTCCTGCAGGAGGCAGCGTTCAGTACTACATACAGTACAGGTGTCAGCATGCAGGTGTGTGTTTGCGCCATGTTACCTTTTACTCCAGGGAAACCCGGAGGTCCTTGTGAGCCGCAATGACCTGGTGATCCTTTGTTCCCATCCATCCCTGAAACACAAACAAAAAGATCAGCTCTATAAACCATCCAAAGAACACAAATCCTCCCTTTACCTTCTGAACAGGCCTCACTAAGATATCATCTAATAACACGAACTAGAACCACCCCAAATTTTCTATGTGCAATAGACACCACCCAGTGTCATCATACTCAGCTTCAGCTATATTTAGTTGCATGTCACTGGTTTTATTTCTTTTTTTTTTTTGAACCTATAATTTTCAGCATTCTGGATCATTAGATCTGAAATCCTCCGATCATGAACAAACTTTGCTCTATGACAGGACTTAAGGTCATGTTGCACCCTTATTCTTTTTAGAGGATTCTGACTGATCTTCATAAGGTTAGATGTACAGTAATTATGTGAATATTGTCCCCATCTCACAATCGTAAAGAATCCTTCTGCAAAATCCTGGATCCAGACCGTGATCCAGATCACCCCCAAAATTACATTTAATTGTACCCCAACAACTCCAGAAATTCATTCATAATTTTCTGACTTATCCTGTTAACAAACAGACCGACCAATGGGACCGAAAACATCACCTCTGTTTATACACCACATCAGTCT
>JAVDPK010002912.1:292143-310802 GCA_034780415.1 Cichlasoma orientale | reverse complement strand
GTTCTGCTGGAGGTTTCTTCCTGTTAAAAGGGAGTTTTTCCTTCCCACTGTCGCCAAGTGCTTGCTCATAGGGGGTTTTTCTCTGTAATTATTGTAGGGTCTTTACTCACAATACAAAGCACATTGAGGCGACTGTTTGTTGTGATTTGGCGCTATATAAATAAAATAAAATTGAATTGAAACTCTTCAGTTTCATCATGAATTAGAGGAAACATTAAATCGTCTACAGTGATTTATCACAGACCACCAGCAGCCCATGAAGTGCAGCTACAGCCCTCTGTGTGTGTTTTTCATTGTCCTCCTTCATACGAGCTTAGTCACACCTGCACCCTGTGACATCACAGTGTTATTTTGCTGCTGTGATTCCTCAGCGACTCACACAGACTGGAACATCTCCATCATGTGTCCTGCAGCCATGACAGAGGAATCGTTTAGTCTGGCCTGACCTTAAACTCGGGTTTAAGTTCTGGTCTTTCTGCTGAGCGTGTCCCCTCCTGATGTCTTTATCAGTCAGACATATTTCTGTGGGGTTAAACCCAAACACCTTCATGTAACCTGCAGGTGTAACTGTGGTCTTCCTGCGATAAACTGAACTAGCAGACAGCAGGGGGGAGATCTGATTTCGTCTTATCTTCATTCCTGTCTCAAATCCACAGAACTGCCTCTATGCGAGGAGGCGCCCCGACACGTTGTGCAGCAGGGAATCGTGGGGAACGTCCTATAGTTACCGTGGTCAGACGCAGAGCTGCAGACTCGGTGTCTGAAAACACATCAGATTATTTTCATTTGCATCAGTTTGGCACACGTGACCCTGAACCACCTGTGAGTTCCTATCGTGGCACATACTGACAGTTATTCACATTACAGGTAATCTAAGGCCAGCGTTTTCTTCATGTTTATATTTGGCTTCCAATCAAATAATGTTACTCATGTTAGCATTAGTGAAATTCAACAAATGAGTCATCAGGGCTGAGGGTTGTTGAGCATTCCTGATCCAGCTGAAGCCCAAAGGTAGGTAGCGATCACATTACAGTGTCAGGTTCTTGTTTCTGTTTTGTTTTGGGGGTTTTTGGGGCGGGGGTGGGGGTGGGGTGTCATCTGAACTGGTAGTTAATTGGGGTTTGCTCCTCACAAAAACACAATCATAGCCTTTGATGCATAGACAAAAACACTGAGCCACTTTCACATCACACCTGCAGGAGCTGCTTGGCCGTGCCATGAAGCTCCCAGTGCACCGTTTTTGTACTGATGAGGTTTGGAGAGCCCGAGTTAGCAGATCGCTGGAGACTTTTTTGCACCTCAGCCCTCGGCGACTCCGCTCTACAACCTTCTGTGTCTAAATGCTTCCACTTTGCAATAACACCGCTTGATCGTGGAACGTGGAACGTCTAGGAGGGACATCCTGCTACAGTACGATGCTCAAATTCAGTGAACTCTTTAGAACAACCCATTCTTTCTCTAATGTTTGTAAAGGCGGGCGACATGGCTGGGTGCTTGATTTTAGCTCTGACTGTGGCTCAGGGGGTGGAGCGGGGTGTCAACTAATCAGAAGGTTGATCCCTGGCTCCTCCGACCTTCATGTTGGGCAAAGCACTGAACCTCGAGTTGCCCCCGATGCATCCATCAGAGTGTGAGTGTGACCGTTAATAGTCTATGTGTATGAATGTGTGTGTGTGTGAATGGATGAATGAGGCTTTGAGTGCTCAAATTGAGTGGAGAAGCACTATATAAGTTACCATTTATACACCTGAGGAATTCAGAGATTAATACTTAATATTTTGTCCAGAGAGTTTATGTTGCACTCCACGCAGCAGCTGAAAGAACGGCCTGCAGCTCCCTTTGAGTGGTCACGAAGCTCTGATGCTGTCGTGTTCTGGAGGTTTTGTTGGGCCATTTTTGGGCTTTTGTGGTTATTGTTGTTATTAATTTGCTTTCCATTATTACTATTGAGCTTTGGTGTTGATTATTGTTTCATCAGTGTTTTGATTCTAACATTATTCTAACATTCATGGGTTCAGCAGTATTATTATATTTGTTTGTCAGTGTTTAGCTGACTGCAGCCTTCTCTGTGTTTCCCTATGGTCAGGTTAGTGTTAGTCTTAACTTGTGTCTAGTTAGTCACTTCCTGTTTTATTTTGTGAGTTTTGTCTCTTGTGCTTTGCTTTAGTCTTACGGCCCTGTGTCTCGTTATCTAGATTGAGTTCAGCTGTGCCTCGTTACTGTTATGTTTCCACTCCCTCCTGTGTGTGTTTAAAGCCTCGGCATCATTGACATTCCCAGGCCTCTACTTCCCAAAAACTTTCCTTTCCCAACCCAAGTCTTAACCCTCAAACAGGCCTCTGGGGGGCCTCATAGTTTAGATGAGTAGTTCTCTCTTCTTGTTTTGTGTCTTGCCGCTGAAGGCTTACTCATATCATTTATAACTGGCAGCTGATTTCAAACATTTAAAACAGCTCAGCAAATAGAATAGAATAGAATAGAATAGAATAGAATAGAATAGACTGACTTTATTGTCATTATACAGAATGCACAATGAGATTGGAGGGCCACTCCTGTTCAGTGCCATGGAGTAGGAAGTCACACTTCCTACAATATAAAATAGAACTTCTAAAAATATACAGAAAATAAAACAGAATGTATAAAAATATATACATTGTAAAAAATAAATTAAGTGTATACATATAATGAAGATGGTGAATATTGGATATTGCACATTATAAGGGTGATAGATATTGTTCAGTATGAATGATATAATACAGAGATGTGGGTATTGCACAGTTAGAGTGGGTGAGTGTGAGGTCAGGGTGGTGATGGCTTTGGAGAAGAAACTGTTCTTGAGTCTGTTTGTTCTGGCTTTGATGCACCTGTAGCGCCTGTCAGAGGGCAGCAGGTCAAACAGGTCAAAGCATGGGTGTGAGCTGTCCTTCATGATGTTTTTGGCTCTGCTGATGCAGCGGGAGGTGTAGATGTCCGTCAGGGAGGGAAGAGGGCAGCCAATGATTCTTTGTGCTGTCTTGACTACCCTCTGAAGCCTCCCCGTCTGCCTCAGTGCATCTGTCGTACTATACTGTGATACAGTACGTCAGCAGGCTCTCGATGGATGAGCGGTAGAAGGTCAGCACCAGAGTTCAAATTGTTCTTCCTGAGGACCCTCAGGAAGTGAAGTCGCTGCTGAGCCTTGTTGATAACAGCTGTGATGTTACCTGACCAAGAAAGATGACTGCTTGAGCCAGGGAGAGGTTGAAAATCCTGGTGAGAATCAGGGTGAGCTGGTGGGCACACGCTCTGATCACCCTGCCAGGTACTCCGTCTGGTCCAGCAGCCTTCCTGAGGTTCACTGCCAAGAGCACGCACGACACCTCATGCTCCTGGACAGTGAGTGGGGTGCAGCTGGAGCCTGGTGGGGTGGGGCGGGGCAGGGTGGGGTGGGCGGGGCCGTGGTCAGAGAAGGTGGGTGGTCCTGAGGTGTCTCAAAGCTAGCAAAGAAACAGTTAAGTTCCTCTGCTAGTGACACACTCAGGTCTCCTGCTGTCACATCACAGCCTCTGTGGTTTGTGATGTTCAGAATGCCCTGCCACACCTCCCGTGTGTTACTGCTGGACAGGTGGGACTCTGGGCCTACTCCAACTGATCAAAACACACTGCTTCTATGCAGTTTGAACCCCAATGTGTCCGCGAGCCTAAAGGCACAGAGGCTGGATTTCCCAGGAAGAAGGCAACATTAATGTGTGACAAGCTCACTCTCAGAGAGGGCGACGACAGGACAGACTGCTCAGTGAAAAGCTTGGGTACGGCTCTAAATGATGCTAGATTTTTAATCAGATATGGGATCATATTATGTGATGTTGAAATGATGCTGTTTTTCACATTGTGAAAGACTTAAATAACAAGCTGAAGTTCAAGTATTTGGTATTATTCAAAGGTTGGTTGGAAATACTGCAGCAGGCAGTTTGGTGCAGGTGACACAGGTCAGCTGATCACAGCCTGAGACAACAAACCTACTGGAGCTCACAATATGAATGTTGACATGATTCTGTTCCCCACGCTTTAATGCTCCACTGGATATTAGTCTTCCTCCACCTGCCCAGCCACACTTTAACCCCGGTCACAGGTAATATCACGATTATTTGATATTTGACTCTGTGATGGTGTAAAAAAATAAGACGCAGGTTCCCCTGGACCTTCTAAACAGATGTGGTGTGAATCTGGACTCACAGCGTGTCATGCGATGGAGTCAGTCTGGAAACTGTAGCTGCAACAAAGCAGCATCAGTAACACTCTCTACCTTTGTTCTAATGCAGCAGCTCGTCAGAAACACTTCTTAAATAAAATGTCGGTTTTATGTGTTGAAATAAACGAAGCTGCTGCGATAACGTGAGAACGAAAGCAAAGGCTCGGTTCGTCTGTTGGGGCGAAGATCCAGTAAAAACCAAAGAGAACGACTCGAGCTCCTATTTTGAGACGTAAAGAGCGATAGCCAATCAAATTTTAGCTATTTATAAAAATGCATCTTGCTTAGATATTACAGAAGTAATCTGATTACTTTAAGGAGTGCTTTTATTTGAGAGAAAGCAGCTTAGCATGGCAACCTTACAGCAAGGGGGCAGCGCGTTTTCATTCAGTGTCACACGTTCTTTTCAGTGAAGCTCAGCACATCAGTGTGTGTGTGTGTGTGTGTGTGTGTGTGTGGGTCAGTAATAACAGCAGATGAAGACAAAAGCTGAAACAGAAAACAGACGACCTAAAACAACAGACAGCAACCCGACTGCCCGTCTGTCTGTCTGACTGACTGACTGACTGACTGCACACACACACACACAGACAGACAGCTTTTATTTCCTGTCTGACATTCTTCTTACATTCTTTTATATCCGCAGTAAAAAGTAAAAGGTGAACGTGTGCAGCTCGACCTCCTGCAGGGTGAAGGATGAGAGAAGAACTCCACCACAAAAAACTCTGAATTCATCATTTTAATTAACCAGCAGAGGCGTGATTACCTGTGCAGGTACATTTTGATCTTCTTCTAAAGGTTTATTTGGTTGACATGTAGGAACTCTTTAATAGCAGTTTTGTATCTGTTTCTAATAACTAATATTGATCATCAGTACATTTATAGTTAATTAAGTTCATAATTAGTTTGTAAGCCATCCATGACGTACTCTGGGCTGTAACTGATGTTGATAAAACGGTTTAACCAATGAAGCCGACTGAAGCACCTGAAGCTGCAGTTCCTCTGGCGTCCAGCAGAGGCTCCACAGTGAGCCAGTCCCCACTTTAAACCTTTAAACCTGGATTAAGGCTTAACGTTTGCATTGTTAGGGGCGTGGCCTCTCTGACTGACAGGTGGACACAGGTGGCTGTAGCTGCTAGCTGTGTGCTAGGCTTCACCTCAGTGAACTGGAGTCCCTGAACTGGACCTCTGGACCATGTATTGTTGGAGCCTTTTGGAGCATTTTTAATGCAACTATGATAATTAATTATAATTATTATAGTAACTAATATAATAATTAATTATTATAATTATGACCAATAATATGGCTGCTGTGCAATTAATTAAACAAAGAGACCGTCCAAGAAGGCGGAGCTCCAGTTTTGCTGAATGAGATTTGAGGATTTTTAATTGGATGTTTGTTTTGCAGTAATCAGCAGGAATCTGTGCAGACTGATGACCAGCTTGTGTTAGCTAAGAAATTAAAACCACAAATACTTCCAGCAAGAGGCTACATTTCTTTTATGCAATAACACCATTTATGATATGAGCCACATTTCTATAAATACACATATCTAATAATATTTTTTCGCCATTATACTATCATTATATATTATATACAGTCTCTGGTATCTATGGTACCTGTGAACTGTGGGGGTATTCAGTGTTGCTCACATGCTGCACTTGTATTTGGTTTTTACACACTGATATTAAACTGCATTTTGGCTCAATAAACTATAATTAATTTCACGATATAAAAATATTATTATCATTATCAGGTGTTGAGGCTGATCACCTGGTGAAAGGTCACTCACCTTCTCGCTCTGTGCGGGAGCGCTGAAGCAGAGGACCAGGACCACCAGCTGGAGGATCCTGCGCCTCCGGGCGCTCGGAGCCTCCATCCAGGCGGGCACGCAGCTGCAGAGTCCCCGCTGAGCAAACTCCCCCCGGATGCTCTCTCACTGTTCAGCTCGTGTCGAATCCTCGATTCGGTTGAGGGTCGCTTCGGTCCAGACGGGGGTCCGCGCACCTGACGCAGCCCGGACACCGCAGCCTGCTGACAGATGGAGCGCAGAGCTGAAGGAAGCGCCTCTCAAAGCGGCACGCAGCACGAGGCTTCCGCTCCTTCCTTCAAAATAAAATTCGATCCTGCAGCGAATTTCGTGGTGCTTGAGTTTGTTTGGTGAGTAAACCTTTGATATTTTTATTTTGAAGCGCGTTCAGCTCTCTAACAAACATGCTGTTTTTAATTGATATGACAGAATAATAGAGAACAAATGTTTGTGGCTGATTTTTATAAGAACGTGCAGATGCAAACTTTTTATTTCTGTTAATATGAGACTCCCACAGAGGGTGAAGAAGAGAGCTTATCAGAAGACCTCAGGCTGAAGGCAGAGCAAACCTTTTTGATTGCATCCTTACTGAAACCAGAGGATGGAGCGTTATTTGCACTCCACAGCCCAAGAATCGCTGTCCTGTTCTGAGATGACAGATGTGTCCAGATGGTTTTAGATATTTGTTTAACTGAACTTTGCAACATGAGTTGCAATGACTTTGACATAGGAGACAAACTAGAAGAGCAGATGGAGGTTAACAGGACACAAACCAGTGATGAGACCATCACCACTTTTTTGCTAATGAGATCCACATTGTGTCTACACAGGATCAGCTGGTGGCGTTGAATGGGACCCAGAGGGAATACCACGAGTGTGCTTGAGGGAAACACATTTCCCAGACCACAGAGTCACAGAACCCGGCTTCAGAACGTTTCAGGTGGATAATCAGAGTGGTAGGAAGAAAGGTGGAGGAACTGCACTGTTTGTGAACAAAAAAGCAGTCCAATCCTGGACGTTACGTGATGGGCTAATTGTACTTGTTATTGTTATTTACATTCATCCATCAGCTGATGCAGAGCATCACTCACTGCTTTGAGAAGAATAAGCCTCGGATGGCTGGAGGCCTGAAAGAACTGCTTAGTGAAAAGACGAGAGCTTTCGGGTCTGGAGACAGGGAGGAACTGAAGAGAGTGCAGCACGACCTGAGGGTGAAGCTGAGGTCATGCAAGGACTCCTACAGGAGGAACCTGGAGGGCAAACCGGAGCAGAACAGTGGAGGTGCTTCCCGAAGTGGAATAAAGAAAATCACAACCAGCGTGCAGCCTGGAGAGAGCAGAGCAGCTATAAGCAATAAATAAGAAAGCCTACATCAATGACAGTCTCAGTAGCTTGAAAAAGGTGATGTTTCAGCTCTCATCCAAGAGGCTTCTTCAGGTGGAGAGCCCAGGTATTTAAACCCTAGTGAGGTTGGAGGTGGTCTTTAAACCACTATTGATCCTGTGCATCATCACATGAGTCAGGTTGTGAAAGAAGACGTGGGTCATTAACACCATCTTCTCTTTGGGTGAAACCACTGTGAACCTTTGCCCTACCCTATCATGTGGCCTTTTGAGGTCACCTGAAGTAAGGTCTGAGTGGGGTTTGAGGCACCTGGGGAAACATCTCAAGACTGCATTATAGGTGGCTGACAGTTGGTGTCATAAGCCACCACCTCAGTGATGGTCATAGTGGACACAGATGCTTCTTTAACAACTCTTTCAAACCATCTGTCATCAAAAGTGTGAACATTTGCATCCTCAAAGAGTTTCCTTCATCCTTTAGGTGCAGATGTAATTACTGTAGGGTCTTACAATATAAATGTTTGTCGAGGTGGCTCTTCTATTTTAATAGGTAGCAGGTAAAGGTAATACCTGGGGCTCTCCACCTTTTGGTTTTAGAACTGAAGAAGCCTCTTGGGTGAGAGCTGAAACATCTTCAAAGAAACTGAAAGAAGTCCAGTCGCTTTTTCAAGCTCCTGAGACTATCATGACCGGACCGCTCACAGGCATCCACGAATGATCTTAGAAAATCCTACTTTTGCTTTGCTTTATTTTGTTTTTTGTTTGTTCTGCAGGCTAAAATGGGTTCAGACAGAGATTTGAATTTCCATAACACGTGAACTTTAATAAAAAAATTAATAAAATCAATCTTTCTCCAGCTGCTCTTCTTCTCTCTGTATCGGAGTGTCGCGTCTTAAATCTGTCAGCTCCTTCTCGCTGCTGACAGATGCCGCATTAATAACCTGAGCGGAGAGCATACCTGTATGATGTAACAGGCTTTTGCTGGCTCGCACCGGAAGTGCTGGTGCTGCGCAGTGTGCGCGCAGCTTGAGCCGCGGGCTGTTCGCGGTCTGAGTCGCTGTCGGGACGCTTTGCTCAGGTTTGCAGTGACATGGAAAGCGCGTGAAGCTTCGGACAGCCACAGCTTCAGGTAAGAAAACTCACGTGAGGCGTTTGTTTGGGAGTCGCGTGAAGCGGCGCAGGCTGCTGATCGATCATTGTCAGGTGATTGGGTTAATCAGCTGTTAATCGGCAGCCTGTTAGAGTCTAAATATCTAATCATGTCATCCAGTAATTAATGTTAATGAGCCGAGTAGGAGAGACTTAACAGAGTACTTTTACTCTGTAGCTGCACTGCGGTAATTATATTTAAAGCTGTGAGACAGAGATGCCTCCTGACATCCTCACCGGTGAGAGGAAAACCTCTGGATTATGGAATGTGAGAAAAAGTCGTGCATTAACCAAACTGCAGCTGCAGTGTGAAGATTAAAGGTCCCGGTGCTTCTCAGGTCACTGATAATTACCTGATTTGGCTCATTTAGGCGCTGTTAACTTGTTTCAGACTGTCCGGTGTTTGTGTGCAAAATCTGAAAGAGTAAATCAAAGAGGGTCGACATCGTTTAATTTATGCAGATTTGCAGCAGTGAGGTAGATAATGAGCTGTGGCAGGTCCTCCATCCCCCAGCCGGGGGTCCTGGGCTCAGTCTGAGGGTCAGAGTCTGAAGAGGCTGCTTTCAAAACTGGACTTAACTTCGCATTTTGCTCCTTTGTTGGCGAGTTCCAGTTATCAAACTGAAAATACTGTAAAGACAGTATATCAAATATTAAAACTTTTTTTTAAAATTATGTGCACAAACAGGACAGGAGCATCGACTGTATATAAAAGATGGCTGCAGAACGCTCATTTAGCCCCTCATTGATTTAAAGACTTAAGTTTGGCATTTTGGCTGTAGACATCTTTATTATTATTATTATTATTATTATTATTATTATTATTATTATTATTATTATTATTATTATTATTGTGATCGTTATCAGCTGACCCTGGGTTTGTGGGTTAGTGCACCTGCTGTGGATTGTGATTGTGATAAATGGGATGCTAACAAAAAGCAGACTTAAGACAAAATGAATGTACTTGCTGGAAACCTGAATAGTCTGGAAATCCTTCAATTGTCTTCATAAAATGTTGAACAAGATGAAGCAACACTTGTCAAGGAAGCCACGCCCCTAAACATTTAATTCAATTTAAACTGCTGAGTAATAAAAAAACAGGCTCTGTACAGTTATGAAGAAGGAAATTTAGCTCTAGAGACTATAACAGTTTTTTGTAGCAGGCTGTAAACGTGTTTCTGCTGTAAAGTTGGAGCCTGCCTCTAGTGGACATTAGAAGAACTGCAGTTTTCGGTATTGGAGCGTTGGGTTCATTTTTCAGCTGTGGAGACTGCTCCGTCAGTGACATCTGCAGTGAAGACAGGTCTCACTGATATCTGTCCTTACGGCAGATTTCAATGATATGTGAACGTGGGAACACCTCAGCAGTCAGAGGGGCGTCTGTCCTTTGTTAGTCCAGCTTAGATGACATGATTATCATGTTTCAGTCCAGGAGGATGAGACCTGCTTTAAACCAGTTTTGTAAACCTATGTTAGAACTTCTTCAACTGTCCAGCTACTGTTTATCAGAGGTTTATGGAAGAAATATTAGCAGTGACCACTTCAGGAGATGCAGCTTTTGGCACTTCAGTGTGGGCTTAACGTTCCACAAAAGTTGTGTATCACTAGTTCCCAAAACTAATTAGGTTAGCTGGCACCCATATAGGTGAAGTCTTTCCCGAGTAACGATGGGGTTGATCATTGGGAGTTCATGACTGTGTGGGCTAAATGGTTCAATTCTAAAGATTTTTGGATTCCATCACTGATGGTATATAATCTAATGAAAGAGAATCTGGAGTAACCTCTGCACAGAGGGCTGCGGCTGCAGAGCTGGACGTCGGTGGATGAAGGTGGTGTGCAGGCACGGGCTCAAGAACACGTCTGCTGCACCCTCGCTGCACCCACACTTGGAGCTCAAACGCCACCATGCAGAGAAAAAACAGAGAAACAAGACCCAGAAACACTGCTGGCTGCTGAGTGGAAAACTGTGCTGGGATCTGTCCAATCAGAACCCGAGATTCTGTGGAGGTCACGGACGTCCTCCGCGCTGTCAGCCGAAATCCTCGTACAGTTTTCAGATATGCTTTCGTTTTTTTTCTTTCTTTTTTTACGGTTGAAAATCCAGTTACGCAGCAGCTGATCCTGTCTGCGAGTGTTTAATGGATGCTGATGCCGGTGATGTCACTGGATGTTGGTCATTTGATGGTCAACACTTTTGGCATTTAATGACCACTTTGGTCGTATTTAGTGTGTGAGCGATGCGGAGCTGAGACACAAGTGAACAGAAACAGCTGTTGAATTTGTCTTTGGTTTTCTGGGTCTTCATGTTTGAACTGCAACACACAGCATCACTATTTAAAAATGGCTTTTAGACACAGTGATCCCTCACCTATCGCGGGGGTTACGGTCCAGAGACCCCCGCCATCTGCAAAGTAGCGGCAAGATATTATTTTATCATTTATATATTTTAAGGCTTTATAAACCTTTCCCACACTCCCACAAACCTTTCCCGCTCTCTTACTACAACCTGAATGATGAAGATGATGAATTTGTAGCTGTGCAGTACTGATAGCGATGAAGGTGGTGCAGCATCTTCGCCCTCGGCCGTTACTTCCATTTCCACCAAAGGCGTATATAGGCGTGACTGATCTCTTCGTCCGACTGATGAACAGAGTTATGGGCTGTTACAGAAATACTGCAAAATCCCACAATATAGTGAAAACTCCTCGAAACAGAATTAGTAATATTTTTTTAATACAGTGAAGCCGCAATAAGTGAACCGCGATATATCGAGGGGCGTATTTCCTGTTTTACTTTGGAGGTTTGTTTTCATGTTTTGTAGATTTTACGTCCTCCCTTCATTTCTTTTCCCTCCTCTCCTGATCATCTGCTCCGCCTTGGTTTCCTCTCTGCGTGCTCCTGATGCACCTTTTTGTTTTTCTCACTCTTTGCTTTTCAGTTTTGAGTCTTCTGAAAACAGAAATCAAACTCTTGAAAGAGAGTCTGAGGTTTGTAACCATCATGATGTGGAGCTTGAATCATGGAGGCTGCTGTTAGTAAGGTGTGTCTGCAGAGCCTCCTCCAGCTGTGTAATGGTGGAGCACAGTGGATGGCAGGTCTGTGAACATCGGTGATTTTGGAACTGGTGCTGAGGTCATTTTGCTGGAGTTTGCCAACGTTCAGAAGAACGAGCTTCAAACTGGAGGAAAACATCATTTAAGTCTATCGTCTGGCTTCCTGAGCAGCTCGCTTTGGTCTTGCTGTAGTAGATGGTGTATTTGTGTCGATGTCGCTGCTGAATGTGAGTGCACTCTTCTCAGGACTGTATCCTATATGAGGTTCTGATGTTTAGCTGCTTGTTGGCTGAAGGCTGATCATGTTTTACGGTAGAGCTGTGTCACGTTCAGGAGGAAAGCCTGAATCTGTGCTGTGGGGTTCGAGGGGTGCTTGTAGTTCAAAGGGGGCATCTCTGATGGTACGCAGAGCCATTAGTGCTCATGGCAGAGGGAAACATCTGGACATCTGTGAAGGCCCATTAATGCCAAACCACATGTGCAGGTTTAGGTGCTGCCATGCAGGCGATGTCTGTTTCAGAGGAGCTTCATAAAATAGAGCTGCCACTGAAAACATCTGAAATCTGACAAACGAGGCCTCGAACTGTTGAGCATCCTCGGTTCAAACACAGAGTGTTGCTAAAAGAAGGGCGTATCCAGCTCACGATGCTGCTGCAGCTTCTTTACTCAGATGTGTTCATTTTATTTACATTTTACATGTTGTCACAACTTTTTGGAAATGGGGCTGAAATTAAATTCACAGAATCTGTTGTTACCATAAAGGAAGAAGAACTGAGACGCTTCTAATTTCTGACCTCACACCTGGATTGACTGGTACTGTACCTGCAGCATATGTGACATCATGATCACAGTACTGTGGAGCCAATCGGAGAGCAGCGTGAGGCTGACAGAGATTAACCTCCTTTATTTGCCCCTGGGTTGGGCTAACAGGTTATAGAGACATTGCCCTCTGATTGGCTGACCTCCGGACACTCCAACCTGCTCATTTTGACAGCTGGACAGATGCTGTTCTTATTTCTAGCCAGTTTTCTCTAAAGAACACTCCTACAGGAAGAGTGAGGGGTGGGCTGCTGCTGCTGCTGTCTGATTCGTGTTTGTGCGTGCGGGCACGGTTGCTCTGATTAATGAGATGTTTCTGCAGTCGATGTGCAGTTCAGCGCTGATGCTGATCATCACACGTTTCCCTGTGAGTTCAAAAGGCCTGCTCTACAAAGCGAGTTCAGCATACCCAGAATATTTATCTGGATTCACTAATATCAGCAACAAGAAAACGCAGTCGCAGGAAGCTGGTTATCAACTCATTGATAACACGCTTCCTGTGACCTGTGTGCTCACATGAAAGGAGCAGGCTGGCAGCATCTGACCAATCAGAAACATGGATTAGTGTCCTGGCAGCAGAGCGCCTGATTTTACACAGGAAGGTGAAACTGTACTCTGGAAAAGACGTTAAACACACAATAGAAAGTAACACAGCTGCTGCAGACAGAGCAGCGTGTGTAAAATGCCAACTGTGTGGGTTAACAGACTTATCAATATTGCAGCTTTGTCATTAAGACACATGAGAATCTGATGGATTATAATTGAGCATTTCATTAAATTAATGTTTAAAAGATAGTTTCAGCTGCAGCCTCGGTGGAGTTTAATGTTTGAAGAATAAATATAAAAACAGAATTCAAACATAGGCTTAGACTACATGCACATTTGATATAAGGTCAGCAAGAAGAAACAGAACAATAAAATCATTGCAAAATTGTTTGCAGCCAGCAGAAAAAAAGGAAGACTTTAGACACTTCTGAAAATCTACAGAACCCTCCTTCTGTCCCCGCAGAGGTCCGTGAGATCTTCCAGGAACGTGACGCTAGTTTCCAGAAGATTGATTGGTCAGTTGGCGGTGATTCGATCTCCTTCCAGGAATGTTTGGAGGGATTCTTTACCATTGTGAGGCAGGACAGGACTGCGCATTTGATGCCAGATCTTCATGAATGCATACCAGTCTGAAAGAAGAAAAACTGGCATTGACATTATCACTGACGTTATCTTCAGTCATCTATTTTCCTTGTGGCAGGAATGCAGTCTCAGACCGTTTTGCTTCGGAGAATTTAACCAAAGAAAAAAAACGTTTTTTCTTTCTTTGCAGTCAAAATTAGGTCCTATTGTCTGAAAGAGTGTGTTTGGGGTACTGATGAGGTAAATGGAAAGACTGCGTTTTTATGATTCATCAGATTGCTGCATCCACGGGAGATGACATTTCAAAGGCTTGAGGGAGGTGGATCTTTTTCCATTATTTAATTTGTAAACAGAAAAGCAATCAGATGTCATAATAGAGGTGGAAAAACTCACAATAATGAAAGGAGTGAAACAACTTTTATTCTGATGCTTTCATCGTGGTCTCAGGTTTAACTCATGCATGTGTGCAGCTTCAGTTTCTCCATCAATATCTTCATCACCTTCAGGCTCACTTTGTCTTTGTGTCTCTGCAGGACGACCAACAGCGTCGGATTGTCCTCACTGGCCAAGAACCGGCTGGAGGCGGAGTCAGAGTGTTGCGGGCGGGACTTCCTCTGAGCCGAGGACAATATGCTGCTGACTTCCTGCTCTGACCCCTGCAGCCTCAGTCGGCTCTGGTAATTAAACCGGCACATGTGAACACGTCTGTTAGACGGTCTGAAAGTTTCCATGAAGAACAGACTGAATTCAATGAGCCCGCTGCAGAGAGTCAGTTCAGAAACTTCGTTGCTTCCATGCAGTAGCTGTGTCTGTTTAACTCAAATTTTAAAGGGTTGTGCTGTCTCAGATTCATCAAATTGTACATGGATCTGAAATGATGACTGCAATATTTGACCAGTAGCTGTCACATTTTGCTGACATTTAACTCCTTGTTGAGCCTCTTCAACTTGTGAAAGATTATTTGGTAGTTCCTCCATTTTTTTTATTTTTATTTTTATTTGCTGATGTACAAAAGTGTAGAGCATCCCACATGCAAATTTTGGGGTATGAGTATCTACTTACATGATGGCTGAAGTCCCAAACGCTGCAATTCCTCTAACATCCAGCAGAGGCTCCACAGTGAGTCAGTCCCCATATTAAAACTTTTTAGCCCCCATCATAACAACTGTACAGGGGAGAATGTTTTTATAACTTACCTGTTTAAATGGTATTAAGGCTTACAGTTTGCATTATTAGGGGCTTGCCCTCTTTGACTGACAGTTGGATGGCGACACAGGTGGCTGTAGCTGCTAGCTGTCTGCTAGGCTAACTGGAGTCCCTGAACTGGACCTCTGGGGCGTGTTTGTGCTGTTGGAGCCTTTTGGAGCATTTTTAATGCAATTATCTGACCAATAATATAGCTGCTGTGGGTTCACTGGACTAACAGGCTGTCCAAGAAGTTGGAGCTCCAGTTTGAGTGAAATTCTGGGATCATATTGGGATCTAACTAAGCACTGATTAGTTAAGTAACTAATTTGGTGACTGCCAAAATTCTAATATTATGGCTTTAAAATGTGAAGTCCAAAAGCAGTGGGAGGTGTCAGGCTTGCTTTGTATTGCATCCCCAGATGTTGCAGCTTTGTCATTTCTCTCATTAGCACATGTTACGTACTTCTGTAGCAGTGCATAGTGTTTTGGTGTTGCACTTTAACCATAAATCTTAAGTTACATTATTTTGTAATTGAAATAAAACTCTTCATAAAAAACCGTGGTGTGTACTGTATATCCATTTTATATTGCAGCGTATGAAACAGGTTGTAATATAAATGGGGGCTCATCTGGGATCTTTGGAATCTTTTGTCAGAGTTTTTATACAGTTTGTCTGTATTGCGTTTTAGTTGGGTGGTTATCCTGAGTGTGGGTACGTTTTATAGTTTGGTGTGGACTATATCTCTGTTCTAAAGCTGGCTCAAGCTTTGAAAAAGCTCAGTGTTTTTTCTGTGTAACAACTCGTTTCACCTGTTTCCTCTCTCTTCCTCCTTCAGGCGTCTCCTGATCATGCTCAACGTCCTTTCAACAGCTCTCGGGGTGAGTCCATCTCTCCCTTTATAAACCTTTCAGTCTGATCCAGTGCTGATTCCATCAGAACACCTGGTAATAGTCAGAGATTGGTACACAGCTTGTTGTGTTTCATAACCTGTGTGATGTCATGAGCAAGGACGCTCCAAGGACCGACTTCCTGAAACCAGAATGTAAACACCGATGGCTTCTGAATCATTCTTTTTTTGTTGGTGGAGTCACACCTGGTGGTCTGGTGTGAATAAGGAAGCAGCCAAAAGTAGCTAAATTAGAAATAAATTCCTAAGAGTTATAATGGGCTCATAAATTTCTGTTTGTTGATGCAGTAACGATGCTGCAGCTGCGAATGTTGATCACAGGTGTAATTATACAAAACATACAATAAATATAGGTCAAATAACACATTTGAACCCTTCCATTTAGTTTAGCTGCTCAGAGCAGCTACTTTTGCTCAGTTTTATGGCGTTTACAACAGAAACTTTAGGTTTTTATTTTCAAAAGTAGCAAAACGAAACAAACAAAAAACTATATCTACATGTTGAGTCATTTTGATGTGGAGCATCAGAGACGGGAGGCGAATAGTTTTTCATGCATAAAGGACATTAATGCATTACAGACAGTAAGGTTTAAAGGTTTTACAGTGAGCGGAGCAGTTTGCAGTCTTTCAGGTTTTAGTCCTGTTTCAGATCCACAGCTTTGATCATGAGGTCTCCATCATCACCGGTATCATGAATTTGCTCTCACATACGTACAGACTCTCACCCAGATCTAAATGGTATCATTTAGTGTATTTTGGGCTTCTGAAGAAGTATCAGTAGATATGATGTCCTGTTTGTTGCCCACAGGTGGTCATGAGTCAGATTTGCAGCCTCACAGGAACAAAATTAGACTGATGTGCACAATGATGCATTCAGTTTTAATGCAGCCTTAAAATTGAAATCTTTCTGCAGATGAGTCCTGGCAGCTCAGGGGGAGCTCAGGATTCATCCACCAAGCAGCCGCCTCCACCTCCATGGCCAGCTCTCCCTGACTGCACATTCACTGCTTCTCTTTGGTCTGAATTATCAGCCACTCTGTCGGGTTCTTTGTATCTGCTAATTTGTGCTGCTGTTGGTAGACTGCCTTGGTAATTACTGAATGACTTGACTGACTTCATCTGTTTTTATTATTTTCTTCATTATTAGTAGATTATCTGCAAAGCATCCAACTCCCATCAGCACTTTTAAGTTATCGCATTCTCGTCACACGGGCATACAGGAGTCCTGTAGTCTTCTTAGAAGATTATGCATCTTAACCAGGATTCTCACTTTTTTCTGAATCTGGTTCTGAAATCTCTAATCTTTAACTTTGGAGTCATGCATGATACTTTATCCTGCAGCTGGTGCTCACACAGGAGTTGAAGCTTCAGCTTCTCTCGAAAGTCCAGACGCTCAGATTTGCGCGGTGCACGATAATCCACTTCATGGTGACCAGAGAAACACCAACCTCTGCCAGCCAGCAGCAAACAGCCAATGAAATCACAGTCAGTCCCACCTGGCATCAGATTGGTACCATCTGCTTTGATTAGCTAAGACTTTGCATTGTTGTTTCACTGTGAGTGCTGGACATGCTGAGCACGGCGCTCCCCACGTAGAGTGCTCCCCAGCCAGGCGGCATGAAAACACCATTTAAACAGCGATGACCGTAAATTGTAGAATCACTTTATTTTCCTCTAATCTACTAAAACTATTAACAACTAAACCAAGATGCTGATGACTGTTCTCAAATGAAGCCTCGTCATACAGTACAGACAGTTAAAAGTTCGGGTACACGGGTGGAAGTGTGGAGTGTGTTTTCCACATCTAGGCTTTACTTGGGCAGGCCATCCATATTTGGTGAATCAAATACCATTTTTTTAAATTTCTATTCTATCTGTCAAAGAGAATGAGGCCCTCCATGGTCAACATACTAATGGTTAATTCCTCGCTATTATTGAAAGTTCAGTCTCTGCTAGCTCCAGTGCTCCAGGCTCACTGGCAGGGTAACTGTGGCAGTCTTTGAGGTTCTGATCCTGCAGTCTGATGGATTCAACTCAGTGACTGTAGTACTGGTGCAGCAGGTGGAGAACAGCTTCATGTGCTGCTCCACCAAGCTCACTGAGGCTGCAGAGTAAACTAATGGCTAATCTTGCAACCTGAAGTTCAAGATGCTGGAACAATCTGTGAGATGAGGAACTGACTGGAGAGACAGCCGATTATAGTCATGTCATGGAAAACACTGAGCAATGCATCCTGCAGCCAACAGTTGGTTTTTATTATGGTGTAATATTCTTTCATTTATTTTTTCCACAATTGATTCGTTCAGTCAAAAAAGCCCATCAGAGCATCTTGGACTTAAAGCTGATGTTCCAGACTGTTTCCAGACCGCCCTGTTTCATTAACAAAAACCAACATTTAAATATGCAAAATATAGAAAGCCACTGATAGTGAAATTCTAGGCCAATACCATAGAAAGATTGATTACAGAAAAATGGGGTTAGATTTTGATAGACCTTATGGGCATGGGGACAAAACTGCTTCTATAATGCTTGGTTTTACATTTGGGCATTTTATACCTACGTCCTGATGGAGAAGCAGAAAGTCACAATGTAGTGGGTGAAAAATATCCTTAAAGATTTATCCTGATATCCTCCGTACCTGTCTGGAGTACAGAGACTCTGGACTTAGAAGCCTCTCTCCTGTCAGATTACCGAACCAGGCCCCCAAGCAAAAGGATAAAACCGGTTCAATAAAAGCACGAAAAACAGGGTCAGCACTGTTTTGTCAACATTAAAAGATGAGAGTTTTCTGAGGCAGTGCAGACGCTGGTTCCTGCTTTTGTTTGCCTCGAAAGTCAGTTTACTGTCAATAACAGTACCAAGATGTTCTAAATATTCTAAATGCCTCTGTGTAAGATCGTGTATTTAAAGCAGATGAAAAATCAATAAATAAAACATGTTGATGGTTTGGAGCAAGTAACTATTGAAGTTAACTCAGAAAGATCAATCAGAGAGAGTCTAAACAAATACCAGCAGTGCTGAAAGCAGCTG
>JAVDPK010002912.1:259799-270261 GCA_034780415.1 Cichlasoma orientale | reverse complement strand
ACACACACACACACACACACACACACACACACACACACACACACACACACACACACACACACGCACACACACACACGCACACACACACACACAGAATCAGCGGATTCATCTATATTGATAAGTAGTGATTATTAATGCAGATGTATCAATAAGATTGTATCAGTGTATCCAATCAGTGATTAGTGAAGTTCATCAGGTTTAATGTGAGTATCTAAACTAAAAGTCAAAACTTATTCTGAGCTTTCAGCTGCATCTTACGGCCTTCATCAGCTGATGACTTCACATGTTTCATTAGCGGAGCTCAGGATAGCTTCAGTGATCTTAAGCATCTTATCCTTTGGATTTTAGTGGAAAATTCATCCTTCACATAGGAATCAGGCCACAGGCTGTTGGAGATGACCGGACAAGGTCTAATTTCTTTGTTACAATCTGTTTGGACACCGCAAATAAAAAGGATACATTGATTGCATTTTTTTTAAATTATTTAATACTTTAATGATCAGAAATAAACTTTATCTTTTAATATTTAAGTTAAAACTTTTCCATGCCTGTATCTGAATTTAGTCAATACATAAAACTTTATTTGTATGTCTTTTAAGACACAGGTAGTGTGCTGTATGCGAAAAAAAGAATAAACATGCTGAAGATCTATGCAGATCTGTTTACAACCACATTATGCATACAAACCTTTCATTAATGCTTCTATATTGATTAACAATGACTGAAAAGCGCAGCGGGTCCTGTTTTACATACTCTGGACTGTTGCCATGTTGCTGTACTGTTGCAACAGAAGCAAACACCTGATCCAGGTGTTGGAAAGAGTTTCACCCGCTGCAGGTACATTACTCAATAAATAATTGCAGTCCGATCATGTCATAAATGCGCTGACCTGCTTCTTCCTCGCTTGTCCAGGTGAGTCGGTCTGTACACGCTCACCGTGTCGTCCTCAGTACTTTTATGCTTGTTTTGCTCTCGTAAGGCCTCATTACCTTACAGATATTCACGCTTCCTCAGCCAGAGAGCAGAAACTGCGCACCTCTGAACTAATGACCCAGTTTCAGAAAAACATTTTGATTTGATTGAGCTCCTGTGTTCATCATGTGACCCAAGCAGCAGGAAGTGAACCTGTTATGCTTTTCGTTATTTCCTGTCATATAGCTCCTGTTCCAGTGGTATATTAAACATGGCTACAGTTTCTAATGAAGAGCTCAGCGTATGTACAGTAATCACAGGTTTGTGAGTGTGAATGGTTGGGTGTCTCTCTGGTTCATGACAGACTGTCGACCTGTCCAGGGTGTACCCCGCCTCTCACCCAGTGGCAGCTGACATAGGCTCCAGCCTGAAGAAAACGGATGGAATAATAGGTGTGATTTTACAAAGATGTTTTAGTCACACTGAAAGCTGAGGAGCTCCAGAGTCAGACTGCCGTACTGATTTATTATGTTCACGCTGAGCGGTTTCAGAGGACGTCTCGATCAGTCTTACTTCCTGTCTGTGGACGTCTGCACTACGTGCAAAATGTGTGTCGAGTCTGACATTGTCTGCCTGTTTAAAGGGCCACATCCAGCCACCTGAGCTGCAGTTCACACACCTCCTCGCAGTGTGTGGGGGTGTCACTGTTCTTGTGTCACACTGCCTGCCTGTGGTCAGAGAGCAGCATTACACATCTGACTCTCTATTGCACCAACATCTGTATTTAGCATGGGCACGCCCTGACTGCTGCAGAGTCCATTACAGACACAGTGAGAGTGAACAGCATCCCGGTGTTACGGTGGTCCAGCTGAGTAAGGTTTCACATTAGATCCACCTGTTCTACCCAAGACGTCCTGCAGCGTTGGTCAGAGTGATCTCCTGGATGTTCTCTCAGGTTCTAACAGGATGAGCTTGTGTTTGTTAAATGTTTTACATTCTCAGGCGGACTGTTAAATTCTCTTAGTTTCTATTCTAACAGGACTTTAAATGTTGTATGTGGTGCTAGATTCTGCTTTATGGAGTTTTTTTAGGTTATTCAATTAGATTTTATTCATATACTACCAATTCACAACCTTCCTCTGAAGGTGCTTTATGTTGCAAGGTAATGACTGTACAATATTAGAAAGAAATGCCCAACACTTGGGTACCTAACATGAGACCTGACCCAGGGTCAGGGAGGGGCAGCCATCTGCCATGACCAGTTGGGAGTTGAAGGGAAAGAGAAGAGGGAAAAGGAGACAGTGACAAGGACAAAACACAAACTATGGGAGAGAGGAGACAAAATGTAATCGCATGCAGTAGTGGTGTTTAAATATTGGGTGTGAAAAGATGGGAGTGCAGAAGATGTGCTGAAGGCTCTCCCATTCTACTCTTAAGTATCCTAGCAGCCACAAGTAAGCCAGCAGCCTGAGAGTGCTCTGAGGGGTGATACGGTCTTTAAGATAAGATGATGATCATTCAATTCTGGATCTAACAGGGAGCCAATGAAGAGAAGCCAATATGGAGAAATCTGCTCTCTTTCCAGCCTAGAAGTAATAAATGCATGAATTAGCTTCTCAGCATCACTCTGAGACAGGATTTTTCTAATTTTAGAAATATTGCACAAATGCAAAAAAAGCACTCCTACAGATTTGTTTAATATGTGCACTGAAGGACACATCCTGTTACTGGAGGCCAAGGTAATGCCATCCAGAGTCAGTATCTGCTTAGACACTGTGTTTTAGGCCAAAAACAATAAACTCGGTATTGTCTCAGTTTAGAAGTCAAAGTCCAAGCCAACACAGCCCGTAAGCCGTCCTCTCAGTGCTGTATCCTAGTCTTTGAGAGCTGAAGGATTACAAGGCTCAGCAGAGCTCTTTTTGTCAGCCTGTCAGTGCTGTATACAAACCCGTGGTTGTTCCTGTTTTCTATTAATCTCTATTCATATTTATAATTTTTTTAGAGGTGCTCAGGTTCTAATAGTTTTATTTGTGTTTTACAGGGTGCTCCAGGACCTCTGGGTCAGCCGGGCCCTCAGGGACCCCTGGGCTTCCCGGGCCCTCAGGGGCCTCCAGGAGAGAAGGGCCAGAGAGGAGACGAAGGGCCGACGGGAGCTGCAGGCCTGAAAGGACACTTGGTGAATGAATGTGGTTCTGTTGGATGTGCTACAAAGCAAGTTCAACATAGCCAGGCTTTCTCTGCCAGCTAACACTGTTTTTGTTGTTTTTGTGTTTAACCAATCAGGGCTCTCTCAGGCCTCACATGGTATCTAATATCTGTAAGGGGCTGTATGGAAGAACGATTTAACCGTCTGCTTGTTATTTGTGCTTTCAGGGAATTCTCGGTGTTCCCGGTTTTCCGGGTTTAGATGGACTCCCGGTAAGAAGCCTGCACCTATCAGCCTCTTAGCTCCTCCAGCTGTGACCTAGTGATGTCACACTGTCAACATCTGTTTGTGTGTCCAGGGTCACACAGGACCTGGTGGAGGTCCTGGACGTCCAGGTCTGGATGGATGTAATGGAACCAAAGGAGACCCAGGGAAGCCTGGACTTCTGGGAGAAGAAGGGCGTGATGGAGAACTGGTCAGAAACTCAATATTAGATACTAATGATTAATGCTTCGCTGTGGAGATCAAGAATAAGCCCAGTAAAAATCATTGGAGGTGTTTCCAGAATACAGAGCTCCACATTTTAGAGCATGAACTCTTAAATCGTACTGTCTGATGGTGAAATAGTTCTGGCAGATAAAGGATGAGGTTCTCTAATCTTACACTGCTGCTTGCCTGTGTGCGAGTACTACACAGTGTACTGCAGTATATGTAGTGCGGTATTATTTGATCATCACTGTGGTGTGTAATTCTTCAGGGTTTTCCAGGACCAAAAGGATATCCAGGAGATCCAGCAGTGCACTTTATACAGTACCCTGGAGTAACTGTAAGTACACTTGTACTGCAGCAGGTTGGGATCGAGATTTGGGTAACTAATCATAGCGTTTGTGTCTGACAGGGAGACCCTGGGCCCACTGGACTTCGTGGTCTGCGGGTGAGTAAACAGAATGTCCTGTGACATATAAAGCAGTGACATCACAGGGAGGAAAGCTTTTCTCTTTCCTGGTTCTCCTTCAGTTTTCTGTCTGTCTGACTGCAGGGAGAAGAGGGCCTCCCAGGACCGATGGGAGCTGTGGGTCCTTCAGGGCTGAACGGCACCAACGTGAGTCACCAGTAGTATTATTATTATTAAACACCAAAAACCAAACTGTGTTCTTAACAGAACAATAATTTGATAACCTGGTTTCTGGACTCTTTCCATGTTGGATTTTTGGAGCCAGAAACAGTCAAGAACACTTTTTATCTGCCGATAACAAAATATTATATAACGGACTAATATTAGAGAAATCAGACAGTGCACAAGAGAGGCGAAGAAGAAAGTGCAGGCAGGGTGGAGCGGGTGGAGATGAGTGTCTGTGAGAGAAGGAGAGCAGCATGAATGAAAGGGAAGGTTAACAAGATGGTAGTGAGATTTGCTACAATGGATGGTTTGGAGACGGTGGCACCGACAAAAAGACAGGAGACAGAGCTGGAGGTGGCAGAGCTGAAGATGTTAAGATCTTTGCTGAGAAGATAAATGAGTCAGTCAGAGCAGTTTGGAGACAAAGTCAGAGAGGCAAAGCTGGGATGATTTGGACATGTTCAGAGGAGGGATAGTGGATATATTGGACGAAGGATGTTGAAGATGAAGCTGTCAGGCAGGAAGAAGAGAGGAAGACAACGGTGAAGATTTGTGGATGTGGTGAAGGAGGACATGCAGAGGGTTGGTGTGACAGAGGATGATGCTGGGACAGGGTGAGATCCAGGCAGGAGAAGAAGAAAAGGAGAAAATCACAACAGATCACAACTTATATTCTTTAATTAGGAGTAAAACGTAGCTAGGAAGCTCATTCACATTTGGATGTTACCCCTTTAGAGATTTTCAAGCATTTGTCAGGGTGCTACAGGGAGAGTGATGTGAGGCAAAGATATTGCACTATTGATTTAGGTGACTTTGAACGTGGCATGGAAGCTGCTGATGTGCTGGGATTTTCCCACACCACCATCTTTTGAGTTTACAGAGAATGGTCTGAAAAAGAGAAGCTATCCAGTGAGCAGCAGTTCTCTAGGAGAAAATACCTCGTTGATGTCAGAAGTTAGAATAACCAGCCTGCTTTGAGCTGATAGGAAGGCGACAGTGACTCAAAAGGCCACTTGTTAAAACTAAAGTATGCAGAAGAGCGTCTCTGAATGCACAACATGTTGAACCTTGAAGCAGATGGGCTACAGCAGCAGAAGACCACACCAGGTGCCCCTCCTGGAACAGGAAACTGAGGCTACAGTTCATACAGGCTCACCAAAACTGGACAACAGAAGACTGGAAAAATATTTCCTGGTCTGATGAGTCTTGATTTCTCCTGCAACACTCAGATGGTAGGGTCAAAATTTGGCATGAACACCATGAAAGCATGGATCCATTCTGCCTTGTATCGATAGTTCAGTATGCTGGTGGGGTGATGGTGTGGGGTCACAATTAAATGGCACAGCCAACCTGAGTATTGTTGCTGACCATGTTCATCCCTGACCACAGTGTAGCCATCTTCTGATGGCTGCTAACAGCAGTATAAAGCAGCATGTCACACCTGGTTTCACCAGATCTCAATCCAGAGCACTTTCAGGATGTAGCGGAACGGGAGATTTATATTATGGATGTGCAGCTGACTAATCTAGAGCAACTCTGTGAACATGGACCGAAAATCTCTGAGGAACATTTCCAGCAGGTCCAACCCGCAAGGTGTACCTAATAAACTGACCATTGAGTGTGTGATGCTTTATAAAGAGGAGCTGCTGATAGATAATTTGTCTGCTTTATTTCTAAATGAAAAACATGTAACTCAATGGCTGCAGTTGGACTGATAATAATAATGACATAATAATGATACAATAATTGTAATAATGGAATCTGTCTCTCTGTGCAGGGTTTCCCTGGTAGGCCGGGTTCTCGGGGTCTACAGGTAAGTAATATGTACATTACAAATTATAGTATTATGAGTAGAGTTAGAGTACTTTATAGACTGTGTTTCCTAACCTTTTATTTGAGAATTTGTGGTTTCTGATTCAGCTCATAACATGACAGAAATGGTTAAAAGACTATTGTTTCTGCAGAACCATCAGCCTGCAGCCTGCTGACTGACTGACTGACTGACTGACTGACTGACTGGTTGAATGATCACAGTAGTGAAAAATCTTCCAGCTTTTCATGTTTGTGCATTTCAGGGGGAAAGAGGTCGATCTCTGCCTGGACAGAAAGGAGATGAGGTACAGATGCCCTTCTAACCCTCCTTGGGGTCGAGTGGGCACATTGAACACAATGAGGCAATGGTGCTGTCAAAACTGTCCAAAAGTCACATCAGATTGTTCGGAAACCGTTAAAATATCCATCTACAAGAGGATGAACCTTTACAAAAACAGATATTACTTTTTGTACAGGTACATTTGTTTCAGCATAAAGATGTCCTAAAGATCCACATACCTGCACCCACCTACCCGACTGAATGCTAGAATTTTGAATGTTGGTTGACAGCCCTGTTAGACCACCATTGCGCTTATTGTGTTCACGGTCCTTTATTGATTAGGTAACGTTTGAGACACATCCACCAAATGAGAGATGAATTATGTTAAAGTGGAACACACACTGGAAACCAAAATGTTGCACACCATGTTAGTGACATCACTGAGGGGGCGTAGGCATAAGAACAATAATCTGATTTACTTTCTGCTTTTATTTCATTACAAACTGTGTAGTATGTATAGTATCACATTTGTAGTACTGTGTATGGTCCACAGGGGGATCAGGGCCAGCAGGGACCTCCAGGGCCATTTGAGTATGTCGATCCGCCAGAAGACCTCTACATCAAAGGGGAAAAGGTAGGTGGGCCCTCAGTCTGTTACAGCATATCAGATGACACGTTTAAGGGCACTTCCTGCTTTCTGCCAGTTAGCCAATCTGATAAACACCAATATCCATAGTCCCAAATTTCTAATAAACTCAGGATGTACTCTGGCAAACCTGAGAACTGGGCAGCATGGTGGGGTGGTGGTTAGCACTGTTGCCTCACAGCAAGAAGATCCTGGATTTGAATCCACCATGTGGCCAGGGCCTTTCTGGAGTTTGCATGTTCTCCCCGTGTCTGTGTGGGTCCTCTCCATTTGTTGTAATGAGTATTAATGTTGGGTTCTACTGATGGGTACCAATAAAAGATTCTGATGAGACAGTTTACTGTTGATTTTCTAATCCCAGGTTCTATTTAGGGGTTCTAACATTGCGTTCTGCTTGGGTTTTCCAGGGCTCCCGGGGCATTAAAGGAGTTTGTGGATTTGATGGACTGCCGGTAAGTTAAATATCTTATTTAGGGCCTTAAAGTTCTCCCTATTGTCAGAGTTTTCTTGGACACCAGGCTCTGGTGAATGTCAGGATTCTCCTGATTTACAGATTTCTGGGCACCAGCTACAACCTGAACATGGTGTATTTTATTTGCTTTTGCCTGAGAATAATCTCATGTTTAAAGAATACTCAGCTGCTGGTGCTAGAACCCATTTGGCTCTTAACTGCTGCTGTAATCTCTGTGGTTTAGTTGTCTGTCATCACATAATATATTATCATATACTGCATTGATTGTGTTTATGTTCTCAGGGTCTGGATGGGCCACCTGGGATGGAAGGAGAGAAGGGGATTTTGGGGCCTCCTGGACCAAGGGTGAGTTGTAATCTCCTTTCACTTTATTGATCATTATTAAGCAGTATTTTGGTGAGTTAAACTTGTGATATTATTGATGTTTGAGGTATTGATGCTGCGCAAGTTGTGTATTAGTTCAGCTGCCGTTTGCGTTTCAGGGGCTTTCTGGAAAACCTGGACTGCCTGGAAAAAAAGGAGTTAAGGTTAGTCAAAGCACAAACTTTCCTGTTGATTATGCAGATCTGTTCTGTTGTTCCTCAGATGTTCAGTTCTGGATTTTCTTAGGGAATCCAAGGAAGCTCAGGTCTCCCAGGTCTGATTGGACAAGAGGGTCTTAAGGTCAGTTTCTTCTACATATTTTAAGTCACTTTGGACAAAATCAAAGTTAGCATCCATCCATCCATCCATCCATCCATCCATCCATCCATCCATCCATCCATCCATCCATCCATCCATCCATCCATCCATCATCTGCCACTTACCTGTATCCACATGACTCCCTCCAGCCCTTCTGGGGGGACACCGAGGTATTTAAAAGCCAGCTGATAGACATGGTCTCTCCAGCATGTCTTGGGTCTGCCTTCGCGAAGGCATCCAGGAGGCATCCTTCTCAGAACCGGCTAGTGTGAACCTCCTTGAACAGCTGTTTTAGATGAACACCAGTGGCTCTACTCTTAGCCCCTTCCAAATGACTAGCGTCTTCCTGTGTAGATCAGGAAGACGCTAGTCATTTGGAACAACCAGAGATGATTGTGAAACTACTAATGTGAGCAAAGGATACTGTTGATTGTCAAATGGCGAAGTGGAGTGGGAAATCTATCAAAGAGTTAGCAAATTGCTTCATATTTGGACAGTCCATTGGGCTGAACCCAGACAAACTTTGGGCAAAGGTCATTTTTGCCCATGTGTCCACTATCTTATTGTTTCAGTCACTACCCACAGTTGGTGGCTGTAGGTGAAGGCAGAAATGCAGATTGATGTCCTTGACCACAGAAGATCAGTCCATCATCGCTATCAGTGCAATCCGTCCATAAGTCTCCTGCTGCACTCTTCCCCCACTCATGAAAAAGACTCTGAGAGACTTGAACTCCCACCACTTTGTGCAGTTTACCCTTTTCTGTCCACGACCTCGAACTTTGACGTGATAATTCTGATCTCTACCACTCTGCACTCAGCTGCAACCCTCCCCAGTGTAAGTTGATCATCATCATCCGGCCAACAGAGCCAGATCATCAGTAAAAAAGCAGATACACAATTCTGAGGCCTCTGAACCACAAACCTTTGGCCCCTAAACCATGCATAGATGTTCTGTCCATAAAAGTTATGAACCTGATTATCGGGTTAGGATCATGTGAACAAAAAAAGAACATGTTTGTCACTGACAAATGTAACTGAATCATCTTAAAGTAAATAAACCTAAAGATCTTGTGTCCTGTATTTTTCCCAGGGCATAAGGGGAGACCGTGGTCCTAAAGGCCCACCCCAGCAGGCAGACGTCACGTACACCGGTACGGATCAATACACCAATCAATCAGCTCTTTCGTGATTCTTTCAGTGTGATGTCAACTAACTACTTCCTGTCTTCTAGGTCAAGTCGGGGAACCCGGGTCACCCGGCCTGAGGGGCCCACAAGGAAACATGGGGCAGATGGGAATAACTGGTCCCCGAGGAGCCCCTGGCAGAACAATACCTGGTGAGTACCTGCAGCTCATGAGCAAGGCAGCCTTATATTTGAATGTTTCTGTTGTCAGCTGGCAAACCCCTCCCCCTGCTGGACAGATTTGTTTAGTAAAGCGAGATGGCAAACAGCTTGATATGATGGGAAAATAATTATTATCATCATCATCATCATATTGGAGATTTTTCTGGAGAAGACACAAATCCCTTGGAGGTTGTGTCAAGAAGGGCGTAAAAATTGGCTAAATCAAAGTATACAGAGCACACTGCTGTAGTGACCCCTTATGAATAAGGCAGCAGCCAAAAATAGCTCCTTCTTTATGGGAGATCTTTCTGAAAAATTAATTATTACCAATGAGTCTAAGAAACTGTTGTTAAAATTTAAAATATTGTTTTGATTTGATGAAGGCCCAGCTGGGGTATCCCAACAACATTGTCATCCCTTATGTGGCAGGCTTGTCAGAAATTCAGGAGAATTTTCCCCAAGGATGATATTTCAGTGTACTTCAGATCCTGCCATACTCTAAGACAAAAGCTAGTTCATCCCAAGGACAAAACACCCAAAAACAAGCTAGGACCTCTATATTGGAGAAACCAAACAGACATTCCACAAACACATGGCACAACATAGAAGAGCGACTTCAACAGGGCAAGACTCAGCTGTGAACGACCATCACTGAACTTTGGGGGTGGTTTAATGACCAACCCTGAGCCTGGTTCTGAGATTTCTTCCTGTTAAAAGGGAGTTTTTCCTTCCCACTATCACCAAGTGCTTGCTCATGGAGGTAGTCTGATTGTTGGGGTTTTCTCTGTATTATTGTACTCTTACAATATAACGTGTCTTGACATGACTGTTGTGATTTGGCGCTATATAAATAAAATTGATTTGAATTGAATAATGATGATGAAATTGGATGTAATGGGGTATGAGAGTAATTAATCAGATTTAAGGTTGTGTTGGGGATTTGTTTTTATTACTATGGTATTAGTAGTTATAGTATTCATTTACAGCATCATTTATTATTAATAATAGTACATACACTGGCTGATGTACATTGTAAACTTAAGGTAGT
>JAVDPK010002912.1:242606-253559 GCA_034780415.1 Cichlasoma orientale | reverse complement strand
TGAGTCTTTCTGATCCTCTCAATGAATTCCAATCAGCCCAATTCTCTTGGAACCAGGCAGACTAACCAAGGCCCGAATGGCTGCCTAGACTTTCTGAATTTCCCGATAAGTCAGGTACTCTCCAGGCCCAATCAGAAAGTGACCTGTTACCAATAAGCCAAATATGTAAATCTTCTCTTGACAAACCTGCCATGCACAAAATCCTCCAGGTTCCCCAGCAGTCCGTAATGTACCCAGCTGGATAAGTCCCAGATGGACAAGCCTGTTCCCTTTTTTTGAAAAAAATATTTGGTCGATAGCATTTGAGAAACCAGCTGACCAATTCCATAGTTCATTTCCAGTTTGGAGAAATTTGCATAGAGAGGCTCTCAGGCTTAAGCAGCAGCAGGGTAGAGGAAAGAAAAAGGGATTATAAGGCAATTTTCAAACAATTTGAAGTCGATCATTCTACAGTGAGACAGATTATTAACAAGTGAAACCATTCAAAACAGCAGCCACATGACCTGGGCATGTTGTAGTCATTGAAGCATGAATTCCTTTGTATACCAAAGTATTCTAGAATCAGTTGTGAGGCCATTTGTCCCACAGCTGAAGCTTGGACCAAACTGGGTCATCACCAGGACAATGATCCTGAGCACAGCAGCAAATCTCAACAAAAAAAAATCAAGGTGCTGCAGCGGCTCAGTCAGTCCTCAACCTGACTGAAGTGCTGTGGTAGGACCTTCAGAGAGCTGTGCATACAGTCCTGTCAAAAAGATTTCTCACGACTATGACAAAATTTAGACTAATATGATATTTTTTCTGTTCTATATGACTTATTTGTTGTTATATCAATAAACCCATTTAGAACTCATTGAAAAATGACTGCAGGATTTGCCTGAGAGTTTTTAAGTTTTCTGAGGAGGAATGTGGGCTCTACATAGTGAAATAATCAGAATGTCACTTTTTCACTGTTGTCCTAGCACGGGTCACGCTGCTCTGGCTCTTGACCTTATCTCTCAATTCTTCTCTTCATAGGGTGAAAGTTTTCCCAGTTCCCCAGGAGGAAGAGGCCTCCCAGGATTTATAGGGCCAAAGGGATTTTTAGGATTGCCAGGTCCCGAGGGACAAGGTACAATTGGAGCAGTAGGAGAACGTGGGGTCCCTGGGGATCCAGGGCCTACAGGATTTCCTGGCCCCCCAGGGCCAAAGGGTGTGAGAGGTAAAAAATCATTGTGAAGTAAATGCCAAAAAAGTTTGCTAAAAGCTGCAAAAACCAGCTTTTTTTTCTCTGTTAGGTTTAGCGGTTACATTTGAGTTAGGTTAAACCTGACCTTAACCCTTTGTTAGGGAGGCAAACATGTCATTTTTGGTGCATGTCGGTTAGAATCATTACTTTCTTTACCCCTGTTTGCCAAGAAAAACTCAATTTCATGTTCTCATGTGCAGCGTCAGTATTAGGGTCACAGGACTAACTTCTTGACATCCACCAGGTCTCCAGCATAGTGTTAAGGGGAGGGGCCAAGGTAGGTTATGTTTCAGGTACACGCTAAATAGTCTCTGTTTCAGAAACTACAGGCTGTTTGTCATGTACTGCTGTGGCAGGCAAGGCAGGACTCAGACAATGTATACACAGAGGGATAATGAGGGAAGTGGAAACGTGGGGAGAACAGGTGAAGAAAATACACTAATGAGACACAGGAAGCAAAACTAAACACAAAGCACACGGGACGGGGGACTGTCAAAATAAAACTTGACATATAGGGAGACTGGCATACAGAGGGAATCTAAACATGACTAAATAGAAACCTAAACGCAACACACAGGCTGACATAACACAGGGAAGCAGGTCCACAGAGGAAATACCAAAACACAGACAATCAAGACTATGAGACATGAACCGGACATGGAAGCAACTAAACAGGGAAGACACCTGAAACACAAACACCTGAAACACAAACACCAGAGACTAGACACAGGAGGGAAAACAGACACCGGAACACAAGGAAGACAAGAACAAAGGAAACAGGAACTAAATACAAATAGCTACAACAGAAAACTATAACAAACTATGAACTTAAGCCATAAACAAACTTAGAAACACAACTAGAGAAATTAAACAGACTTCAATTACAAGAACATAAAACACTGGGCAAAAGGCCGAGGACCATGACAGTGTTAGCTGAACCTCCACACCTGAGACTCGTTTAGGAGTTGAGTTTGGTTTTTTGGTGTTAAACACACTCAATAATACATTTTCAGAAACTAGAAGATGTTACATTTCAAATGAAGTTTCAGAGATTTGGGCATTTCCATTTTGGTGATCGAAACAGGCAAATAGAAACAAAAAGGAGTGGACTTTAAACCTGTGTGGGTTTTCGGTGATGACCCTAAGCCAATGTTTTAGTGAAAGCAAACAGGGCATTTTTTTTTAAAACAAATGTAAATAGTTTTTGATGCGTGGCAGCTAGAATGTTTTTCCTTTCCTGATTGCTGAGACTGAGGACAATTTTTAAAGAACAAACGTTACATAATCTGATAGCGAATTATTAGGGTTAGAGACATCACCAGTGACGTGACATAGACCTCACATGGTTAATGCTATCAATATTAACAACAAGATATTTGCTACATGTCAAACTAGGGTCATATTTTAGATTAGAACATGAATAATTTGAAGCTTTAAGGAACACCAAAACCTTCTAACTGGTTTGCTGCAGGTGACACTCGGCCCTGCAGACCCAGAAAACCTGGTGTCCACGGAGAGAAGGGAGACTCTGGAAGCGCAGGTAAATTTTCTGTAACATCTGTATGTTCACCTGTCTGTGTTACTTCCTGCTCACCTGTCTGTCTTTCCAGGCTACACGGGTCTCCTGGGTCCTCCAGGTTTTCGTGGTATCACTGGACCAGATGGACCCAAAGGAAACAAAGGAAAGGATGGACTTCCTGGACCACCTGGGAGACAAGGTGCCTGAGCACACCTCTTACATCTGTATCATCATGTAGTTTACATGAACAGACGAGTTACCTTTACACATTTCCCCTCCTCCTGCTGCAGGACCTCAGGGTTTCGCTGGAGATTATGGAGATGAAGGGTCTGAAGGCTTCAGTTATGATGGAACACCAGGTTAAGTCAGACTCTAGTTTATTTTCTAGGTATACTCAACATACCACTGCCTTTGGTGAAATCAGAAGGAGAGGAGGAGAGTTCCACTGTTTCCTGGGGAAATGGTTCTGTGACATCAGAAGGTTTGGACTACTAATAAGCCGGTGCCATAATCACCTGTGTTTAACTTGTTGTCTACCAGGCTCTCCGGGACTCGAAGGCTCTGCGGGTCTCAGTGGACCAACAGGAGACTCTGATGTTGGACCCTCGGGCCCAATTGGCTTTCCAGGAACGCGGGGCCCTCAGGGACCCAAAGGAGTGCCTGGCACACCAGGCCAGGATGGTCTACCAGGTGAGTTACATGTCAGGCTAAATGTTTCAACCCATGCAGTTGTGCTCTGGGAGATCTATTTACTTTTTTCTTTTACAAGCTGGAGAAAGGGGAAAAACTGTCCTCTTGTGGTTTTACTGTGCTTTAAAAATATCCTTACGACATTAGAATAAGACCAACAAACTTGATAACGCTATTAGATGACAGCATTTTAAAATCTGTAGATGTTTTTGGTGGCATTTGTGGACCTGCCTGCCTGCCATTCTGTCTGGAAACACAATAGCTCGAAAAGTTTTGAATGAGATGATAATACTTTGTAGGGGTGCAGAGTGGGGTCATGTTAAAAATCCACTAAGGTCACCGAGGTCTTCAAGGTCAGCTTCATGATTTATTGGTCCAAATTTGACAAAAGGCCTTATAACTTAGAAACCATGATTCTTACCAGTGTGGTGTGTATTGTGAACATATAGAAAGTACCATATAAGGATTTACAATATCATGACACATTTGACCTCTGACCTCTCCTTCAAGGTCATTCAAGATCTAAAGGTCAAAGTGATAATAATAGTGATACAGAGCTATTTAAAACTATGTTTCTTACTGTCACTGTTTGTACTGTTTCTATATAGGCATATAGGGAATGATATGTGGGAACCTCTGACCGCTACTTCATGGTCAAACTTTATAAAATGTCTTTTATCTTTAAAACTGGGCTTAAAATTATTCTGCCTTTGTTTATATTGGCAACATTTAGGAAATGATACTGGTATATGGAGGTTCTAAATTTCATATTATAGTGTGCATCCAAATGCAGCCCAGAGAGATAGCTGCCTTGGTGGAGGTTTGCGCTCTCAGGGTGCTTCTTGTTACCAGTCCAGCTGGGTTTGGGGTTCAGTTAGCATCCAATGTATAGAATCTTCACCTGTTTGCAAAACCGAAATTGAAAAGCTTTGAACAGGAAAAATATAAAGCCATAATGTGTGAGGCTTAATTTGGGATGAAGCAACTAGTTTTTGAATAATTGCCAGTTTAGTATGTGGCTAAAAAGAAAACTCAACCCTAACAGAAGTGACCTGGTGGATGTCGAGAGCTGAAGAAAAGTCGCTTAAATAATTAACTGTGTTTGTGCAGGTATCATTGGTCTAGTTGGAGGCCTCGGAACAAGGGGCCAGAAAGGAGAGGATGGCAGCACAGGTATACCTGGCCCCCCAGGACCCATATCTGGCCAATGTGATGCAGGAAAACCTGGTGCAATGGGCCAAGTTGGTCCTCCGGGATCTGCTGGACCCCAAGGTAAAAATGCTCACTTTATTCACCTGGCATCACTTAATTTTATTAGGTTCAACCTCACTTCACTTGCCTTATTTGGATTTCTTTTTATCTTATAATATTTTTTATTAGAATACTTCTTTAAAACTCGATGCCATCCCTTTCAGGTATTTTTGGGGAGAAAGGTGAGATTGGAGATGTTGGTCTTCAAGTCATTGGCCCTAAAGGCTCTGTGGGTACACAGGGGCTTCCAGGTGTCCCTGGGTACCCTGGTTCTCAGGGCCCTACTGGACTCCGTGGAGACTCTGGACTGCAGGGGACTGATGGTCCAAAAGGTGAGTTGCTCCCTCCAACAAGGCTGTAATTAAATGTGTCCCAACTACAGACTGTATAAAACAATTGCCTTAATCCTGCATTCTTTCTAATGACCAGCAGGGGGTGGTAACACCGGTTTTAAAAAGAAGCCTGAGAAAAAGAGCCAAATGCTCATTTGATCTATGACTTCAGTAAATATTATGTTTATGGTTTCAGTTGCTAGTTCCAAGTCTTACTCAATACATGATCATGATCATTTTGCAAATTATGGTCCAATTAGAGTCAAAAAGATGACAAAGCAGGATAATTCAGGGAGGGTCTACTTTGTTTACTTGTTTATGATACAGTATGTGCTGCAGCATCACGTGATATGTGAGCCATTGCGGCCTACGTGCGTGCATGTGCGCGCGCACACACACAACAAGAAAGAGAAAAAACACTTCTTGAGGTTTTAAAACGCAGCTTCATTAATCAGAGGGTGATGTCACATGGTGGATACAGTTTCATGGACATAACTGTTTCAGGTCTGACTGGGCCCCAGGGCTGGGAGGGAGTGCCTGGGACCCCTGGAAAGACCGGGTCCGCTGGAGCTCCGGGCAGAACCGGAGAAAGAGGGTTCAGTGGACGAGATGGAGCTCAAGGATGTGGAGGGCCAAAAGGACAGAAAGGTAGATACTGATTGATACTGCAGTGATACTACAATACCATCGCTACATATATTAATACAGTATTATTACCACAGATTGCCACAGTTCTATCACAGTACTGCTACAGTATTACTACAGATTACTACTATTACTATAAACATGTGACAAGTGAGTCCTCCTGTAATTTGTGATTAAACATAACAGAGGATGATTGCATGCTGAATATCCAGCTAACATGACCTCACCTTCTTAAAACATTTGCCACATGTCCCTGCAGGATATCAAGGACCACCAGGGCCACAAGGACCAACCGAATATATCCGCATTAAAGGAAAGAAAGGAAACCCAGGACAAGGTGGCATCGGAGGATTTACTGGACCTCGAGGTCAGAATGATATCAATACTTTGTTGCCAAGAGGCAGGCTCATGACCACATTGGATTAAGTGCCAATCAGTGAACTCTGTGAAAGCTGGAAATTGTCCTTTGGCTTTACTCTGATCACCTGAAGGACTGGCTTAGGGTTAGGGTCATGTTGAAGCCTGACAGTTAGTGTTTTGGTCATAGTGTTTTGACCCAAATAAAATCTGATAATTTCACTAAGCAGCACTGGAGCTCAGCCTTCTTGGACGATCTGTTAGTCCAATGAAGCGCACAGCAGCCATATTATTGGTCAGATAGTTGCATTCAAAATGCTCCAAAAGGCTCCAACCGCACAAACACAGTCCAGAGGTCCAGTTCAGGGACTCCAGTTAGCTGAGGGGAATCCTAGCAGACAGCTAGCATTTTTAATTTCTCCTAGATATTTCTGATTAGATGGACCTGATTAGGGGTGTGCGATATATATCGTCTATGATAATATTGTAATTGCCGTGTTAACGATGTGCGAGCTGACGTTATCGAGTATGCTACTGACGGAAAAAACAACAAACGCCTCGGCTCCACGCCTTCACTACTTCATGCTTTAGTACAGGCTGCTGCACGTGCGCATTGAGAGTGCCCATACTGTTCGCTAGCATAGCTGCCTAAACAACACACCTAAAGCTGGAAATGAGTGAACACACTGCACGAGGGGAAGAAATTCAGACATCGCCAGCCTCGCAGTCCACCGCCTTAGATTTAATTCCTAGGCGAGGAGATGGTTTGGATTTGAAAAGACTGACATTGATCAAAACACGGCAGTTTGCAGACTTTGTAAGAAAGCAGATAGCTCGACAACTAACCTGTTCCATCATCAACTAGTATGAGGAATATGAAAAGTTTCGGGAACCCGCTGTCCAAGACAAATCTAAATCAGCTAAGGTGTCTGGCAAGACACACACTCAGCAAACTTTAATAAGTTTAATAATATCGAGATTTTTTTTGTCAATATCGCACACCCCTAGACCTGATATGTATCTAAAGTAAGCTTCCTCTTTGAACAGGAAGTTGTATTTTGTTACATGGTTGTTACATACTTTTTAAATTTAAACAGGTCAGTTATAAAAACGTTCTCCTCTGTACAGCTGTTATAAATTAGCTACAGAGACCAGAACAGTTTCTGTATCAGGCTGTAAACATGTTTATTTGTGCTGTAAAATTTTAACATGGGGACTGAATCACTGTGGAGCCTCCAGTGGACATTTGATGAACTGCAGTTTTTGGGACTTCAGTGTTAGCTTAATTTTTTTAGTCCTCATTTTTAAAGTTGTATGATGGAAATACTAAAATTAAGAAAAGTATAGGCTCCAGCCCCCCCCCCCCACAGCCCTGAAAAAGATTAGCAGATGAAAATTGATGGATGGGTGGGTGGATGGATGGATGGATGGATGGGTGGATGGATGGATGAATGGATGGGTGGATGAATGGATGGGTGGATGGATGGGTGGATGAATTGATGGATGGATGAATGGATGGGTGGATGGATGGATGGATGGATGATGGATGGATGGATGGATGATTGGATGGGTGGATGGATGAATGGATGGGTGGATGATGATCGATGGATGTTAAAAATAATAAATGTTTTCTGTTAACAGGTGTTCTGTCTTGTCAAGACATCTTAAAGGAAGGCAGAAGCAGTTTAGTCTGGCTGTAATGAGTTATCCGTCTCTATGGAAGATATACTATCAAAAAACTGTGAAAGCTTTGTTTCCCATGATGCTTTGGGGTTTCTGTGTGACAGAACGATCCTCCACACTGAACCTTTTGACATTAAGCATGTTTCCACTACAGGAAGCAAAGGTATGTCGGGAGCGACAGGCAAGGAAGGGAATCCAGGGTGTGGCGGACCCCCGGGCATTGTAGGACCTCCTGGACCCCCAGGACCCTGTGGCAAACAAGGGTCTCTGGGACCTCCTGGACTGAAAGGGTTCCAAGGATACTGTGGCTTCCCTGGAAACCGCGGAGATCCAGTAAGTAAAAAGTAGACATCATTTGGTTGAGCCAGATTAAAAGTAAAATGAAGGTGCAGATTTTGTTCTCATACTCTTTATCTCCAGTGCTCAACTGCTATTTGTGGTGCATGTGACAGAATCAATAGTGTTGCCTTTTTATGCACCTTGGGAGACATAGGTAACATCCTCAGGCTGTTTTTATGTTTACTTTTTTTTTTTTTTTTTTTTTTTTTTTTTACCTGCAACAGGGATGCCTAAAATAATAGTAAAATGGATTAAAAAAAAGTCAGACATGACAATTGGCTTTGTTCTCCTGTAGGCGGGATTACATGCATCCTAATCAGATGCTTTCAGCTGCTTCCTGACATGAAGGAGGAGCAGAAATCCTTCTCAGGATATTCAAGGCATTCAAACTGGCCGAGTCCAGCCAGCCTCTGTAGGAAACTTATCTTGGACAGTTTCATTTATGATACATTTTTTGAGCTGCTACCCAAAGCTCATGAACAAAGGTGAATGTAAATCTGGTAAATCAAAAGCTTTGCCCTTTGGCTCAGCCCTATGTTCACCACCAATGGTCCAGTGCAGTAATGGCTACATTACAGCTGAAGTTGCAACACCACCTAATAGTTAAATTCCTTAGTTTGGGGTAGAAAATGACCAAAAAGATCAAAGAGTTTGTAATAAATAGGAAATTAAGAACAAAGTGCACTGTTTACATTGAAGTGGGATTCAGTAAACGTTTCAGTTTTCAAGAGAGAAACAGAACTTTTTGATTGTTTTGTTCAGAGAATGTTCAAAATAATCAGAGTACGAAATATTGACCTGTTACTTTTGTGATTGCAGGGTGACCGAGGATGCCCGGGGAAACCTGGTGAACCCGGTCCCCCAGGATATCCAGGCCCCAAAGGTACAAGGGCACAATGATGTTTTTTACGTATTCCTTTTTTGTCCAGCTTGTAGGAAACAGTTTGTTTGTGTTTCAGGTGATAAAGGAGAGCCTATTGGTTGCCCTGGTTCAAATGGACACAAGGGGCCTGCTGGAGAACGTGGGCCACTAGGTGATGATCTGATTCTGATTGTGCAGCATTAACTCTGGTCTTTGAGTTAAATGGAACCAGAATGAAAATAAAAAGAGACTGAATTAGCTGCTTATTTCTATTTTCTCTCTCTCAGGGCCTCCTGGATCTCCTGGAGATCCTGGAGGACTGGGTGGTATTGGGGCTCCAGGACAGAAAGGATGCAAAGGAGAGCCAGGACTCTGTGGAAACACAGGTCCTAGAGGTACATACACTTAATTTCAGTGATAAAGAGGGTATAACTCATTATTTGTGCATGACTCAACCTCATTTAAACTCTGCTGTCTCTGTCAGGTGTGATTGGTCCCCCAGGTCCCAGAGGTCGGCCTGGTCCTCCAGGTATTCACGGTAAATGTGGGGATGATGGTCCTCCAGGATATAAAGGCTGCCAAGGACTGCAAGGTCAGACCCTGTCTTCATATCAGCCATGTTACAGTTTGAAGTAACGATGGAACGTTAATCAGGAACCTTTTGTTTTTTTTTGTTTTTAACCCTTTATGACCTATAATAGAACAAGTCCGCCAGACCACATCTTTACATTTCTACATGCTGTAGTACTATGTCATGGTACTACAACTCACTATACATCAATAGAACCCTCAAAACCCTCATTATAATACGTATGAAGGAAATCCATAGTAACTACAGAAAGTAGCTAAAAAGTGCACGAACCCGCAAAGAAATTGAAAACCATTTTTTGTATCTACATATTATGCTAGATACAGAAATGCCATATCTGTACATGCTAATGAAAACAGTAACAGTAACATGGAGTACGTTTTGTTGTTAGCACTTTTTACGCTGTTAGAGGAAGGATACAGCGCTCTGGGACGTGTTGAATGCACGACATGTTAGTGTAAATCCTCTGGTTTCATATGCAGAAAGAATTATTGCTCCATCCTATGTGCTTGAAATTCTACCAGCATTTGAAAGCAGTTACACAACTGGGAGCGCCGGCGCTCCGGCCGGTCACCTGCTTCACCACTCGGGGTTCGATATTAGTCACACGCTGAACAAGCATAGTTTCAGAAACTAGAGACTGTTTCAGATCAAGTTTAAAATCAACTTTTAAATTAAGCCTCATTTCAGTTAAAGCCTTACAGTTTTATTTGGCTATGCCAAATAAGTAAAAAATACATATATATGAGGATTTATGTGAATCTCACCATAAGTAGGTCTGCTTTCCCTTTGTTCTTGTCGTCCCTCCGTCTCTGTGTCTTGGCACTTTGTTTCATGTTTCGTGTTTAGTTTCACTTCCCGTTGTTTCCCTGTGTGTTGTGTTTAATCATGTATCCTTATATTCCCAATAGCTTTAGGGTTTAATTTTCCCTGTGTTTCCCCTTAGTGTTCCTCCCTTTTGTGTAGTGTCTGTTTTCCTCAGTCTGCCTCCCTGTGTGATGTCAAGTGTGCATTTGTTTCTCTGTCTTCTCTCTTCCTGTCTTATTTTGCTGGTCTTGTGTCCTGCTTTGCTTCCCCTTGTCTCGTTTGTGTAATTCTGTCCACCTGTGCCTCGTCCTCCCCAGCCATCGTCATCTATGTCCGAGTAAAGTGGGTCTGTACTTTTGTTTTCCCTCTTGTCGCTTTGGTATCGAGTTGCTGCCTTCAGTTCCCACCATGACTCGGGAATTTAGTGTTTTTGCATCTTGTGTTTTTGGACTTTGTATGTGAGCCTCCAGCAATAAAGCTGTCTGAGTTTAGCTTCACTTACACGAATCCTTCATTTGGGTCCAACCCTGCCTGACACACAGTGACACATAGCAAGAGCTGAATGAAGAAGAAACAGTGCATCATGGGAACCCCCCCAGCAGCCTAGGCCTATAGCAGCATAACTAAGGGAGGGTTCAGGGTCACCTGATC
>JAVDPK010002912.1:203798-213999 GCA_034780415.1 Cichlasoma orientale | reverse complement strand
ACACACACACACACACACACACACACACACACACACACACACACACACACACACACACACACACACGCACACAGTGAAAGCCCAGAGGAAGATCATCTCTACAAGTAGAACAATGTAAGCGGAACATCCCCACTTTGAACTTCTCTTTAGTGAGTTGTTTTTGGGTTGACAGTGGAATAAAGTTTGTAAAACTGCAGCAACGATGAGGTCAAAGGTCACCGTGAAGAGAGGGAGCGGTTGTTCAATGAGGGAGACTGAAGCATGAACACTGAATACTTTTTGCATGTTTAAGTTATGGTGAAGGAAATACTGAATTTCCTGGCCAACAGACATGCTGTTATCTGTGCACTGAGGAAACCACAGTACAGTATCCTTCACTATAAATGTGCTCAGCCGCTGCACAAAGGACAGTGTTATATTTTACAGTTTTGGTTTAAAATTTTTAAAACTCTCTTAGGGATTCAACCGGATTCTAAAATGAACCATGAAAACCAAATCTTCACTGTGCAGAAACGTCCCCACAGTGCAGCAATGTCCTGTCAGTGCTGAAATGTCCTCTTAATATAGAAATATCCTGACATATCCTGATATGTACAAAGTCTCCTGTCACTACAGAAATGTTCTCGAAATACAAAAGTCTGTGCAGCGCAGAAATCTCTCCACACTGTAAAAAAGTCTCTAGGAAGCAGAAATTGCCCTGCATGGCAATAATGTCCCCATAAAGCAGAAATGTCCTGTCAGTATTGAAATGCCGCCACAGTGTAAAAATGTCCTTATAGTACAGAAACATCCCAAAAATGCTCGTCACAGTCAACAGAATGCATACATTACTTGACGAAACCCTTTTTAAACAGTGTGGACATTCCAAACTCAGTGGGTCCTCACATGGATAGATAGATAAGTACACACACACACACACACACACACACACACACACACACACACACACACAGTGTGTTACTTCTTTAATGTAATATTTCAGCACTTTGACTGCTTCTATATATTACACACACACACACACACACACACACACACACACACACGTGCGCACACCAATTACAACACACCTTCCACTCTATACATCATGTTGGTGCTCCCCTCCTCTCAAACACAGCTCTCATTGTTCAGTTTCAGACTTGAGAGGAAATCTTTTCCAGCTGGATGCACCAAGTCCCACCCACCTCCACCCTTACACCACCATCACCACCTTCTTCGTGTTCCTAAACCATTTAATCCACGTCACAGTGGGTTTAAGATTAGAGCGCGATGTTCCTGCCCCAGTGTCAGATTAGCGGAACAGTGTTTGGTTCAGACATGACAGGCTCCGTGTTGGAGCTCAACCAATCACATCTCTTCATTTCTCACCACCTGTGTGTGAGCTGACAGAACAAAAGTATATATATTTATTTAACTGCTCTTATTTTATTTTTTTGATGGATGCGTCATAAGATTTGTAGATTTTAGGTGTAATGATCCATTTCCCCCTTTTTAGAAACTGATCAGCATTTAGAAAATTTTAGATCTGATCACTCGATTAGTGAAGTAATCAGATAAGAAACACCTTTGTCTTATTAACTTCTGTCTCACAGGAACGTTTTCTTTTACTCCACCTGAGCGAACCGTCTCGGTAAAAGCTCCGCCTTTTTGCTTGTTGCCGTGTGTCCGCAGGCTTCACGTTCAACTACGACAGCATCATCGTCACTGCTGTTGTGTGTTGTTGTGTACACGAGCTTTTTACTCACATCCTCCTGAATGTGTTTCTATTGCAGGTCTATTTTTAATCCCAAAGGTGGATGAAATGCTGGCGTTTATACAGAGACAACTGAGTGCTACAGAGTTTTGGATGAAACAAAGCACTGAGCAAAAAAAAAAAAATCTTTTCAGGCCTAATGCAGCCTTGATCTCCTACTGGACACCATGATTAAAATGCATCATTAAAAACTGTGCTACTATTGGTTACAGTCACTCAGCACTGTCCTCCTATTGGTCCTCCCACAGTTCTCTTTAGACCACAGTGGACACACTTAGTACCCCACGGTCATTTCAGGCCCTGAACGCCCCACAGCTGCTGGGTTGGAACATGCTGGGGCTCCAGCTGTGAGCCCTGAATCTTAATTGTGTGGACACTGTTGTGTTGGACACTGGGCCACATTAGTAACGCTGAATGCTAAACGCAGCACATATTTGAAAGTAAAAGATCTGCCTCCTTAGCTTCACGTTACACAGATGTGAAAACACATCTCAGTCGCATCTGAGGTGAAAACAGGGTGAACTCAGTGTCTCTGCGGGTGAAACTGAAGCTGCTCAGATTCACCTGGAGAGGAACCCACAGCGCTTTTACAGGTGCACGTGTCGTTTGATATTTAATTAAGTTTATTCATTCGTGCTTTTCACGTATAGTGCTGCATGTCTGCGTGCATGAACAGTAGCAGTATTGTGTCCGTATATGCGGAGCGTAATCTGAGCTGCATTTTCACATTTTTCTCCTCCGATGTCGCCACTTCAGTTGGAGGAAAGCTGCTTCTTCTTCAAGCACACGTCACCGCAGACACACAACTCGGCAGCTTCACAGTTAAACTTCCTTCTCTTGAAAACGAAGCGAGTCGTGTTTCTCTTTCCAGCTGAGCAGCCACATTTCAGATTGGAGTCACTACTTCAGATTCATGTCAGTCAGGAAGCAGTTTAGCTGAAGTCAATAAGAAAACAACTGGTTACTGAAATGACTGCTTTCATTCATTTGTTCATTCAACCTTTATTTAAGTTCTGATGCAGAAGCCTCGTCTGCAGTGCAGCAGAGCTACAGCCCAGTGAACACAAAATATGTGGATTTTTATTTTTACAGTTCATCTTATTTAACATTCAGGTTTGATCATTTTACTATTTTTTTTTAATCCTTTAGGAGAGAGGAGGCGAGAGGAATACTTGAGCAAACCTGGATTTTTAAAGCTCAGTTCATTCTCTGTCTGAAACCAGCAGGTTTATCTCCTCCATCTTCCGGATGACTTTCTTCTGATATACATGAGGTTTGAACAGCTGGTGGGCGGGGCTTCTGTGCCTGAGACGACCATATTAGGAATACCCACGCTGTTCCTATGAGCTCATACAGATCCACGAGTGGAAAGAATCAAGTGAAACTGAGTGTTTAGAGCAGTCTGCAGCCGGAGCTTTAGGCTCACCTACAGTGACCTCACTGCTTGAGGTCACGTTTAACAGAACAGATCCACTGTGGACGAAAACGAAGGGATGGAATTTTGTTGCATTTTCATGTTTGGAGAATTGCTCTGATCTTTCTCAGAGGTCCCCTGTTCAAAGTTCTGTGTTTGCTGGCAGCCAGAACAGCAGAGCCACTTTAAAAGTGTCAGATAAGCCGGCCCGCTGTGGTCGCCGACAGGAAGTGCTCCAGCAGCTGATAGTTGGTCAGTAAGTTTTGTGGCAGTTCAGACCGCCATCAGCTGCTGACATGCTGGAGGATGTGCTAATCATTGGTCCCGACAGGCCTGAATGTGAGCCGCTCATCAACACTCCGAGGCTGCGGAGGAGATGAAAAACCTCCATAAACTCCACAAGCCGTCCTGCTGGAGCTCTGCACCGATTACGGCAGGAATACATTTTTATAAAAAAGCAGCTCGGTTTGAGAAAATATTTTGTTTTCAAACCAAAACTTCTAATTTAAGAAAAAATAAATAAATGAAATGCTGATCTGTAATCACGAGCATCCAGGACCTTTGTTAACCTTTGTTCTCTTCCTTCACCTCTGAATGACACAAACCCGAGCGCTGAGTGTTTGCTGCTTTTAAGCATCGTTAAAGTGGACTTCCCGTTTCATGTTTCACCTTCATTCTGAAACCTGCAGCAACATGCGGACAAACAGAGCTGCCGCTGCTGCTCTGCACCGGTAACATGACCGTGGATTAATGAAACACACAACATGCAGTTCATCAAGAGTAAATTCCATGAAGTGGGTCTGTCATCACTCTTCCAAGAAGTCCTTCAACCTTAAAGGCTAGATCGGTGTGTCACTCCCCTTTTACGATGTGATAATGCTTTGACAAAGGTTTGGCTAAGTTTACGGCTAAATCCTGGTTTGGGCTTAGATAAGCTCCAAACAGAGGATCTCAAGGAGTTCATTGACCTATCGACCGCCCCAACCTCCTCCCTCCACCAACTGTGTGGCTCTAGAACGACTTAAACTGGCGGTGACCTTTGATCTAATCATCATTACTACAGTCAGCAGAGGGTGCTGTCATTTGAATGTAAACATACAGTATGTTGCTTTGTGTGAGCAGCAAACCCAAAAATGAAGCCAGTGTTTAACTGCAAAAAACAAAACAAAAAAAACGCAGTTCCTCTGGCGTCCAGCAGAGGCTCTACAGCGAGTCAGTGCCCATGTTAGAACTTTACAGCAGAAATAAACATGTTTACAGCCTGCTTTGGTCTCTGAAGCTGATTTCTCCTTCATGACAGCTGTACGGGCCAGGACGTTTTTAGAGCTCACCTCTTTAAATTGGATAAGGTTAAAGTTTGCATTATTAGGGGCGTGGCCTCACTGACTGACAGGTGGATGGTGACACAGGTGGCTGTAGCTGCTAGCCATCTGCTAGGCCTCACCTCAGCTACCTGGAGTCCCTGAACTGGACCTCTGGACCGTGTTTGTGCTGCTGGAGCCTTTTGGATCATTTTTAATGCAATTGTCTGACCAATAATATGGCTTCAGTGGACTAACAGACCATCCAAGAAGGCGGCGCTCCGGTGCTGCTGAGTGAAAATATTCACACATTCCTGCTCCTGTGTGAAATTAATCATTAAACATCTTTAGGATGAGAGGTGAAACTTCAAGAAACAGAAAGAAGTCCAGTTGCCCTTTTTTCAAGCTCCAGAATAGACATTAAACACTTTACTGAGCTGAGATTTTTAAAATGTTGTAAAATGTAATCATTTACAAACATAAGGGAGAGAAATGCTTTATTTCACATTAGCGCTGTAACGGTACAGCAGAGAAATCATAAGATATGCGACCGTGAACAGGATAAGCAGTGGAGAATGGATGGATATAGCTAATTTGAAAAAACAACACAGGATGAAATATTAGTACAGTTTGTGTAAAGGAGACTGAACAATGAGCTGGTCACTAAAGTATAAAAGTATTCCAACTAGAACTTAAAGCTCTAGAGTTTCAGTTTCAGAAGGTGAGTATGCTGACATGAGGCGGTTTCTTCAACCTTTGGGATCACTGGAAGTACTTAACCCAGAAAAGTGTGTGTTATTGTGCAATCGGGGGTGAAAACTAAAGTTGATCATAACATAAGAGCGGTCCAGAACTCTGTTGCATTTACAACATTTCCAAATAACCAGAAAAATGTTGTAATTATCCTTTAAAGACAGTGAGCATGTGTTTGAAACAGCTGGGGTACTTTATGGTTCAGCTGACCTTCACAGAGAAGAAGAAAATTATTATGAAATCAAATATTTGTCAGAGCAGACTTCATTTTCACTTTTCAGCCCCAGAAGTTGATGTTTGGTCTGAAACCAACGGCCCAACAATAATACAGAGAAAACCTGAACAATCAGACGACCCCCTGTGAGCAAACACCTGGGAAGGAAAAAGTGGGAAGGAAAAACTCCCTTTTAACAGGAAGAAACCTCCAGATGCAAAGTGCTCTATTGGGGCGATACGGTACTATGAGGTCTTTAAGATAAGATGGGGCCTGATTATTGAAGACCTTGTATGTGAGGAGAAGGATTTTAAATGCAATTCTGGATTTAACAGGGAGCCAATGAGGAGAAGCCAATATGGGAGAAATATGGTCCCATATTTGCTAAGAAGCACCACCTAGAGCTGCATCTTTAAACATATCAGTGATCAACACTGATGTTAACTTCAGCCTTTTATATCATTTACTGTTGTATAATCTTATTTTGGAAGATTAAAAAAAAGATAAAATTGACAGTCCAAACTCATTCTCTTAATTCATATGAAACTATCGGTGAGTATTTATCTGTATCTAACAAAAGCTGTGAGCATTATATAATCACAAAGGACCAGAAGATAAAAGCCTTACAGTTATTCAGTGGGCTGTTGCAGCTGGTTGTTTTGATGCATACCTGCTGTGCACCGCAGCTGATGTACATCTGTCAGCTTGGGTATCAGCTTTGCATGCTTAGATAAAAAGCCAGCATGCATGAAGACAACAAACCAAGAGGACCAACGCTGAGACTCAAGCAGGGATCAGACGCTCCGATGCACCTGAACCCGCCACAGGAAATCATTAAACAGCAGAGACAGCATACTACTGTCCACTTTCATTGGATCAGTGCACTTCCTGCTGCATTACATTTAAATTAATTAGAGACTCGACCAACCAAACACTACCAAAAACTGTTTGTATGTTTGTATAAAAATAGATTTTCTCTACAAGCACGTTTTTCCTGGTTCACGTGCATTGCTGCTACATTTTCTAATCACTGAAGCAGCACTTCAATGATCTGAATCAGAGCCTTCAGGACGCGGTCGGTGTGGGTTTAAAAAATGCTCAGTATTTACGTCCAACCTCCTGTCTGCAGTTAGGCAACACATGATCTTTGGTTAAAGGTGCAATATGTAATATTAAACACTCAAAAATGGACTAAACTCCAACAGAATGTGGATAAAAGTTACAGTTATGCCCATGAAATGTAATAACTGATCATCCCAGAAGTCTGTGATGCATCCAGAATGCAGCTTGCTAACCAAGCTAGCAGGCATTAGCTGACAGTTTAGCACTCCACCCTCTTGTTCAGTTATGGTCCCTCTGACTCTGCAAAACTAACGTGGCAGCATACGCCTTCAAACGAGAGTCCAGAAAACAGCGGGGGGATGTCACAACGATCTTTTATATGCAGCATGAGAGGAGATCTTATTCTAAAGGACATCACAGTGCAGTGTTTGTATCGATCAGTACTGCACCGCAGAAATGATCCAACAACCAAACACTAAGAGGATCTCTGGAGCAGATGGAGCTCCACCACTTCTGTTGGCTGCAGGTACAAACATCTCCCAGAGCTACAAACTGATCAAGAGTTCCAGCTGCTACAAATTTAACAAAAACCTATTACTAACTAAACTAGAAAGGCTGAGTTGATCCAAGTTCCCCGTACGGTTTATTTATTTTTTTAATGCTCGCAGGTGTTTAGTTTATTCACAGTGCTGTTGGAGACCTGTTTCTGCTTGTCTTGATGCGTTTGATTTTTTGCTTTGCTCTGCAGGTGCTTTCTTGCTTGACGTTGATGGGCAGACTGCAGACAGATCAAAAACAGAAGCCTGACCCGTACAGCTCTGTCTACCTTCTGTTTCACTGCCAAACAGGATTATTGGAGTTAGAGCCATTTGTACTTTCAGACACACACACACACACACACGCTTAACAGTAACCTGATCTGCTGATATGGTGGTTTAGCAGCATCTGATAACAAGCCCTCACCTGAACATCCAGAATGTTCTCTTCACTTTGCAGTCAAACAAACACTGAAATAATATTCACCTCACTTTAATCAATACAAACGTCTGGGTGCATTTAGCATTTAGCTTTTAAGTCTGAAAACTGAATCCAACGTGAAAGCGCCTCAATCCTGCATTCTTTGTAATGGCCAGCAGGGGGTGACTCCTGTGGGTGATAAAATGAATCTAGGTGTGAAGAAGTCTATCAGAAAATTATCCCTCAGCTTAGTCACCACTTATTGAACAAGACACGATCATTTTTATAAATTATGATCCCACTGGAATCAAGAAGGACCATAAAGAGCGAGGTGATTGGCAAACAATACAAACAGGCGAGTTTAGCATAGTGTCACTTTTTAGCAAAAGTTTTATTTTTGCCTAAATCATCATATTTTCAATATTTGATTCAGTTTTTTGTCTTTTCTAAAAAAACAAACAAAAAAAAAGTACTTATTTTAAGATTGTGACGATAGCTTAGCGAGTGTGTGGTCTGCGATAACTTGTTAGCTAAAAGTAAGTGGACACTGGAGTGACTGATGAGAATCTCCATCTGCATCTCTGTACAGCTCTCCACAACAAGGAAGGAGGCTCCACCTCATGGTGCTATTCAGTTATGATTCGTTACAAGTTCACAATACTTCACTGATCCACTAGGATCTACAGCAACAACGTCGCAATGTCATTTGGGCTGGATAAGTGTAGTCAGATGGTAACAAAGAGAGGGAAGGTAGTCAGAATGGAGGGAAGTGCACGACCAGAAGGCAACATTGCAGACATTGAGGACAGCTACAATTACCTTGGAATCCCACAGACAAATAGAAACCACGGAGAGGCGACTAGGAAGGCTGCAACCTCCAAGTACCTGCAGAGAGTAAAGCAAGTCCTGAGGAATCAGCTGAATGGGTAGAAAAAGATCCGGGCAATCAACAGCTACGTTCCGCTCGTCATCAGATACCCTGCCACAGACAAGAAAGCTCCTCCTGTACGCTAAGCAGAAGGAAGGTGGCCGAGGACTAGTAAGTGTGAGAACCACCATCCTAGATGAAATAACAAATATCCATGAGTACATTAGAAAGATGGCCACAAAGGATCATGAGCTTAGTGAGTACCTCAGGCAGCAGAAAGAAGAGGAGGAAGAACAGGAACCATCATGGAAGGACAGGCCTCTGCACGGCATGTACCACTGGCAGATAGAAGAAGTGGCTGATATAGAAAAATCCTACCAATGGCTGGACAAAGCTGGACTGACAGAGAGCACAGAGGCACTAATCATGGCAACACAGGAACAAGCTCTGAGCACAAGATCGATAGAGGCTGGGGTCTACCACACCAGGCGAGATGCCCCTGAGACAATCCAGCACATAACAGCAGGGTGCAAGATGCTAGCAGGCAGGGCATACATGGACCACCATAACCAAGTGGCCAGCATAGTATACAGGAACATCTGTGCTGAGTATGACCTGGAAGTCCTGAGGTCAAAATGAGACACGCCCCCAAGGGTGGTCCAGAATAACAGAGCTATGATCCAGACAGACAAACTTGTGATGGCTAACCAAACAGACATCAAAATGTTGGACAAGCAGAGGAAGAAAGCCGCAGTGATAGATGTTGCAATACCAAGTGACGGCAACATCAAGAAGAAGGAACACGAGAAGCCCGATAAATACCAAGAGTTTAGAGACGAGCTAGAGAGGATGTGGAAGGTGGTTCCCGTGGTAATCTGAACACTCGGGGCAGTGACCCCCAAACTGGGAGAATGGCTCCAGCAGATTCCTGGAACAACAGCCGAGATCTCTGTCCAGAAGAGAGCAGTCCTGGGAACAGCTAAGATACTGCGCAGGACCCTCAAGCTCCCAGGCCTCTGGTAGAGGACCCGAGCTTGGAGGACAAAGACCACCTGTAGGTGCGAGGCAATGCTAAAAATCCCCTGGGGCAATATCTCACAGCTGATTAAGTTAATTAGTAACATGACTTAGTTGAAAAAGAGACGTGCAAATGTGTAACGTTGTGATAAACAAAACAAACATACTTTTTCAGCAGAGGCTTTGTGTCTTTCTCCCAAGCAAAGGAACCATCACATATGCTCACAGCAGTGTCTGAAAAATGAAACCAAGATGAACACAGATGTTCTGTACAAAAAAAAAAAAAAGGTGACTAATCTTCAATGTTCAGCTGAAGTTCAAATTATAATGGTGAACATACTGAAACTGGGGTCATGGTGCACAGTGTCACTGTCAATGTCTTCCCCTGCCAGAAACTTCTCCAGGCGCTTCTTAGAGACTTTTGTCTGAAATGTCAAAGAACAGATTAAGCCTGCTTTTATTACAGGCTTGGTATATGTGCGCCGTGTAGTTCTGTTCACTTACTTGCACAATGGAAGCAATGAGTGTCGGCAGTGTGGACAGAGGAGATTGGAGGATGTTGAAGAGAGAGATGGAAGTAAAAGCTTTCTCAGCAGTTAACACGTTATCGCTGCTCACACTTACAAACACTGCAAATGTGGCCAGAGACACCTGCGATTAAAGACAGGTTAAGAAAAACAGCTGTTTCCAATTGATTCTAGTTTCTTTGAAAAGCTCCTTCACAGAACTCACCAAGGCTGGAGTGCAGTTGAAGGTAAAGACAGAGATGGCTGTCAGGTAGGCAAACCTCTTCATGACTTTTAGTTCTTCACCTCTAATGTCTTCCACCTGTTTCTGGAAGGATGGCTCCCAAGCATACAGCTTC
>JAVDPK010002912.1:170787-181707 GCA_034780415.1 Cichlasoma orientale | reverse complement strand
GTGTGTGTGTGTGTGTGTGTGTGTGTGTGTGTGTGTGTGTGTGTGTGTGTGTGTGTGTGTGTGTGTGTGCACTTGTATTTCTGAAAAACAGTGACATTATGAGGACTTGACTTCCATTCTGGGAGATTAATGGTTAGTTTAGGGTTAGTTTAAGGTTAGTTTAAGATTAATAAATTCCAGTCTGGTTACCAATGAAGCCACAGCACTGAAACAGCATTACTGAAAATTCCTGATGATATCCTTGCATGCTTGGATGAAGGTGAATGTTCCTGTTCAGCTTATCTGCAAACTTTGACACCGCTGATCAAAATATGACGCTTCTCATCACATTTATCTGACAGATTACACCTACATGTCCTCATCAACACCCCTGTGGGGTCAGTCCTTGGTCCAAATCTGGTACCTCGGGCCTCTACTCAGTGGTTTCTCCTCTCCTGCCTCAGTGAGTGCTTCTCTGCCATTAATGACTGCATGTCTTCAAATTTCCTGCATCCTGAGGTTCTTGTGTTCAGTTCCTAAGGTCAGTCAGTACATGGGCCCGCTCACCGCCAACATCAGAGCATCTGCTAAGAACCTTCACATCATTTCTGACCAGTGTTTGGAACTTGAATCTCACGCCTCAAAGCTCATGCAGTCTTGTTTCCTTCATTTAAGATTGTAACTCACGTTTCCTCCACACATAAAGGCCTGCATGGCCGGGCTCGTCCCTGTTCAGCAGACCTGATGAGACCCTGTTCCAGCAGTCGGCCTCTCCAATCATCTGATCTGTTCCACGCTATCATTTTAGGGAGGGACCCTGCACGCTCATAGAATAGCAACTTGTCAGTTATAAGTTGGCTAAATCATCCCCTGCTTGTTGGACCAGCTGCAGCCAGATAGCAGTTTTCCGCTACAGCGCCGTTATAAAAGTGTTGACTCGAAACTACCAACCGCAAACGAGTTTTACTCCGTTATTCATTTTTAACTCATGAAGGTTACATATTATAACCTCGGCTGCTGGAACAGTACACCGAGTATCTGCAGATACACATCCACACAGGTTTATCGGAGCACAAACACACAAAGTTACCCAACAATGTGTAACAGGAACTTAGCATGTATGTAACAGAATGTGGCTGCAGTCAGAGCCTCAAGGGAAAGTGTAAAATCTGCAGGAAGTCAATGTAATGTCCTCTGAAGTGTGTGTGTGTGTGTGTGTGTGTGTGTGTGTGTGTGTGTGTGTGTGTGTGTGTGTGTGTGTGTGTGTGTGTGTTACATTTCATTCATCAGTCAGCTGGTAAACGCCTCACAAAAGAGCTCTCACAATACTCATTAACTGCTTTCAACACAAGTCAATGCACACGCACACTAACCCCAGTGACCTTGCCCTCAGTCACTGATGACCTTTCGCTACAAACTGTATGAATTCCTCACCTCTGATCAACAATTTACACATCAAATGTTCCTCTTTTTTCAGTAACCTGAAACTAATCAGTCCAACAGTCAAAGAACAGGTCACTGTTCAGAGTGAGGAGGAGGAGGAAGAGGAGGAGGAGGAGGAGGAGGAGGAGGAGAGAATCAGTGTGTTTTATGATGTGATAAAGGTTTGGGTTAAACGTGGTTTCACACCCAGTAAAGGTCAATGACATGCTGCACAATCGTGGACGAGGACCATATTTTATGAGCCTCTCAAAAAGGACAAACAATTATAAACAGAAATAAAGCACTGGATTGGTCTGACCTCAGAACAGTTTTCCACTTTGCCTCAGTCCATTTTAAATGAGCTTCGGTGCAGACAGCGCTGCTTCTGGATCATGCTCACAGATGGCTTCTTCTCTGCGTCTGTGGCCGGCACGGTGAGCTGTGCTCACAGACAGGTTAAATATGTTCCTGAGTCCATGCAGTGACACAATCAGGCCTGTTTTTAACGCAGCGCTGCCCCAAGATCACAGCATATAAGAACATGATGAACCGCAGCGATAAAAGCTCTCTAAGCTTCAGGTAGCTGCAGAGCGGTGACAGCAGCAGGACGGGAAACATGCTGCAGTCCGTGTTCCATGACTCTACAGACTGCGTGGCTTCATCGAGGCCATTCATCATGCAGGACATGTGGAGGTCTGTGTGTCTGTGTACAATGGAGATACAACTGATATCCTTTATCTGATCATACTCTAGCTCAGGTTCCCTCCTTTTCTCTGACCTCAGATCAGATTGCTGCTTTGTGTTGAGTGTTGCATAACTGAGCTCAGCACATCTGCACTGTGAGCTCCACGGTGTCCCTTCGGTAAGAGACACAAACTCTTATTCCCCTCGTAAGAGTCAAAATCAGAGTCCCGACTCCACTAAATTTGGTGCTATATAAATAAAATAAACTGAATTGAATCCACAGGCTGGCTGGATTCTCCCCATGTCTGCACACGTTCTGTCCTGGTACTCTGCCTTCCTCCAACAGTCCAAAGAAATGCATGGGGTCACGTTAAATGGATGTACTTAATTATAATAATAATAATATATACTTATGTTATTATAATATTGCTTGGTCGTAGATGTGAATGGTTGTGTCTCTGTGTCAGCCCCGTGACAGGCTGTCCAGGGTGGGATAGACTCCAGCCCGCTCGCCGCCCTGAACTGGTTGCATGGAAGAAAATGGATGGATGGAAAATGGCTCATTCATGTCCCCATTATGTTTTATAAGTGAATCCTTTTATTGTATTTGTGTTACACTGCGTACAAATTAGAAAGCTCCTTGAAGGCTTGAAGGTGGAAAACAGAGGATCAATATAACTGAATTTCCTCTTTCGTTAGTAGCAGTCAGGACTGTTAAAAATGGGCTGGTATGTTGATCTGAAGTGTTGGGACACTGACACGGGGTCTGCACCACCATCACAGTGGATTTTACATCAGGATGTGGCTGAAGTGCAGGCTTTGAGCTTTAATTCGGGGTGTTTAATAAAAGTATCACACGAGCTGTTTAGGAATTAGACATGTTTACGCAGAGTGATGTGGTTCCTGCTGCTCCGCGGGCGGAGAAACTCCATAATTTCGAATCCTTTTAGAGTTGTGAAACAGTTTGTGTGAAGGCACAGCCGAGTCAGCAGCTACAGATTTATTAAGAAGAGCTGGTTTCAGGTCAGTGGGGGAAAAAGAGAGAAGTCCAAAGAGTCAGCAGTCAGTGCGTGACTTTTATTTCTGCTGCTGCTCTTCGTTTAATGCAGTTTCATTGGCAAAGAATTGAAACTCAGAAACAGTGAGATGAAGGATTTTCCAGGGCCGCCTGTTTAAACTGTATTAAAGCTTAAAGTTGGCATTATTAGAGCCGTGGCCTCCAACCAGTGAGCGTTGAGGTCCCCAAAAAAAGTGATTTATGACTCCTAACTTTTGCTTTACCTCACCTGTACCTCATGTACTCACATATCTGCACAAATCCCCCCGACTAATGAAGGACATGCAGAATATCCTTCTTTAATAACCTGGTTAGAAAAAGCAGAGCACGTCACAGAAAAGGTGATTCTGAGAACGAGTGCAGGTAGAAAAGCACGATCCTGCAAGCCCGTTCATCTCTGCTTCTGTTATATGCTGACAGTCAGGCTCTGGCTGCTTGGCTGGGGTCAGCTTTGTGTTAGCGTCACAGAGTGGGGATGAACGGTTGTTGCTAGATCACTGATGAACTGAGCTTAATGGATTGAGAATAAAAACATGAACCGTATTTAGTGGATTAAAACACTCGGCACAGCCCTGTGGAAACTGAAACACCGCTGCAAAGGTGTCGTTCTTCTCTGGAAACGAACTTGCCGACATAAACCGCAGCCTGGTGTTGGTGCCACTCACAAAGGAGTTCCACCTACAGTGGAACAAGTTAACTTCCTGTATCTGATTCACAATTAGACGTGTTGAGATCCCACTCCTGCATGTTCTTTCTTGGAAACTGTGAGCAGCGCTCAGTGAATTCTGAGAAATACATTCCTGGTGTCCAAGTCCAGAACAGACGGAGCAGAGAGGAATCATTTTTCAGCTGCTTTAAGTGGAAATTGATGATTTAAAAAAAAAAAAGACGTGCATGTATCTGAAAAGTGAGCCCTGGAGTTGATGTTCACTCTGCAGGATCTTCTCACACACACCTGGGTGCCGCGCACCTGACGCTCCTACAGACACAACTAACCTTCGACCAGTTAACCCTGAATTTAAACCTCCTGAAAGGTTAAACTGTCTCGTCATTATTTTACAAATGCAGCCTGAGAGCCTGGTCCTAAAAACCTTTAACTTCAGGATCTTCACTGCTTCATGTTTTTACAAAGCAGAAAAAACCAAATAAATTCATGAAACCTCTTTGAGAAATCGAGTCACATCACAGCTTCTACAGTCACATCTACTCTGTGCTGAAGTGTGCCTGTGAAAGAGGTCAATAAGAGGAGGGGAAAGACGCAGCTCTCACCTTTTTCTGTGCTGAGTAACACGTGAATCCAGGAGCTCTGTTCAGGACTCAGGATGGGGACATCTCTGAATCTTTATGGGGACTTTCTGCCTGTCCTGCTGAGCTTCACTGAGGCCTAACGTTCCCGCTGAGGTTCGGCTCCGTTTCCCGTCCCGGTTCAGGTTCCTCTCTGGTACGCTGTTCGGTCCTGCTGTGCCGGGTCCTGCCGCGTTCTCGCTCCTGCTGCTGGTTCTGCTGGCTTCGGTCTGCCTCCTCGTGCTCCTCTCTGGGAGCTCTGCTCCTTGTTTCCTGTTTGTTTTATTTTCTAACTGCACCAGGAAATGGTCATCTTTTCCTCTTCCTCCTCCCCGGAACTCCCCTGTTGACCCCCACCAACACACACACACACACACAAACATGCACACACACAAACACAGGTCTTTATACTAGTGCGGTGAAAGCATGACCTCCTCACTGACCTCTGTTACAAAGGTCCCCTTCATGAAACCATCAGTTCACTGATGAATTGGTCGGCTGAGAGAAAACAGAATCAGTTCTGGAAACTTTTGCCAGTTTCACATCTTTCTTCTTCTTCTTCTTCGCTCTTGGTCAAATATAAACAAGCTGCTTTTCATCGTTACAGTTTATATTATGAACATTTGCTTTGATTTATTAATAAAAATCAGGTCATATATAAAAAGTGTAACAGTTTGATGTAGCCTCTCCTGCGTCTCCTGCTTTAGCTCCTCCCGTAATAAGACAGCTTCCATCTGATTGGCTCTCACGTAGAATGTTTGAACAGCAGGTGGGTGGAGCTTCTGTGGCCGAGACACCATAATAGGAATATCTCCTCTCTGTGACATCACACGGGCCCAAGAGTAGAAAAACTGTGTGAAACGGAGTGTTTAGAGCTGTCCAAAGCCTGAGCTCACAGGGTGAACCTGTAGCTACACTGATCTTACTATTAGCAATGTTGGTCATATTTAATATGAACATCCACCCCTGGCACATGAGATACAGCCCTGTGAAAGAAAAGTTTACCCTTACTGCTTCCATAGGAAATTAAGAGGGTAAGTAGCAGCCAGGTGTTGCAAATCAAATGCATTGATTAGTTGATCATCAGTCTGAGCACCTCTATAAAAACAGACATTTTGTCGCTGGTCTGCAGCATTCAGGTGTGTGTTAACACAATGCCACTCTCTTCCCAGGACTGGGTGTCCAAGGTCAGACCGTGCAATGCTTAGAGAATCTGTAAAATCCCAAGAGCTCCATCTCAGACTCCACAGCCCTCATTTAGCACGTTAAAGGTTAAAGTTCATGATAGGGCTGAAGGAGAAAGAACACGGCAGCGCGGGACAGGATCGCAGCGCCGCAGCTGAACAAACCACAAGACTTCTGAACAATGTCCTTTGGACAGACAAGACCAGAGTGGAGATGTTCGACCGTAAGGCAGCAGCACGTTTGGAGGAACCCTAACACAGCATATCAGCTGCCAACAGCTAAAGGCCGGACCGAACTGGGCCAGACTGATGAGGTCATACATTTATACTTTGACATACTGGAGACAGGACAAAAGCAGCCAAAGATGATTATTGATGTCCTCTGCCGTTCCTGTTTCTGTAACCAGCTCTCTCTTGGCTTTTTCCTACTTTTGCGTTGAAGTCACCCGTGATGATTCTGTAGCAACTTCTGTTCTTCTCCATCCCTTTAGCTACTTCTGCAAAAGAACTCCTCCACCTCTTCATCATCTTGGGTTGATTTGGGTGTGTACACCTGCACCACCTGCAGTGATCGTTACAGTTAGCGATGCCACTCCTGCTGACCCCTTCGTACTCCACCACTCTATCTCGGATCTTCTTGTTCACCTGGAATCCTACTCCTCCAACAGACTTCTCTCTTCTTCTGGTGGCAATCCATGTCTGCTGTCCACCTGTACTAGTTCCCTTTTCTGCCTGGTCTTCTCAGCACCCTTTGCCTTTCGCCTGCTGGGGACTGAGAGGCCAAACCGTTGCGTGTATTGCCATGGTGTGGGGTTGAACCATTAACTCACCATGCTGGCTGACTGCGTGTTTGTGAGTGCATCGGTTGCCTTTTATGGTGCCAGGTTGTACAGGTTTGCATTTTACCTGTTGCAGAAAATCAGGTGCAGTTTTAGTCTTGGCCAGTGCAGTGCAGGATTGAAATTAACACTGAAACTAGTAAAGTCTAAACTAGAAATAAACCCCTGGAAATACAGTGAAACTGAGCTAAAAAAAATCAAACTGAAATACGACCAAAATTAATGAACATACAAAAAAACGCCACGCACAGTGACCCGAGTGCTAATCATAAAGTTGCATTATGACCTTTTAAAGAGTTGACGCTTCTTAAAAGCAGACCTGGTGTAGCAGGTGTACCTGCCAGCAGTCGTATATCAGGCAGAGGTGTATTTACAATGTGACACCACTGTGTGGCGTCATTGCTCAACTTTTACCCCTCCCTTGTTCACTGGCTGTGGAACAGCTGGAGAACATCAGCTGCATTCCTGATTTCTCCTGGAGTCTTGTCGCTCTGGTTTTGATATCTGCTGCTCTGTGTTTACAGACGGAGCTGGTGTGGTTTTGAAACACAAAAATAAAAGGAGCTCTAAGGACAGCAGAACTTCTGCTTCTCTTGCTGAGGATAAATGAACATTTTCTAATGTTTCCACTGGTTTTTAGCACTGAAAAACACATTTTTATTAGGGTGACCTTCCCACAGTTTAGAGCAGAGCGGAGGTCTGCAAATCCAGAGAAGAAGAGCCATAAACCTGCATTCTTTCGCATTAGCAGCAGGGGGAGACTGTGACTGACCCGGGTAAACACTGCTCTGATGGTCTCACTAGTTTCACTTCAAATTGAATAAAACACGTAAAATTCATGTTAGATTTATAAGTCATGGTCCCATTAGAGAAAAATATCAAAAACACACTTCCTGCCCTGTTTCTCGGGTTGCACACTTAATCCAATTTTAAACACAATGATGATTTTAGTTCCCGCGGTTCAGTGAAAATGGTTGCGTGACACTGAAAATGCAAGCTCGGCCAAGAGACAAGATCCAGAGTGTGATTAAAGTGGTGGCTGGGCTCCTTTACATTTTGAGAGAAGCTAGTTGAATCTAATAACAGATTAAATGCAGTGTTGAGGCTTCATTTTCAGCATCTACATGCATACAGTTCAGATCAAATATAATTATTTTATCTGAACTGAGCACTAAATCAGATAAAAAGTCTGAGAGATCAGACAGAAACTCTGAGTAAGGACCAGGTGGACGATAAACAATAACAAATAAAACAGGTTTTTGAATTTCCCAGTAAGGGAGGACGAGACTAAGAGAGTTTCAAAAGAATTAAAACTCTGTCCGGGTCTTTGATTAACTACTAAGCTGGAATGGAAGATTGCTTCGAGCATTCTGACCTGGTTACAGCAGGATGAATATGTGTGAGTCGGGGGTGTTGATTCATTTAAACTAACATATTCATCCTGCTGTAACCAGGTCTCTGTGAGGCACAATAAACCAATATGTTGATCAATTATTAAATCATTTACTAACAGGGACTTGGAAGAGAGCGAGCTAATGTTTAATAATCCACACTGAATCATTTTATTCTTTGGTGCAGTTGAGGAAGTGATATTATTTATTGCTGTTGAATTTTTATGCCTAAATAGCTTTTTGCTGATTTTTGGTTTGTTTTATGGTGGTCTGGGAGCAGGCACCGTCTCCATGGGGACGGGGTTTGGTTTAGAGAACATAAATGTAACATGTCTGTGTAGGTCAGTCACGCAGGTCTGACCCGTGGCGGGATTGTCTACTCGTCTCCACCCTGTAATCCTTAGGGTTGGGTACCAAACACATTACTTTTTAAAGTACTGACTGAATTACCTTGGTACTACTGAGTACTGATTTACACTAAATCAAAGAGCACCAGATTTTTTTGCCCCATGTCATATTTGCGTGACATCACACCTCCGAGCTGTTGAAGTACAACCCCAATTCAGAAAGAGTAAAATGTATAAAAAATATACATAAACCCATATTTAGAACATAGAAACACATTCAATGTTTAAACTGAGACATTTTACTATCTCGTGAAAAATATGAGCTCATTTTTACACAAAAAAGTTGGATGAGAGAAACAAACGGCTGGAAAAGTAAGTGGTGCTTAAAAGAAACTGCTGGAAGAACATTTTACAACTATGGCAACAGGTCAGTAACATGGCCGGGTACAGCATCTCAGAGACGCAGAGGGTCTCACAAGTAATGATGGGCAGAGGTTCAAATGGTAGAACAATTTCAGAAAAGTGTTCCTCAACATGAAATTGTAAAGACTATGAATATCTCATCATCTACACAGCATAATATTAACTTATCAGCATGTTATCTGTGCTAGGCAGACTCATTGTGTGAGACAGCATGTCTAAAACCTTTCAGTATATAACCATAAGCATTAATAGTCTAACATTACTGTTTAACACTGGCGTTTGCAAACACAGGAGCATCGCAGACCTCATGAGTGTGTCACAGGTGGTTGAAAGTTGGTGTCATAGGCCACCACCTCCATGATGTGAACATCGGCGTCCTTGTTGAGCATGCAGATGGCTCTGGAGTGGTTTGGGCTCTCCTGTGTGACGGTCCAAGCACCTCACTGTGATTATGCACATGAACAATAGAGGGTCATAACCACCTCCAGGGGACTACGCCCACTGGGGTTTAAATACCTGGGTCTCTCCACCTTTGAGAACTGAAGAAGCCTTTGAGATGAGAGGTGAAACATCTTCAAGAAACGCTTTTTTTCCCCAGCTCCAGAGACCACTTCTCACTGTACTTTGCGCACATGATATTGTATGATTTATATGACTACAGGGTGGTTTAATAACTGAAGTCTAAGTGGTCTTTAAGGCTTTTCTTTTCTAGTCTTGCAGAAAGTTTGTCTCAGTTAGATTAGAACTGACTTTGATGAATCTCACAGCAAGGAGCACGACCGTGCGGACAGAGGCTGGGCTTTATCACACCAGACCTGTTTAACATCGACTGGTTCAGTTTACCGACTCACTCCATCAGTCCCCAAGCTGTAGGTCATATCCAGTTCACATTATCACCACAGAGACACACAAATCAAACACGCTGGATATAAAAAATTTTTTTTACATTTTTTATTTCATCTTTGTCGAGATGAATGATATACAGATGGAGATCAAATCAAGCAGATGTACACACAACAAATATTAGTGTTAGACGGAGCCAAGCGTCGCTCTCCATGCATTAGACCGAGCCTGACATTCCTCTACTTTTTCTTCTGAGGGAATGAGGCGATGACCAGCCAGTACAGAGAGTAACAGGTTCCTGTGGAGAAAACACACACACACACACTTTTATCACTCAGCTGGACACATCAGGCTTTGCTGCTACTTCCAGCACTGGATGTGAATATTTACAGATACAGCATGGACATGTTCATGGTTTGGTATGAAGGCATCTGGTTGCACCACAAGGGTTTAGGCCTGGTCTAAATCCTGGAAAGGACAGTTGCATCCTGGTATTCTATGTCCAGAGTTACACCAGTTACACAAATAGTGCTAAAGTCTATTTCTCGTGATGATTGGCACTGGCACGCTGATGCATCAACAGGCAAAATAAATGTCTCGTTAAATCAAGTGAAACTCCAGACGTGCTCCGTGTTATTAATCCCATTCAACCTCAGACCTCAGCACCAGAGGTCTGAGGTTCTGTGGTTCACCCACCAATATGCATGGGCTCCTTAATCAAAATGCTGTCAGCACAGGGTAAATATACTAGACATGCACTGGCCTGAACAGGAGCCAGGAATACAGTAACATGGAAAACCACAGAGCTAAGGAACACACAGCAAGAAGGGCAACGAGGACACGGCAAAGAAGTGAGGAAGACACAGACAATGTATACGTACGAGGTCATCAGGGAGAGTGGAGACAGCTGGGAGAGATCAGGTGAACTGAATCAACTAACGAGACAAGGGAAGCAAAACCGAACACAAAGCACGCGAGACAAAATAAAGCAGGAAGTGAGTAAACATGGAGACAGAATCGCAGACATGATGACACAAGGAGGGAAGCACACTGAAGAAATACAATAACACAGCACACATGAATGGATACAACAGGGGAGGCAGACACACTATCAACTCAAGCAGGCAGGAAACAAAAGGCAGCGAGAGCAGGAGGCATAACTGAAAGGAAGACAAGATAAACCCGACACACCTAAACAGGGAAACCAGATAAGCATGGGAACAGGACACAGAGATGGGGACAAAACCAGACAGAGAAACACACGGGGGGCCGGAACACACAGGGGGCGGGAACACACAGGGACACAGGAAATATAACACAAACAGCAACAAACCAAAACCTAAGATACAATAAAAAATAAAAATAGAAAGTATATATATTATTATATTATATTATCCATCCATTCGCTTCCGCTTATCCTTTTCAGGGTCGCGGGGGGGCTGGAGCCTATCCCAGCTGACATAGGGC
>JAVDPK010002912.1:105622-122700 GCA_034780415.1 Cichlasoma orientale | reverse complement strand
CATGTTTCTAAGATTTGTGGGGCCGAGCACAAGAACTTCAGTTTGATCTGAATTTAGAAGCAGGAAATTAGAGGTCAGTACGAGTCAAAAGTTTGGTCCTAGAACAGAACCTTGTGGAATTAACACTACGCCAAACACGTCGTGTCCGTGACACGATGTACTTGAAATGTCCCACTGCTCACAGACTTCTGGCAACAATTACGGTAATAACCCAATGTTGGGTGGGAAGCGCAATTTCTCAGCTTTCAGAAACCTTTTTTTCCGATACAAACAGTCACGTAATTACGGTACTTCAAAGTGCGTTTGATCAGACATCTCAACCGTGATATGCTTGGTGATAACCAGCTGTTCACAGCAGGTAGGGGCAGGTCACAGGTGTATTGGCGGTGATCGCCCAGTGTTAAAGGGTTAACCTTCATGTCTGAAGAAGACTCCCCACTGACATGAACAAATTAAAGTCTTTTAGATAGATATGATTCAATTCACTGGAGTACAGTACCTTTAATACCTACACCATGTTGGAACAGCTTTAATAAATTCAACAATAGCTAATTGTGTTGTCCACTTCCAGGTCAAAAATGTGTCGAGCCTGATGGTGTTGTGTTTTGCCCGCTTTGGACACACTCACCCATTGGCTGAGCATTGGTAGACAATGCTCAGCCAATCAGAAGTTGGCATCACAGGCTAATCAATAAGGCTTCAGCCTAGAACTGATGTTACTATAAACAGACTGACTCTTTACCTACAAATTTGGGATTCCCCAGTTTCTCACTATCAGCTACTGCCAGCTGTTCAGTGACCAGAGTCAGCTGCTAGATATGTGGAATCCCCACTTTCTCCATTTCAGTCAGTAATGGTCAAGTAGGTATAGCCAATCACACAGCACAATATGATCACATGATTAGGCTAAACCAATCGGGCATGAGAAAAGCATATATTATCATAGCATTAGAAGCCTGAAATTGTCCATGTTGTTTACTCGCCACTTCAGATAAATACAGCCAAAGTGTACAAAGCGTACTAACATTTTTGAAGAGTACAGAACACATATGCCAGATATCGTGGCTCAGCTCCCTGTGTTTTGGAATGTATAGACCGGAAAGGGAAAACCTTACAGAAGGACGGATGAACGGATGGATGCACGAACATTATGATCACAATATCCTCCTGTGCTATTGCATGAGAAAAAAAAAACTAGAATTCAAAAACAGGCCATAAAACTGTGACTTCACACTTAAGAATAGATGTAAAAATAAGTAAAAATAACAAGACAAAGAGCTTTAAGATCTACAATATCTTTCAACCATTTTCCTACAAATCTAGCAAATAGGTGCTGCTGGAACTTTAATTTTCCTGACAGAAAGGGATTAATAAAGTTTAATCTAATCTAATCCAATCGAATACATTTCTCCTAATCCTGTTCACAGTGCATGATAAATTATTCATGTCCATACTGCACACCCTGTGATAGAGTGGTGACCTCTGCAGGGTGCATCCTGCCTTTCACCCCATGACCGCTAGGTTTCACCACAAACTAGATAAACAGAAAAAAATTAATAGCTGGATGGAAGGACACTGTACACTGCACTTTAAACTTACCCCCCCCCCCCTCCCCGCCCCACCTCTCTGTGTGTGTCCCACACACACACGTCTTACATCTGAAAATCAGGAAATTCCACAGACAGTTTTGAGTGCTGTTTAAACTGATTTTTTTCACATCATAATTTTTTAAGTAGTTGTTAAAAGTAAAGTGAGTTTCTCTCACAGCTGTTTCACACACCTGGTTGAGCCTCTTCAGCAGCTGTCTCAGCTGGCGTTTCAAACGTGCAGCGGCTCTGATCTCCCACTCGACAATGAGGACTTCCATTTCACGGGCGTAACAGTGCATGGTGGTATTGGGACAATTCTGCTGGAGGGAGAGAACGAAGGAGAGACGGCAAAGGCGTGATGACATGAAGACAAAAATCACAGCACTTAAAGGCAGCACTTCATTGCCACAATTGTTCAACGAAGCTGGAGTTCATAGAGTGTGTGCAGGAATAAACCCCGTTCTCAGTGATCCAGGTCGTGGTAGGGATCGTTTTGTAAAATTGTTTCAAAGTAATTATTATATTCTCATTTCTTGTACTTATGCAGCTTGTCTTTCAGTTGCAGAATTAAGGATTACGGTGGGTTATAAAACGGTTTAATAGCATCAGATTTTAAATTTTAAATAAACAAAATGCACAATATTCGGCATTCAGACAGTCTGAAGCAGTCAGACATGTCACTCCACGACAACATCTGTGGTGGTCTCGGCCTCCAAAATTAAAATAATTAGGAAATATGTATACATCAGCCTTTGTTGTAGCCTGGGAACGCCAAAGCATATCACAAAATGAAATAATGAATCCAAACTCTGGGCCAACACGTATCAGCTGATCAAAACTAGTCAACGGTTTCACCTGTATGAAAACTGAAAGCACCAGCAGCACTCTTCACAGTCCCAGGAGGAAAGAACACAACAACCATCGCTAGTCTTGGCTCATCTCTCATTCATTATGCGAATCCTGCTCTTTTAGCTCCTCCCCCTTTAAGACAACTTTCTTCTGATTGGCTGCCCCTCACAGAGGGTTTAAAAAGCAGGTTGATGTAATGTCTGTGCATGAGATGACCATATTAGGGCTGTCCCCTGTCTGTGACATCATACGGATCAAAATAGAAAAAAACTGTGATAAACGGAGTATTTAGAGCAGTCTGCAGCCTGAGCTTTGGGCTCACAGGGGTTACGGTCCAAACACTGACCTCAGGTATCTGAGCTGTGGCAGGAAATAAGGAGAAGCAGAGCAGGACCCAGTTAAACAACAGGGATTATAAAAAATGCCAGATGGTGACTGATAAATACGGAGAAAAATACCAGACGGATGCGAGCCAGCTACTAATGGTGACAGTATTTTTCCTTCAGCTGTGAACATCTGGAGAGTTCCTGAGATAATTTTGGGCCAAGTTTGAAGAAACCAAACACGGTCATTTTAATTGACTCAAAATTGAATTTTAACTGTTACACCTTTTTAATGATGAGACTCATTTAATAGTGTCCCATTTTAAATAAGAAAGTCAGTCAGAAGAAGTAATATACAGCGGTGATTATTTCCATATGCACAGAGTGGGAACATGTCGGCACCACAGGAAGCAGAGGGATTATTTTCTGCAGCTACAGCAGAGCCACTAAAACACTAAAAAGGCACATTTGAACCAAGTGGGCTGGAGCTGCGTAATTGAATGCATCATGGAGTTTGCTGCATATCTTTCCTTTAGATAGAAAACTTCATATCTGATTTCACTTCACTCTGAAGGACTGGGCCCTGAACTTTTCCAAGCGAAGTGATGAGATGTTACCAACAGTCTCTAAATGTGGGACTCTGTGATCTGCAGACACCTGAAATCCTGCAATCCGAACTGCTCGTGCACCTCTGACCCTGCCGACTGTGAACGCTTTAACGTTACGATAACTCCACCATCGGCAGTCTAATCTGTCCCCGTGAAAGAAGCTATTCAATAACATGACCTCTGATCTCGTTGTGTCACAGCTGTGCTCGTATGTTTGCGGTCTGGTTCCTGGAGCTGCGTTTACTCTAACTAATGTTGCATCATTACACGCGAAATGTTTCAACAGCAGCTCAAATCAAATGTTTCCACTGAATTCAAACCACCGAGAGTTCATCAGATGTGCTGGGAAACGTGAAAAAAGCTTCCTAGGTGGGATTCATGTAAGCATGTACAAACACATGCTAGACTGTTTAGTCACATTTCCTGCTTTTACTTTTAAGCTGAACTTGCGCAAGCTGAAGCGATCACCCAGCTGAGGACCTTTGCCTGTGTGTGGGAGCCGGCGAGCGTGCTGCGTCAGGGTAATGAAAGGCATTTTCAGCTGTGGGGCAAAATCATAACTTAGTGGTGTGCGGAGACGCGTACCTTGAAGTCGTCAATGGTGGGCGTGTACAGGCTGCAGTTCAGCGACTCCTGGGGAAAGAGAGGAAAGTTAGCTCTACATGTGCACAAAAAAAGCTGAACAGGAACGAGGAATGTTCGAGACATGATGAAACGATCGCTTTCAGACTGATGTTTAGTGCTAATTAGTAAATCATCCTGCAGAACTGCAAACAAATCCAGAGGTGACGCATTGGTTCTTGGACACTGAGGTGCTGCCATTTCCCAAACCCAAAACAAACAACCTAACGTCATTTTAAAGAGAACATATTTCTGCCTCCATATTTTATTCTCCATCAAAAGTCTCCTTTGAACTAATTTTGCCAGCTCCATTTTTTATCCTTACACTTTGCCAGGGTAGCTTTGCATGATTCACAGTTTGAAAATAATCTTTTGTCTTATACTGGTCCCCTCAGTCCATCCTCTGTGCCGCACAGATCAGTCAAATCAGCTTTCTGTGTTTTCTAACACCACAGAAGTCAGGCCACACTTCAGACATGGGTGTATGCTGCAGTTATTTTACATGACTCATCTTCCGTAATGAAACACGCTTGCATATCTTTAAGATAAGTCAAACTACTGAAAGAGAAACAGATCCAAATTCACTGAAAATTGAGCTTCGCAAGATCATTTGTCATTGCTTGACTGAATAATGTGAGCAGGGTGAGGTATGCAGTGTCAGCTTGGACTGGTGATTTGACACCCTAATGCAGCCCCTGTGCTCAGTAACCCTAAAACTTCGAAAGTGAATGTCACTGGCTTGCAGTCATACCTTGTTGGGGGCTTCCTTCTGGAGAAGATCGACGCTTTTGAAGAGGTCTTTGCTGCAAAATCTGGAGGACACGGTGATGATGCAGACAAAAGACAGAAACACACTCACGAGAGCTGGCTTCCCTCTCTGCATGGCACGGGCAGCAAAACCATCATCTGCATCACATTATCCTCTGCTGTATGCTGCCCTTCAGCACATTACAACATCCACAAGCACAAATCCACCACATCTGAGAGAAATCCCAAAATCAAACCCTTGCAGAGGCTTTCACTGCCAGACCAGCTGAGATGTGGATGTGGGTTTCTTCAGCCACTGTCCTCTGCTGGACTCCAGCTTAAAGCTGAACAGAGTTGTATAATAAAGAAAATCCTCTCCTTGGTACAGAAATCTTTTTTCAGATTTCCACTCCTCCAGTCGTATGGCCTACCACTGGGAGAGGCTCCAGGTTATCCCAGAAAAATAGGAATTAAACAAATGAATGTCCAAGAAGAAATTCCAGAGGAACGGCAGCTTGAAGTTTCACGGAGGAATGAACAGATGGACTCAACAGCCTCTTCTGTCACTTTCTCCAGTTCCTCCCTCCAGTTTTCACTCTGTCACTCCTCCCATTCTTACTCCTCCTCTGGATTGTCTCCAGCAGGCTCCCTTGCTTCCGCTGCTCTTGACTGCAGTGCTTCATCAAAGCCCTGCAGTGAACAACAACTGTCGTAAAACACCAGGCATTGCTGCATTTGCCGGCTGCATGCATGGATAATAATCAAGCATGGTCCAGAAAATTAGCTGCCACACAGGACACAATAACAGGGGTTGTTACAGCGCTTTAATGGCACATAAAGATGCAAATAGTAAAACACACACAAAAAAAACCCATATGTAAAACACTTGTGGGTCTGGCTACACACAGAAACAGAGGAACAAATGAGGCCAAGCCAAAACCACCGAACAATAATAAAATGCCTGCAGGTAATTACATTTCACAGCAGTTACGCATAACTGCCAGACAAACCACGCTACACTTGGCAAACTCTTGAAGGGGTAACCACTGTTCTTCGTGATGCTGCCACCTTGTGAGGGAAGCTTGCAACAGCATGTGAACCTCTGCCAGTGCATTTGGAATGTAACTAACAGCCACAAATTAACAACAAACATCTCATTAAAAGTAAACTGACAGAGAACATGTTTGCTGGCACCAGAACATCCCAAGAGAAAAACCCATTTAGCCACATGGAAAATTCTGTCAGAGCAGTGGGTCCCAAAGGCAAGAGCGGCTCCGCCTACTTAAAATCTTGGGAACCACTGAGTTAGAGGGTTTAGCTACCAGGCTGCACATGCAAAACCAATCACGGCCAAAATTACCTGAGCTAAAATATTTAATAATTGCAGTGCACCTCATGTAGAACTAGTTGCAACAGTTCCACAGTAAAAGGATGGTACCAGTGCCAAAAACAAACAAAGGAGAAAGTGATCATTACAGTGAGTCACCCTGCTGTATATCAGTAAAGTAAGTGACAGCATTAGTCAGCCCAGCTGTGTAACTGTAAATCACAGCAGCAGCAGCGATGCTCATTGTTGCTGTTTATGGGCAGTCTGCATGTTTCAGCTTCCCTTTCACATGGAAACAAATAGGGAGAGGGCATGGACAATTTTATTTATATAGCACCAAATCACAACAAACAGTAGCCTCGAGGCGTTTCTACTGTAAAGACCCTACAATACAGAGAAAACCCAACAATCAAAATATAGTCACGAGTTGTAAAATTGTCTAAAAATACTTCAACAACACGATTAATGCACAGGAAATCGACAAACACTTCACAGTCGGTCTGTTCGTGGGCCGGCTTGGGACTGGTGCCTGATGTTGAGCCAGTCTGGCAAAGAACCGGCTGTGTGCTATGAAAACTGGTTTTAAAGGGTACAGGACCGAGACCGGCTTACTCCCTGAGCTAGAAGTGAGATTATCATCACATTTTCCCAGTCATGCACATGTGGCAATATTAGACATCAGCGGCAGGGGGAACGAGAACGAGACCTTTCCATTAGCAGCCCACGGAAGAGACACTGAAGACACTTTGTTCTTCAGAACTTCTGAATTAACTCGAGGAATTGTGAAGAAGAAAAATGTTCGAGCAGTTGAACACAGTGAGGTAAAGATGTGGATTTCTAGCCCGTGGAAAAGCAAAGAATTTTGGAAGATTTGCTGGTGGAACCAACTCCCGAATGTCCTCTTACTGCTCATTAGCTTTTAACATTCCTCTCCCCAAAATCCAGCAGCTGCTCTGCTCAGTTCCCAGACATTCATGGACTGCTGTTTAGTGTAATGCGTTTTCTGTGTTTTATTGTGAATAAAATGTGTTTGAGATTTACAGATCATTGCATCCCAACAGACCAAACTGTCATAGAATTGCAGGATAAGGACCCAAGAAACAGGGGGAGGACTGCACTGTTTACACTCACACATGCACCAAGGAGCAATCAATGAAATGAGACACACCTGCGAGGAAAATGCGACACAGGCGCACACAATGCTCCTATGGTCACGAGCTCTGGGTAGTGACCGAAAGAATAAGGTCGTGAATACAAGCGGCAGAAATGAGCTTCCTCCGAAGGGTGGCTGGCCTCTCCCTTAGAGATAGAGTGAGGAGTGCAGCCAATCGGGAGGAGCTCAGAGTAGTTACTGCTGCTCCTCCACATCAAAAAGAGCCACTTGAGGTGGTTCGGGCATCTGACTAGGATGCCTCCTGGGCACCTCTTGGGTGAGGTGTTCCAGGCAGACCCAGGACATGCTGGAGAGATTATATCTCTCGGCTGGCCTGGGAGCTCCTCGGGTTTCCCCAGGATGAGCTGGTGGAGGTGGTTTGGGAGAGGGAGGTCTGGGCTACCCACCCTTTGCAGCTATAACAGCTTCAACGATTCTGGGAAGGTTTCCCACAGGTTTAGGAATGTTTATGGAGATTTCTGACCATTCTTCCAGAAGAACATCTGTGAGGTCAGACGCTGATGTTGGACGAGAAGGCCTGGCTCACTGAGCTCCTGAGAGCGACCCGTTCTTTCACAAATGTTTGCAGAAGCAGTCTGCATGCCTAGGTGCTTGATTTTATACACCTGTGGTCATGGAAGTGACTGGAACACCTGAATTCATTGATTTGGGTGGGTGAGGTTGGTGGTTCAATCCCAGCTGCTCCAGTATGCATGCCAAAGTATCCTTGGGCAAGATATAGAACCCCAAGTTGCTCCTGATGAGTTCACTGAAGTGTGAATTTTAGGCCTCTCTGACTGACAGCTGGATGGTGAGCTGCTAGCTGTCTACAAGCAAACTCTTAGCATTTCTGTACAATGTTATATGTTCAGAGGGGAAAATGTCAGCTAAGCTCCATGTTCTCTTTCATAAATATTATTTTGAAATTATTTTAAAGAAGGTATCCATCTGCCAAGCTGCAAAAGGCTCCCACGGATCCAAAGACAACATTATTGTGAAAATGCTCCCTATCCAGCCCTGAATTTACGGTGCTATCCATTATCGCCATGAATTTTAACATGTACACAGCAACTGAGAGCTTAATATCAGCAGATTCCCTCCTCAAATCTGAGAAATAAATTGAACTCTTACCCAGAGAGAGTCGGCGGGGAGGACGGCTAATGATGAACTGCAGATGAGTGAAGAATGTGTGAGAAGGCTCGTAGACATCAAAGGTCAAAGATTGCCCAAACCAAAAGTGAAATGGTGCTGCCACATAACAGAAAGGTCAAGTTTGTATAATACAGAAACCTTTCAGTCAGCTGCAGCTTTTAGGTAATCTATTTAAAATAAACCAAGCAGGCCTTTTTACACTGAAGGGCGCTGTGGTCGGTCTGGTTTAAATGGCCGTCTCTCCTATAACTCCCGTTTCATATCAGAAATTGTGACAGGGCTGAGCATTCTGCAGTCAACAGGTTACCTGATATGGGAGGGCGTGGATTCCACGGTGTTGATAACACAGATGATAAGCATGCAGGTGAACCAACAGCTCACACGTGGCCATGCATGCGCATCAGAAACAGAGGTTTGGGGACAGTAAAGGCACAGCAGCAGTTCTGGTTTTAAAACACAATTTTATTTTTTGTATTTTCTCAAACTCTGCCGAGTTTACTGGATACAGATTTAGTTAAAGTTCCCTTTTTACCAGTTGCCAGAAATATTCTGGACCTCCAGTTTGTCACCAGTGCCGTGCAGAAACCTCGTTCGACAGCATTAGTTTCCTTTTTCACATTTTTGGTACTTTTTACTGCCAATTTCTGTAGAGACTATAATGTACTGTAGAAAAATAAGACCCTTGGCATCATCGGTGAATTACACTAGCTAACACTGGCTTAGTGGCTATTCTGTGACCAGTTGGCAAGTGATTGTGGGTGGCTGCTGGCAGCTCCGAGCATGAAACTGGTCACAGAGGTATACAGTGCTGCACCAAGAAGCTCCTTGCTATTGCGCTCGTCACCAGCAGATTGCTGCGATTGCCAGCGGTTAACATGGAAGACGCCAGCTTGTCTGCAAACGTTTGCCAACTACTTGCCAAGCGGTGGTGAAACTGAGAAGTGTGACAAAACTGGAAATGGGGACCATTTGTCTTCAAACCTTCTGAAGGCAAACGTCTCACCACAAGTTGGCGTCTTCTACGGAATCTGGTTGAGCGCAGCAGCCTGTTAGCAACCAAAGCTCCCACAAAGAGTTTTCTGATGCAGTAAATCTTTGCGATTGATTTCACCTGGTGACAGCCAGCAATGTCCAGGAATACACATTTTTACCTAGCGACAAGAGCTCACCGGAGGGTCACTGACCAATCACTGGGCCTGAGTGACTGAGTCTTAAAACACTTTGGACAATTTTGTATTTTTTTCCCTTCCTGTTCTTTGGAGTATTGACTCAGCTGCAGAACACTTAAACAATGTTTTTATTTTAACTTAAACTCTCCCTTCGTTACGCTGCAATGAGCCTAGACTGCTGGGTGGCTTCCCATGATGCACTGAGCATTTCTTCTTCTGCTTCACTCACCTCTTCTCACTCTCTGTGTTTATACCCCACTCTGCATTTAATTATCTATTATCTATTATTTAATTATCGTCTTCCACAGCGTATTGTTTGTCCTGTCTCCCTCCCTCCCTTCACCCTGAACCGGTCCCAGCAGACGGCTGCCCCTCCCTGAGCCTGGTTCTGCTCGAGGTTTCTTCCTGTTAAAAGGGTTTTTTTCCTTCCCACTGCCATGATTTGGCGCTATATAAATAAAACTGAATTGAAAATGTTAAAAAAAAAAAAAAAAATCATTGTGAAAATATGTGAAACTAGTATATTTTTCCAAAAACAAAACAAAAAACAAAGCTAACAAACAAAACCCCCAGAGTCTGTTAGTGCTATAGTATCTTGAGTTTTGACAGTGAAGTACAGGCCACGAGGTTTCTGCAGGGCACTGATATCAGCAAAGAGAGTTGTGTAACAAGTATAATTAAAACACACAGATATCAGCTTGGTCTGACGTTAAAACAAAAACGTAACCAGACACGTCATTTCAAACACACACACACACACAAACAAACACACTCAATGCATGCACCCGAGAGCTGAAGACACTGTGCAAAAATACCAGCATTACTTTAAGGATATTAAGTGCCAAAGAGAATAAGACTAACGTCATAAATAAACAATAAAATAAAAAAGAATGAAAAAAGAGAGAGAGATCATTAATAACCACAGCTATCACCAACTTTTACCACCGGCCCCGACAGCCGAATATGGATGTTTGTTCAACAGAATATTAAAAAACCAGAGAGGAAAAATAAAAACAATACATGTGATTGTGCACAGCACTGGACCTTCAAAATGTCTGCTTGCAGGGTTTGGATGCACTCCAGCTCAAAATTTGAAAGTTTTTTACAAAAAAAAAAAAACAATCTTAAATGCATCCACAGGTAAAGTCCAGGGCTGTTCAGAAAGCAAACCGACCAATGAACAACCTTCCAACCTTTAGATTGTCATAATTCATCCAGCTGTGGACAGCCAGCGTTTGGAGAATCATCTAACAACCACTGTGCTCACAAAGTTCTTTATTCTGCACAATACTGAGAACTTTTTGCAAGAAATTCCATCAACATGCGTTCAAAGTCAGCTCAAAAAACACGAGGCCTTTATAAAATGAGTATAAAAGATGGACGTGGGTTCCTGACGCGCTCTCACTCATTAGTTTCAAGTCTTGCTGAATACAACACGAGTTTGTCATGTACATTTTGGTCCCATGTGAGTCAAAAAGGAGGATAAAGGAGAGTTCTTTATGGTGCATTAACGTTTTGATGCACCCCGAACTCACCACACGCCCCTGTGGCTACATGCATCTTTCTCTGCATCTATAACAGAAAACACACTTTCTTTGTTACTACATGTGACGACTGCACATATAAAGCTTCTGTCTTATAAGCAGAAGATGCAATTCTGTTTCCAAGTTGAAGTAATAGGTCTGAAAGTTCTGGAGCATTGAAACCAGCACCTTCTGGTGTTTTCTTGCATTTCATTGTTAAGGTTGCACTTTTAACGTATTCCCTTTTTGATCCACGGATGAAAGCCTAGCCTCTCTCCTTCATCGCCTGTTACAGTTTTGAGGAAGAGGTGAAGGAAGTTGTGAGAGTCCGTTGATGCTTACTCTCCTCACCATCTGCCCCTGTCCTGCTCCGCCAGCTCCAGCTCCCCCCTGCAGGGTTTGGGTTAGGCTAACTTGAGCAGTGCTGAAGGAGGTTATTCGCCCACTTCCAGCAATTTGTAGGTTCACTGTGGTGGCATAACTGGCCTTCTGGTTCCCCTGTTTGGTAGGAGAAGAACTGGAAAATGATAGTGGTGATGCTCTTGAGGGCAGGGGAGAAGACACTGCGGATACAGGAGGTGCTGTGGTATTGATTTGAATCTGAGGCTGTGGTTGGACATGGAATTGGTGGTGTTGGTAGGGGGCAGGAGGAGAGGTCATTCCTGAGGTGGAGAGAATCAGACATGAGGAGGAGAGGCTTTGCTCAGAGGAAGGTCGGGCAACGTAGGCGCAGATCAGCTGGCTACGACAGCTGCCTTCTTCTAGCTCAGGATCTTCCCAGTTTATCTGTCTGTCTGATGGAACAGGAGAGGACACAGGCATAGGAGAGGAGGCACTGATGCTGGAAGTATCACCTGTATCAGGGATATCTGTTCCATTATATTTGTTTGAAAGCTCTCGCACATCTGGCCAGGGCACGCTGGTAAAATGCTGCCCACCCAGGGTACCCTTCCCTGGGGTAATCCTGCTGGATGAGGATGGGGACTGAAGCCCATTTTGAGGGCTGAGGCAAGAAGGTGAGCTGCTGTATGAGGACCATCCACTCCTTGGACTGACTGGACAGGTGTTTTGCTGGTCAAAAGAAGCATGGGCATTTCCACTAAAACCTAGGGACCTTCGGCTGCTGTCTGCCCAAGAGCGGCGCTGGGCAGCAGCAGTGTTGATCCGGGCCGGGCTAGAAGGTCTGTCAGCCAGGCTGGAGGAGAAAGACCTGCGGAGGCTTTGGGAGGTAGTAGGGCAGGGTCCAGAAGGGGAGGATGCTCTAAAACTACTTCGTGGGACAAAAGAGGAAGAAGAAGAAGTTGGAAAAGATGCCAGTGTTGATGAAAAGGAAGGCGAGGCAGAGGAGGGAGCATATCTGGGGTTTCTAGGCTGAGGTGTCGCAACGTTATTTGTCCAAACATTCACTGACACACCAATAGGAGGGGGGGAGAGGATGCGGGGGCTCAGACATGAAGAAGAACTCGCTGAAGATGTAATGGGGAGCTCCAGCGTCAGGCCTAAAGGGTTACGGGAACTTGTATTTCCTACCCTTGAGCTCCGGGGATGGGGAGGCTTGTTTGCCATGGGGGAGGAGAAATTGTGCTGCGGAGGTGGAGAGCAAAGGTAAGCGAATGAAGCTGGAGCTGGGGAGGGAGACGGGGACTGAACTCGTGAGTTAGGTTCGGATGCAGAAAAAGGCCGGGCTACACGGTTGTGTGATCCTGACCAGAGAGAATCTTGGGATTGTTGCCTCACTGTGGCACTCCCATAAGCTTGTGGCTCATTCTGTGGACTTACTGACCAACCTCCATTACTGAGAGCACCATTAAAGCTGCAGCTCACATGACCGAATGCTGTGCTGTTATTGTTGTTGCTGTTTGGGTTCTGTGAAGAACCAGTTTTGGAGTGAAGGAACGAGGGACGTGGTGAAGAGGATGAAGTATAGGGTGACTGATGATGGACTGGACTTGGAGAGCGTTGGGAAAGAGAGGGAGAAGGGGGCATGAGGGTCGGAGAAGTGCAAGAAGACCAGAGAGTGGATGGTGGACACTTTGGATGCTGGTACCCATCCTTAGTACATGCTAACTGGGCGAAAGCAGGTGTACTGGTACCTTGCTGACTGGGAGGAGGTTTAGGAGAAGGGGAACGCCGTCGTAGGTGAGAGGAAGGTAAGGAGGGAGTGGAGGAGGGGCTTTGGTTTACACTGTTGCGGCTAGTGCTGTCTTTTGCCATACTCTGACTGATGGACTGGCTGATACAGGAGGCAGCTAAGGATTTGGTAAATGTGGAGGAGCATGGAGGAGAGCGCAGGGTAGAGGATGGTGTAGGCGAGGGAGGAGGGCCTCTTACAGATGGAGAGAAGGAAGGTGCAGGTGAGGGGGTAGACGGTGCTCTCCTGGCTAAAGAGGGAGTTGGGGATAGAGCCTTGGAGACACTGCTTGGGCACACAGGAGTGGGAGAAGATTCTGCAATATCCCTGAATGGTGAGGAGCAAGGAGGTGCTCCGACTGAGGAGGTCAGAGGAGCTCTAACAGGTGAAGGGGAGTGGTGCCCTAGGCTGGGTTTGAAGGCTGAGGGGACAGGGGTGAGGTCTGTGGCCTGGTCAGGGGTGGCAATAGCTGGGGTAGCTCTCTCCTCCAGGATGGAAGTCTTGAAGATGGGACGTTTGGTAGGGCATCCAGAACTTTGCTCTTCTGGGTCCCTGGAAGTGATAGAGAAGCACAGATTAAAAAAAAAATCTCTATAAACAAACAAAAATCACTGCTGTTATATCCAAACAGCTTTTCTGACATTTCGACTCTTTTCTTAAAAAAAAAAAATCTAAGGCCACAGTGAAAGTTAAGAAACATGATGTGATGCTGGTTCATTAACTCGGCTTGTAAGCAGTTAAGTGGACGTCCCTTCGATTTTTATACATGCAGTAAAAGCTTTTGCTTACAATTATTGTTGCAATGACATTTTCTCACGTCACTGTGGCCTCAGCTGCAGTTTTTACCGGTCAGTAAGGATAGTCTATTTCTTATCTCGAAATATCGATTTTTCTCCTCATTTTAACAGCGACCGGTTGGCTTTAAGACGTTACTGCTGCCAGAAGGTGGCAGCAACGCTGGAAGCTGTTTGCCAGCAACCAGTGAAAGCTAAAAACAGAAGAACGTCCACACATCTTACGGTTGTAGCGCAGTGAGATTATCTGCGAGCGCACCAACAGGAGGAGCACACAAAGCCACGTGTGTGAAGTTTGATGGGTCTAGTTTAAAAACATGCATCTGTGGTGTGAAGTTGAACATTCGAGGACAAATTCATTCTCGAGTTTTGGCCGACGTTAATGTATTTATGTGGAACTTGACCTCTGACCTCAACCTTCAGGTCAAGGTCACTGAGATTTGAACTTGCTCTAGATTTTTAGTAAATGCATTTTCTTTGAAACAGCGGAGCTAAAGTGACATCCAGCAGCACACGAGTCTAACACAACCATTCAAAGTCATTTCAGTGCAGTTTGGGGTGGAAGACGAGTATAATACTGCTCAATAAATATCAAATAGTACTTTTGCTTGAAGTACCGTCACTGGAAATGCTCTGCTGCATTGCTTCTAGGATCTAGTCAGTTTTCCTGTCAGGCTTCAGGCTGTCTCTAAATATTCATTCATACAGTTTTTTTGGGTTTTTTTTTTGCCAGGGTCCGGAGGAGGTCACACAGAGGAAGAACGCTGGCTTAACCTCTTAAAATCCTAAAGGATTCACCCCTGACCCGGCCAGTGTTAGCGTGGATGTGGATCTATGCTTCTATATGGAGTCCTCACCTATTTGGCATACCTAAATGGATTCAATTCTACATATTACAACAGAATAACTTTAGGGGCAAAATACATGTGCGAGACTTGATTTGAAACCCTAACCCTATATCTAATCTTAGAGGCGCTGGCGGTCACATGGCGGATAATTAGAGTTTAAGTCAGAGCTCTGAAGTCCCTGCTTGGTACCACATGTACTCAGACGGGTCACCGAGTCATTGTTCCAAATGAAAACAAAACTAGAATAAAAATCATCGTTGTTTTCAATCATCAAAAGCTTTATCTGCCAAAGTGTTTTGAGCTATATCTCATTTTTTTATATTTTCTTCCAAGCAGACAGATGTTTTTAAAGTGGTCTTGTGTAATATTTCTGCAGCTTTCTGAAGAGCTTTCAAAGGTTTTCTTTGGGCATTGGCTCCTTTTTCACTCATTTCTGTCCAATCCTTATACCTGACCATTTTCAGAGGAATGTTTTGTTTCTTAAGCATCTTAACTCTGACCCATGAATCAGTCAAGCATAAAAAAATCTCCAAACTCAAGGGATGAACCAGCGTTGTGTCTACGCATAACAGAAAAGTTAGCAAAGAACCAACTTTAAACGGCATCTTTAGGAACTTTGTTGCCAGCAGCTTGTCACAAAAACACGTCATTTGTTTCCATTTCTTTTGTTGAATCGGTGAAAAATGCAGAGACAGCTCAGTTTGACAGCACAACAGCATTTTTCACCGACAAAAGAGCTATTACCCAAAAACATGGCATATCTCAGCACGCTGTGCAGTGTGTCCTTAAAGTTTCCTTTTGATTAAACTGGACAAGTGGAGGGCGAGAAGTGTGAGGCCTAAAACGATGCAGGTGAGCAGTATCTGAAAGTCATGTCCTTAAGAAACAGGAAAAAATGCAGCAAAGACCTGACAGGACCTGAGAGATGATCTGCTGTTCACTGAAGCAGAAACGATCTCCGTGGAGGGGCGGCTGCCAAGAATTCTTAAGGAAGGGAGGAAAGGCTGAGGTCTGCCACATTACACAAGAACTGGACTGAAAATCAGTGGCAGCAGATCTGATGGAGGGATGGATCCAAGTTTGACATTGTAGGGTCAAGTTGTGAGTATGCACGAAGGAGGTCAGGAGAGAGTCACAACAGCGAGTGTCAGCAGCCATCTGTGAAACACGGTGGAGGCTCTGCTGTGGTTCGGGCTGCGGTTCAGCCAGTGGTGTTAAAACTGATGGAAATATGAACGCAGAAAAGTACCATCAGATTTTGACAACACGCAGTACCATCGCCGTGACAATGATCCCAAACCAACGCAGTAAAAGCATGCCCGGATACAAAAACACGCACTGTCAGCCATGGATCGGCCTCCTCAGAGCTGGACCTCAGCGCCGCTGAAGCAGTGTGGGATCATCCTGACGGAGACCAGAACAGAAGGCAGGAACATCCAAAGAAGAGCTTTGGATGTCCTTCAGGAACCCTGGAGAACAGTTCCTGCAGACGGCTTAAAGGAATGCCTCAGAAATCAGGCTGTTTTTGCCTTATTTACTGTATTTGTATGTTTGCAGATGTTTCAATAAATCGCTGCACTATTTCCTATTTTCCTGTAAAACAGAATAAAATAAGGGGTAGGTTGACACTTTTGCACAGCACTGTATACATTTTTAAAGCTTCAGAAGAAGAATTTTACCAAACGAAGGCGAGTGACCGCAGGCACATTTTCCTGCTGATGAGGTGCCAAATTAACATTTAGTCTGGCAAGAAATGAAGTGCCAGATATCAAAAGATCAGCAGAGGCCTGAGGCGCAAGCTTCAGTGAGAAGGTTTGTCCCGGCTTGAACATTCTGAAAAACATTTCTTTATTTAAGAATAGTAATCTAAGAGATCAAAAGAGGAAAACACGTTTAACTGACATTCCTTAAACTGAAACGCACGGGTTAGGTTAGAGGTGGGTTTATTAGTGTTTAGGATGAGTTAACAAAGACAGATGAGATTCTGCGTCACCTTGTTAACAACCTGCTATCAATAATAATTGTTATTATTTTGCCAAAACACTTCTTCACAAATGCAGATTTATTCTGCGCATTCCCAGCACCACATTTTTATTCTTGGACTCTACTTTGCTTGACTCACGCTTCAAAAACATCTGTCTTTATCTTTTACTCGACCTCGGAGCAGCTCTTCAGTTGTCGTCTCAAGTCCGTCTCTTTAAACCAACTTTCTCCTGACTGGCGGGGGGGGGGGGGGGGGGGGGG
>JAVDPK010002912.1:83327-103275 GCA_034780415.1 Cichlasoma orientale | reverse complement strand
AACAGCACGTTTGAGCATGAAGATCCAACGGATGGTTAAAGCACATACAGTGATCTCATTACTTTAAGTTTTGGCCATGTTTAATGTGAACATGTGCTACTGTTACAGGAAAAGCAAGCAGAATAGGTGCACCTTAAGTTGTGTTTTGCCCTTTAGAGCTCTTCTCCAATTCTGTCACATTTGTTCACCTGTGCTACCTGCTCCACACATACCTGTGGTCACCTTCAGTCGCACGGTTCCAGGAAACAGATGATGCCTGTTTGCCCAGCGTGGTCAGCAGGTCCGATGGCCTTCGGCTGGTGAACGTTGGGAGATGGTCTGCAGATTGCACTGATGACGGGCATGACTGGGTGGGATCTGATGGACCTGGTGCTGCCTCTTCTCTCGATCTGCGATCCCCTCGGGTCTCTGTGAGTGCGCGACAGCTTACCGAAGGATCAGACGTCACGAGTGAGGGCGGGCTCGAGGAAGGTGGAACAGCAAGCTCTCCCGAGGAGCTATATACACTAAAGTTCACGACTGAATCCTCGCTGACCTCATTTGTATCATACTTTTTCTCCTCCGTCTTGTCTGGCAGCTCATTTTTCAGCACAGTGCTGCCTTCGTCTGCCAGGGGAAGCGTTTCTCTCCGGGCCTGCTCTCTGCTCCGTCCTGGGTGAGGTGATGCGGAGCGGTTGCGCTCTCCTGAAGATGCTTTTGGATTTTCAGGCCCTGCATAAACATTCCCATCTTTATTCAGTAAATGCTTGTTATTTATGGAACTGTATTCTGTTTTAGCTTGTATACACTGTGCAGCTGCTGTGTCCGTGTCGTCTCCATCTTTGGACACATTCCTCCAGCAGCCAGCAGACAGACTTGGCTCTGAGAGAGCAGGCTGAGTGAGGGTATTTCCAGACTCTCTGATTGCGTAAACAGGATGCCGACCACTCTGCTGCTCCAGCCTGCAGGCAACCAGGGGAAGAATCAATCCAAACTACACAAATAACAACATGCTAAACCTTATATCTGGTATAAATAATACAGTAGCTGCATGTAACGCCAAAATGGAGCTGAACTGGAAACCTGCTGAATGCCGTCTCGCTTGTTTTGAGAATCCAATTAATTTCAATATGTGTTTTGATGGAGCTTGTAAAATGTTTTATGAGAAAGACTTTAGCAATTACACCGAGTTCCTGTCGGATCGCGACGTTGATGTTTCAAAACGATTTTTACTGCCATTAGTTTAGCTCAGCGTTTACTTGCAGGCACACGGTTATACAGATATTTTAAATATTTACTGGAACTAGAAGAGATTCAATTGGACATACAGAGCTTTTTTCAGAGAAATGGAAACAGGAACGCCTGACACAAAAAACAGACTTTAGAGCTGACATATTCTTTAAAATTAAAGGAACAATTTCAAAACGCATCAGACCCTGGCCCGGATAAACAGAAGAAAATGGATGGATGGATGGATGGATGGATGGATGGATGGATGGATGGATGGATGGATGGATGGATGGATGGATGGATGGGACACTGAGGCTTCAAAATGCAGAGTTCAGAAATCAGTGGGTGATTCTACAGCCCTCTTTTATGTATAAGCTAAACATTTAGTGGCCTTTCAGAACAACTGTAACTAAAGAGACCACAGTACTGACTAATGTTTATTCATTTATATATATTATTAATCAAAATGTATCATCGCAACTCAGCTTTTCTACTCATTCCTTTATTTTTAATGTTATCATACTTCTTTTTTCATTTAGGTCATTTCTGTAAACACTCACCCATCTCTTCTCTGTGACACTTCAGTAACTGGATGCACATCCCTGTTATGGTTCAGGGCGTCATCTGTGGAAGAGTCGCGGAACTCCGAGGCTCTACAGTCCAAGGTGCTGTTACTGGGGGAGCGGCACAACCTGGAGCTCCAGTCTTCAGCTTGTGTGCTGAGGTGCTGAATGATTGTTGTAGAAGATGAGGACGCTCCAGCTGAGGTGTACCTGTGCTCATAGCTGTTCAGCTGGGTCTGACTAGGTGACTGATTATTTAGCAAAGTGGCTGGATTTTCTTCAGGTGTGGTGCAAGTCTGGGAATTTTCACTCGAACTACAGCCCACGCCAGAGTCTCTTTCTTTCAAGGCAGAGATGAAGTCTCTCGGTCTGGAGAGGGTAAATCCATTTGTCTGATGGTGGCAGGTTGTAGTCAGCTGTTCTTTGACAAACATATGACCAAACAACAGAGGCTCAACTGGCTCAATCGCAGCCTCCCGGAAATCTAGGAAAGAACAACATAACACAGACTATGAGCCATATCGTGTCATAGACTGGCTCCAAAGGGGTATCGAGCAATGCGGTGCTCAGAGAACATAGTATGTCAGCGCAATTGTACCAGCAACAGGCAAAAAAATATGTCTGGAGCCGTATTTGAAGTTTTCCCAGTTTTGAGACAAATGATTTTAGTGAAAGTTTACCAATGGGAGGGAAGGATGCTGCTTACTGACATACATAACAGGGTAATAAATACAGAGGGTTACCCACGCAATCAGGACCTGAAGCTTCTACTAGAAGCCAACCTTCAGTTAGAAGGTCTTCAAAAAATCCCAATGTAACAGCATCTTAGCAGAAGTCAGAAAAGACAGCCTACCTTGTGTGAGGCTCTCTGCTGGTCTTATTGTCATCTCTTCCTGGATCTCTGGGGTCTCCCAGCTCATGGTTTGAATCTGGTTCTGCTCTCTTGTTTGAACCTGAGGTTGCTGCCTAGTTTCTTCAGCCTTGGAGTAAGTTTGGGTTCCAAATCTGGTGTCTGACTGACTGGTTTCAGTTTGATATTGTTTTTGGTACTCAGCTGTGGTTTGAGATTGGGCCTGTATATGACTTTTAGTTTGGCTTGGACTTGAGGGTCCAGACAGTTTAGCTGAGACCACTGATTGGTTCCTTCCAGTACTGGACCGTTTCTGATGCAGCGGGACCTTCATGGTGCTGGCTTTGGCACTGTACATTCGAGCCAGTGTCTGGACCTTGCTTAGAATACGCTCTGAGTTTTCTATCAGCACAGGGTCCACCACTGGGCTTGCCTCAAATAACCCAATACCAGCTACGTCTGATCCCATGGCCTCAAACAGGGCTCGGTTGGCAGTGACAATCCTGGAGTGGCGGGACCATCGACCCACTTTTATCTGACTGGGAAGATCCTCTAGATTCCTCATCGTCTTTGCTTGGCCTCTGTTTTCGGTTCTAGTCCCGATGTTCTGGTTTTTTGTCTCACTGTTTTGGCACTGTTCTGTGGAGTTCACAGGTGTAGAGCTTTCTTTATGACTTCCATTAGCTTCTGTTGATTCTGTTGGATTAGGCTGATGCCCATTTTTAATAGCTTGGTTAACAGCACCAGTTTTGGTTGTTTCATCTCTGGATTCCACTTCCAGTGAATTTATACTCATCGTCACCTCCTCTCTTTCCACCAAAGATGCTTCACAGACATTTTCATTTTGATCCTGAATCTTTGTCTCTTCTCCAACAGGCCTGCTTTGGTTCGACTGCAGAATCACTGAGCTTGGAGTCTCCTTGTCATGACTCACAGTAGAGGATGGAGACTTGATTTGGACCTCTGCATCAGAATCCAATGAACTTGTTGGTTTATCAGCCTGCTCCTCACTCTCCACATCTGCTAGTGCTGGAGTTGGGGAAGAAACTGGACCAGAGGAAGAACAGCGCTCTTGATCTGTATCTCTGTCTAATGCTTCGTACTTTAGCCGTCCACTTTCTGGCTCCCCCTGGTGACCACCCACATCAAAGCGTGACATGGTCTCCTTTACCAAGCCAGAGGGAATTTGTGAGAAACTGTTTCTCCTTCTTGGCGCTACGCCTTCTGAAGGCTCTTCATCCTCTGCCTCTTCCTCTTCAGCCTCAGCTGCAGCCTCATAGTAACTTCTTATCTTTTCAATGATCTTCTTGTCTCTCTTGGTGAGGTGGGAACCTCTTGTGGGTGGGTGGCATCTCTTGTTGGGGTGATCCGGAGCACCTAGATTTGAGGAGGAAGTGGTGGACTCATATTTGACCGTCTCACTTTGTGCGAGTTCTTTGCTCTCGTTTTCTCTCTCTGCCGAGACGAATGGATGAAGATCTGGTGTTTGGGGTGGGACGATCTTACGTCCATCCTCACTGTCACTTGTTTTCTTCTCTTCTTGATCTTTCTCTTGTACTTCTCCATGCACTTCCGCTTCCTTTTCCACTTGACTTTCTGCAACTTGAATTTCTTGGATTTCACTTCCGGTCGTCTCATTTTCTCCTGTGTGACTTTGGACGGTGTCATTCTCAAGCTCCGTTTTTTCCCGCTCCTCTTGCATTGTGGGTCTTTGTTCTGGGCTGGAGGGGCGAGCAACTGGGGGCAGTGGGCAGGTGAAGTTGGTCTGGTTAGATGGAGGCTCTTGGGGCTGATCCTGGAGCTTCTCCTAGAAAAAAGTAAGAAGAAACTTACTCTCATATGAACACTAGTGTGAGCTAATGTAGTTGGTGGAATATGGACACCAGTGGGTTTGTAAAATGCAACTATCTGACCAATAATATGGCTGCTGTGCGCTTCATTGGACTAACAGACCGTTGTAACAGAAGTATAGAAATCTGTGTAGACGCTTCTAAGACTCTACACTGTTGTGCGAGCACTTTGCATTTTTAAGGGTGCGGGGAGTAAGACTTAAAGAACACTTGAAGTTCAGTTTTGTTCAACTTTGCTGAGAACAGACAAGCAGAGTTTTGAGATCAGCAGCTCTGGGGTCTGTTCAGAGTTCCTATAAAAGCTTTGGTTCCTCTCAGTCGACCTTTTCTTTTAATAAGATTGCCAACAAATGGGTTTTGAGGAATCAGACTCGTCTCCTTAAACATGTGGTTGAGCACGTGTTCGAGCAGCAGGGGTCAGGTTAGGGTGCGTGTTCTGCTTTCTAACCGTCATGTGGGTGCGGATGGCAGTGAGCCCCTCTCTGGCTCTGCTCTGGTTGATGAACTCCAGGATCTCTTCTGTGATGGACAGAGTGGGAGCAGGGCTGAGCGGGGTCAGCTCCTCCTCTTCCTCCTCATTCAAACAGAAATGAAAAGACACGATTAAAAGGATACTGTGAGTGTTTCGTGGTCATATTTTAACATACTGCTGACACTCAGCAGGTCAGGACTGAAGCAGATATAATTACTCCACCCTTGATCCCGGGCCTTCTTTCTCTGAGAGCACAGCGCTAACGTGTCACAGTGAGTTACCTCCTCCTTGTTCGTCCGCAGCTGAGGCTTCAGGCTCGCTTCTTCCCGCTCAGCCTCCACCTCGATGACCGAGGAGGCGAGCGTGCTGCAGCTGCCCGCTGAGCCCAGACTGTCAGCGTGGCACAGCTCTCCCTCACTGCCCGCCTGCTGTTCATAATAACAGTTCTTTTTCAGGTTAACGCTCCAACACAAACAGCAGTCAGAAGCTCGTGATGTTTCAGTGGATTCCCTGAGAAGCTGCATTTTCCACTGATATCGCAGCTGTAACACGTCTCAGCTGTGAGTCGGGTTCTGTCCTTCACATTTATTAAACATCACACAGATCGGTATTATTTCTGACAGATAACAAGCTGCACCTGTGATGCTAGAACGTCACTACGTGCTTGTGTTCATTCACCGGAATCCTCATTCAAAAACTGCACTTTGTATTTATTTATCTAAAATGAAAATATGTTTAATGACACACATGTGTGACAAATATGCAAGAAACTGAGCAGGCAGGGTGGGGGCAAAAACGTCTTCACAGCACTGTAGATCTTACGATAATAAGACCAACTGCGTGAATATTTTATGATTAAAATGATAGATTCATATAAATAAAATAAAGTTGTGGTTGGATTTGAGGCTCTTTGATGGTCAGTGAAGCGTTTAATAGCTTTGCTAGAATACAGTCTGAAAACATCTTACCTTCAGAGCTGCCAGATCCCCCGGGCGGCGAGACAGAGGGGTGAGATGGGTGGATGAGAGCAGAGAAACAGAAATATTATCAAATGTTTTCAGGCACATGTCTGAACAATGTTTTAGCTTCAAAGGAGGCAGCTCTGCAGGCCTGAACCAAACCCAGCAGAGCTGTCGCTGCAGGAGACATTAACTGCCTGCAGTCTTCTTCAAAAACAGCATTCAACAAATCAAGAGCTGACACATATCTGTCCACACAGTCTATATGCAAATACATCTGCAAAATCAAACACGCTGCGCTCGCTGTGGCATCAGCTTACAGCTGGCAGAAGCTTTTACAGGGTTGACAAGCAGTCATTTTGACGAGTGTGAACTGATTCTGTTTAACAGAGGTCAGCAGCACGGCCACGAATCAGTCTGTGACGTTTTTGAGGTTTCTGTGCTGCTCCAGGAGCAACAGCACCCCCTGGCTGTCTAACTAGTCAGTGCAACAACTGGCGGGGAGCAGCGGCTGGCGGTTGGATTAGTTCATGAGAAGTTCTGAGATTCAGGCCCAGTCCCAAAGTCCACATTTTTGTGGCCTTCCCATCATTTCTGCCAACATCGCCTAAAGGCATTACCCACAGTTCACATCACTGCAATGCTGAGCACGGGTTTGTAGGGGAAGGCTTGGACAAATGTACCAGAAGAGCGAGAACAAACAAGCACAGGAGCAACCGACCAGAAAATGACTGGAAAATGAATTCAGTCCACACTGATCTTTTTTTTTTTTTTGCTTTTGCAACGAACAGCCTGAAAGCATTAACAAGGTCACAGTGTCACATCCTGGTCTGAGTTCCAGCTCACTTAATTTAAAAAACATTTTAATTTCTGACTTTTTAATGATGCCGTTTAAGCCTGTGTGTGTGTGTGTGGGGGGGGGGGGTCTTAGGGGGAACATTGGGTTTGGGCCTTATCAGTGTGAAGGAGAGTCTGAGTTGTCTCACCATTGGGATGAAACACAGCTTCGATGTCTTTGGCAGGAGCTGGAACAGACAAAGAGATGCAGATTAGTGCAACATAGCATCATTCTATGCAAAAGCTTCTTGTTACACAAGAGCAACACTCTGACTGCCTCGTGGAAACGACAGAATCATTAAGAGATAAGCTGCTGCGTGATTAACGGTGCTTCTGGGTTCAGCCCGAGTCTCCTCGGTTTGCAGGTTGTCTCCCTTCTGTCTTCTCCAGCTTTAAAGGAGAGTCTTCATCGTCTCATGAACTCAAAAAGGATGGTAACACACTGGATCCAACACTGATGTTTAGTCAGTTCAGTTTGTTGGGGCTCTATGAAGTTTAATTTGCATGTTTTCTATAATCTAAAGCTTAATCTGGTCTCTGCGGCTGCAGTTCAGGTTCACACGCAGGTCGCCTGCTGCTGTGAGTCAGCAGAACCTGCAGGCAGACTGCGGGAGAAAGATGGCGGCAGCAGAGACACGTCTACAGGACGTGATGCTGCATCTACAGGACGTGATGCTGCATCTACAGGTAGATCTTTATGACCCTGAGCTGCCACTGAAGGCCTGTTTGAGGGACTGTCCTTCTTTAAGTACCTGACTGCCTCCTGGTGCGTCTGTACGGCAGGTTTCCCTCCAGCAGAAGCGGCAGATTCTTCCTGGACTTCTCAGGTGTGTACATCAGCAGCTCTGGAGGCTCTGAAGGGACAAACAGAGCAGAAAGAGCCCCTCATTTTACATGTTTTCATTTAAACAGTCCTTTTGCTGCCCCAGAAGTGAGGACAATGTGAGAAAGCACACGGATGTAAAGAAAGTAAAAATGTAGTTCTAATGCACCTTTCAAGATAAACATCACAAAGTGCTTCACAACAAAATATCAGAGCAAAACAACAAAAGAGAGTCAAAATCAAACAAATGCATGTAAAAACAACGAGAGAAGGAAACAAATATTAATGTGCAGGGAGAGGAAATGATCCCCACTGGCTTCATTCAGGTAACACTGACACTGCTGTCTGTGACGGCCATGATTTGTCTGCCCTAATATAACCGGCACGTTTTCTTTCTTAAACTGCATTTTTATATAAAAGTGCACAAAAGTTCACAACATGCTGGTTTCCCCACTGCGCTTCAGCAGTTAAGTGTGGCTCCAGGAGCATCAGCGCCCCCTGGCGGTCTAAAGAGTCAGTGCAACAAGTTGTGGAGAGCAGCTGCTGGCGGTTGGTGTTAGTTCATGAGACGTTCTGAGATTCAGGCCCAATCCCAAAGTCCACACACACACTTTGAACACGGGTTTGTAGGAGAAGCCTTAGACAAACGCACCATAAGTGAGAGAACGAACAAGCATGGGAGCAACCAACAGGAAACGACTGAATAATCAGAGGGATTCATCAACATGATCTTTCAGACCACACGGATCTTTGGTTTTTGTTTTGCTTTTAGATTTTTCTTAATTATTTTGATTTGAAGTAAAACAAGTTCCAACGAGCCAGATGTGTCCGCCATGCGTTGGAATGACCCGTGAAGAAAGTACAAACTGTCAGCGAACAGCCTGAAAGCATTAACGAGGTCACAGTGTCACATCCTGGTCTGAGTTCCAGCTCTCATGAACTCACACGTGGGCTCCTGCACCATTTAAGAAACAGAAACCAGTGCAATGGTCCCTGCAGCAGACAGCGTTTCATGCTTTTCCTGTCCGCACATGACAGCAAAGTGAATCCCTGCTGGTCGGACCTCCATGTGACGCTGGGACTGTGACAGCTGGCTGCTTCACCTGCACAGGAATACCCACAGCGGATTTTAGGGAAATGAGAACTTTCGTCCTCTTTTAGCACAATGCCAGCCACATGATGAAAAAAAAATGCTTGAAAAAGTACCTCCGAACAAAAGAGCCTATTTATTAAAAGGAGCTGAGTGTGTCACCGCTCTGACAGTGTCACCTCATCAGCTACAGTTCGTAATGAAAAGCCTCAGAGAACCCGGAGAACCACAGGGAGCTGTAAGACAGCACTGCAGTAAAAAGAGAGCAGCATCATCACTGTGAGCCAGAGCAGAGGAAGATGAAGAGGAGGTCCAGCAGCTGCAAACTGTTTGGTAAGACTGCAGCGTGAACGTGCAGGCCTGCAGGAAGGCTTCACTCAGGACAAAGATAACAGGTAACATCTCACTTTCAAAACACCAACGTGAACTTTCCAGGTTTTATTTCAGCCTGTGGCAGAATCAGTGTGGAACAATCAGACTCCTCCCTCCTGGTGTATAAACATTTTGCACAATTATTGTGCAATCATACAGCCACATTTTTGAAGGATCGTGTTCTCCAGGCCCTCCGGCAGCTCAGAGCCGGCTCTGTGCTGGAAATCACTGCGTGGGCTCAGGAACGCTTCTGAAAACCAGCAGCGGTGGTCACAGCTCACCTCTGCACCCACACGAGGAGCCCCAACGCTGCCATGCAGAGGACCAACTGAGGACACCTCTCCACTGCGATAGAAATCTGTCCTGTGGTCTGACCCATCAGATTCTGATGTTTGGAAATCATGGACGCTGCCAAAGAGGAGCGAGGCAATCTGGCTTATTATCAGCGCTTAGTTCAAAGTTAGCTTCCATGATGGTATGTGAGGTGGGGGCATCCAGCCAAAAACACTGGATCATATATAAAGCAGGAATTAGGCCCCCAAACACTTCCAGAGTTATTAGGCAAAAAGCTCTGAGCGGGAACCGTCCCGTGCACTCAGTGTCGGTGTGGATCTGAGAGGAAGGAGATGACTGACCCTGACCTGACTGACGCCTGCCTCGGTGATAGCCGTGGATGTCGTCCAGCCGCGGCGACGCAGACAACTTCTTCAGGTGGTCCTGGTCAAACTGAGGAGCTGAAACACAGGAAGTGATGTCACCCCATCTGCAGAAAACAGCTTTACACGTCTGATTTGTTCATGAATTAAACAGCTCAGAGTTCGTTTTAAAGCTCTGCGTGTGTGTGTGTGTGTGTGTGTGTGTGTGTGTGTGTGTGTGTAACACTCACACTGACAGAAGTTGTCTCCCAGGACCTGCCTCGCCTGGAAACAATCAGATCAGCTCAGTGAATCATGGTGACAGAAACCGCATCAGTTAATCAGTCAGACGTGAGATAAAAGAACAAAGATAAATGTCTCCTCACAAATCCTCAAGTCAGTCACTCTTAATGAGGTGCAATTAAAATAACAGAGATAAGAAGAGCAGTGCGGTTACTGATGATGAGGCTCCTGTTTTTCATCCTGGTTGGGAGTTTGATTAATTTGGTTCCAGAGGCGGGGCTTCTGCCAGCATTGAATCGATTAACTTTTGAATTTAATTCAGATCAAATAGAAATGAGCAAAAGTGTCAGTCAGGCATGGCTTTGATGTTCTCTAAAAAATATCACAAACTGATCTGGATCCAGATCTCATGCTGTTGGATGCAGGGGCTCAGTTCATGCAGGATACGGAGGGAATTTCAGCCTTGGATGCTGTGACGGAGCTGAGGCTGACTGTGAAGCATTCACGTCTTTTAAACTCAGTAAATAGAAATCATTCCTGGCAAAAGCAGAGACACGTGAGACACTGCAGCTTCCTAACAGAGCGTCAGCACACTGTTACACCAGCAGGTGGCAGCAAAAGGCTACAAAAAACTTCTGATGACCCCAGCCTTTACTAAACTCTTAGTTCTGTTAATGTACTACTACTACTACTACTACTACTACTACTACTACTACTACTATTACTACTACTACTAAGGAGCATAAAAAAACAAACATTTTCTCGATCTTTGCTGGCAGTATTACAAACATGCAGCTGCTCTCTGGTATAAATCTAATCATCACTGGCTACTGCAGTTAATGAGGACCTGAATAAACTAAACTGAACTGAAATCAGTGCTTTGTTTTGTGTTAAGTGCAATAAGCAAAGTAACTACAAATACTGCAAACAGAGCCCTAAAGCCACTACAGTGCGCTGTACTTTGAACCTTCTGCTTCCACAAGTGAAGTGAGCTAAAACTGCTTTGCAATACAGTTCAACTCAGTTTTATTTATATAGCACCAGCTGACAGCAACATTTGTCTCAATGTGCTTTATACTGTAAGGTAAAGATCGGATAATATTAGAGAGAGAACGTTAACAATCAGATCGTCATCTGTGAGCAGCATTTGGCAACAGTGGGGAGAAAGAACTCCCTCATAACGGGAATAGATCTCCAACAGCACGCGGCTCAGGGAGCAGAGGACAGAAAATAGGAGCATAGAGAGGCAATGAAAAACCACCAGGATCAAACTTCTTCTTTGACCTCACGACCCTTCAGGGTGACATTATGGAGGACCGTTTTTGGGGCTTGATGACCTCTACAGGAAACCCAGCATGGGGAAAGCTGAGGCCAAGGGGTGGGGCCAGTGGAGATGTCTGGATTGTGGAACATGCTGACACTTTTCTAGTCAAAATGACCCCTCAAAACACTTTATCATACAAACCGCACTCATCTATACAGAACTTTATCCGCAGTTAATCTAATAAGAGTGTCTCTGGACTGTGGGAGGCGGCCCAGCAGGTACAGGGAGAACATGCAAGCTTCACACAGGAAGGCCAGGAGATCTGAACCAGGAACCTTCTTGTATCTTGATTCCTTTGCCTCCATCATTCCTCCTTACCTTCTGTGGGAGTGAAGCGGGATGGTTTTCGACTATCAGCCTCTTGAGGTAGTGCACCCACAGTCGCTTCTCCTCCTGGTTCTTTGTCTGAAGAACATAAACCAAGAACATGAAGCAGATACAAACAGTGAGGTCAGTGTATCTGAGATCACAAAAAACAGGAACATCTCAAACATGACTTGGACCCGGATTCAAAAGGCGAGGGACTGAAGTGATTTGAGGTTTCACGGACCTGGACGACGTGCTGCTGTTTGGGAATTGTCTGGTCAGACACTCGGAAGCACAGAGAGTCCTTCAGATTCTCCACCAGCAGGAGATTACAGCACTGCAGGTGGAGGAACAGACACAAAGACAAACGTGAGAAAAGCGTGAATGTCAGAGATCAAGTTCCTTATGGGCGATGATTTTCAAATTCCTTTTAGTCCGTTTTTTTGGACCGCTGCCGGGAGCTCAGAGTCGCTGCCCCGGTGTATGTTGTGTTGTACAGCTCCACCTTTAGCTGGAGCTACAGCAGAGGTAGGGAGTGCAAACATGACCCACAGAGACACAATATGCACAAAGATGCTGTTACTTACAAATATATGCGTGCTGTAGATGAACTGCTCCAGCCTCTTCTTGGCGATCAGCAGCATTTTATCAAACAGGAAGAAAGCTCTCTCCTTCTTCACCCTGTGGACCTTAAAGGAGCCTTCAAGAACCAGCTCACCAAACCCGCTGAGGTCCGGCCCAGTCCAGTTCACCAGCAGGGACTCGATTTCCTTTACAGAGGCAAAGGTGAAAGGTCACAGGTTAAGCAAACTGAGCCCAAACCTGCTGGTCTGTGCTGAACCTTCATCCTTGGAAAGGTTCTTTAGAACGGCATCTTTTTTTCTTTACACGAGTATGACATCATCATCTCACCTGTCGGGTCAATTCAGCAATAACAATGCGCGCACGCTGCACAGCGGCTCTTTGTGTTTACCTGCAGCCGCACAGCGTGCTCCTGCTTCCTCTTCATGTCGTTGATGTACCAGGCGACGGCTGTCATGGTGATGATGGCGTCCTCCACGACCTCATATCCGGGGTCGCTCTTATCAAAGTGCTTGGAAAGTTCCTGAAATGAAACCAGACCAACAAATCAAACCGCCGCAGCAGTGCGCATCAATAACGAGGCTCGGACGGTCGGGAGCATCGTTTTTTTTTTTTTAATGCACTTTAAGTTTCACACTTTGTACGGAAACGAGACGAAGCCAGAGGACGTCTTTGTAACGATTCACTCTTTGTGACGCCTCCTCTCTCTGACAGCCTTTGCCCGCTGAGGTGCAGTGAGAACAGAACAGCAGAGAAACAGAGAAGGGGATTTCTCAGTGCTGAAGTCTCATATTTGTCTCAGATAAACTGTGGTTTGTGTCATCGTAATTTTTACTGAAATCGCTTTGACGTCTTTGAGGCCACCGTGAAAACAAGAAATGAATACGGCACGAAAACGTCATTAACCCTTTAACACAGTCTGCTTCTCACAGACCGACCGCAGCGGCTTTTCCAGCTCCACACCGAGTCGGTCAGACTGAGAGAACCTACATTTCAGAGGCTTTAAAGGACCGAGCCGCCCCTGCTTTATAAATGCAGGTCAATGGAAATCCAGCTGAAGGATCAGGCGATCAGGAGGAGATCCGAAACACACCGCAGAGGCATGAGAGCAAAAAAACACACACCAGAGGACTGGAAGTATAATGAAAACAGTTACTGCAGGTAAAGTACAAGCAGCTCTCAGTATTCGAGTAAATGCATGCACAGTTTCCAGCACCCTGACGTGTGGATGTATAATTTACCGAGAAGGAGAAAACAGGAGAAAACAATCCCAGCAGTTAATCACAGAATGGACCGAAGCAGGACCAGCTGAGGATTATGGGAAACTCCCAGCTCAGATCCAAACACATGTTTGACCAATGTTTAAACTGGCCACTGTCAACAGAGCAGCAGCAGCAGCAGCAGCAGCAGCAAATGCTCCAGACCGAGGAGCTGAGAACAAAGAGCAGCCTCTCGCTGTGTCTCTCTGTTTCATCATCCCGCGCCGCTCTCAGAGGTGGGCTTGGACTGGGACCAGTGAGGAAACTCAGCGCGTTCACTGGGAAAAGCTGCCTGCGTGTTTCTGTTTAATGGACGAGACTGTCGGCTGGGTTCAGGCATCTGTAAATGCTGTGACTGATGCTTCGAGCTGGGATTTGTTAGAGAAACACTTCATTAGGTACACCTGTGCAGACACAAATCCAGCCTCTGCAGAGTTAATGATCGGGTTAGCCTCACACTGTTGGACGGTCATTAAATTAAGTTCTGTGACCGGGCCCGGACAAATCTATATTCTAGTCATCGTACAAACAGTTCCCTACCTTACCTTATCCAGGTGTGTCATATTCATTGCAAACATCTGGAGCAGAATGCCAGGTCACCAGCAGTCAGTCTGATGGTAGGAGCACAAATCTTTGTTCCCACCGGGCTCAGCCGGACTCGATTATTCACAATGGAAATGGTTCTGTTCCTAAAGCGGACCTGTTCAGTGTGTTTCCAGCTCCATCACAGAGTAACTCAGCATGTTCAGAATGATACACGAAATAGTAATAGGATACATCCAGCTTCAGCTGTAGTATCAGGTGGTATCTGTGGTCCTGCATGCAGAATTTGGTAATATTTGAAGTGCCACCTGTACAGTCAGGTACCCAAACTGCTGCTGCATAAAAGGGTTATAATGTGTATGTGTTTAAATATGCACGTGCACATTTATGCATATAAACACCAAGAGTAGATTTTTATTAGAATTTGTACGTTTAATTCGCGCTGACCTGATGTGAGCCAGCGCGGCTCTTTAACTCTTCAGAGACTCCTCAGTTTTAAAGGTTGAATAAAACATCAGTGGTAGAAACGGCTTCTTCTCGCAGTAATGAAAACAGCGCGCAGCACAGTGAAGGCTAGCCCTGAATTTGGTCCTCTCGCTCGTATTCAACAGAGTCACCGTTTTCTTCTGCTGACTCTGGTACAAAAAGAGGCTCCGGCATCTGTTTGGTGTTTGTGCCAAAACTGACTCAACAGAGAAAATGGAAAGCAGATCTTAAGATTAATCAACAAGTCTTCCTGTCCTGTTAACTCGACTCAGCTGGTTTTTCCACACTCACTAAATTCACCCCGAGTTCAGTCAACTCATGTTTTAAGGCAGCTTTTGTTTCGAAGCTCAACCGAGCTAAAATTATTTAGTGTGCTTTGGAGGGAAAAACCTGCAGCACTGATGGAGGTGTGCGCGGTGCTGAGTGTGCAACAGCTTCAGCGACTGGGTGACCACCGCACACCCTGACTGTAATCACTCTCACACAGACGGGCAAAGGTCGGAGGCAGCTGTGGCTCAGGTGCTAGAGGGGTTGTCCACCAGTTGGAAGGTCAGTGGATTGATTCCTGACTCCTCCACTCCTCTGGTATCCTTGGGCAAGAACCCCGAGTCACCCTCCAAGCATTCATTGTAGCCTGTCTGGGCGTGTGACTATTACAAAATGCAGATAAAAGTACTGTATGAATGTACTTCATTCAGCGTGTACCCATTCATTTAAAAATAATCAGGGTCTAATTTATGAGCCCAGACGGGTCGCCAGCATGTAGCAATCAGTGTGAGTCAGTCTGCATTAATGAGTGCAGCGTGTGTGTCTCCGCTGATTGTATTCTGGTTACAGTCGTGTATAAAAGCTGAGCGCTGCCTGTGCCACAGTCGCCATTCTGCAGCTGTTTGTGGAGAATCTTCAGTTTCAGATCTCGGAGCTTCTGCCCAGACTCTGAATTTAAGAAGCTCATTTCTTCACGCATCACCGCTGCTTTAAAGATGGCGACTGGCTGCGATGGTCACAGACCCGGTCCCTGTCTTTGAACCAAACATTTCAGTGGTGGCAGTCTTGTATATTTCTCAGAGCGCGAGCATCAAAATGATGACCGCAGTTCACTCCAGTATTTTATATGGAGCACAGGAGGAAACGGACGTGACCTGTGCGACAGGGGACAAGAGGAGGCTGCGTGTTCTGCAGCAGAGCAGCTGCAGAGGTGAAAGGGAAGTTTAGAAGCTGAGATGATGTCAGAGTTTATCTCTGTTTTATTGGTCCTGGGATCTGACGAGAGAAAAACCCACAGATGTGTTTGAGGACACATGTGGGACGCACGCTGCAGCCGTTCATCTTTAAAGAGGTGACACACTCAGGGGTCTGTGTCCTCAGCTTCCCCCGTCACACTGCCTGTTTCTCACTAAGAGGACGGAACGATTTATCGCTGTGACACTTCGGCCAAACTCTCTGTTTACTGACAGGAAACAGACCTGTTGCCTGGAGACCAAAGCTTTATGAGGACCAGTCAGCTTCCTCTGGGAACCAAAGATATTCACATCATTCAGAATATTTTGGGCCTTAGTGTGTTACCTGTGGACGCAGGTGCTGCTTTTATTGGTACTTTATGCAGGTACGATGCCTGTAGCACAGTGAGGTGGTAGTGGTACTGAAGTATTTTATGCTGTATCAATACTAAAGGTGGTATTTAAACAATAATGTTTAGTACTTGGGATTTTGTATTTGAGATACTGCTCAACTACTAGAAACTACTAGAATTTGAGGAGTTAGGATGTACTTGCAGGTGGTACCTGACCAATAAGTATAGCTAAAGTATTTGAGGCTATACCTGCCATACTGTAAGTGTATGGGGCTTTGGTGTATGCAGTATTTGGTAACATTTAAAGTATCATCTGTAGTAGCTGAAAGCATCCAAGGTCCTACATTCAGCATCAGCATTACCTGTGTTAGCAGGTAGTATTTGAGGTTCTATATGCAACATCTGACACTATTTGATGTATAACCTAAAGTATCAGGAGGTATTAAAGGTCACTTCCTTGCCAGTTATATCAAGAGATACATGCAGTATTTTGCCATATTTGAGGTATAACCTGTGGTATAAGGTAGTATTTAAAGTCTTGAACACAGTATTTGTAGTATCACCTGTAGTAGCAGATGGTATTTGAGGATCCTCTGCACAGGCTTGAGCAGGTACGTCTCCAGAGGTAAAGAGTGGCTCAGGGTCGTCTGTCTCTCCTGGAAGAAACGGACCAAACTCTCGTTTTTCATGCAGTCCCTCAGCACCGCCACCGAGCTGTGGAGAGAGGGCAACAGAGATGGCGTTAATCATGAAAACGGGCCTTTCACTGCCAGTAAATTCTCCTCTCACTTAGCACGAAGCCAAACAACGACCCTCAACGCAAGCCGATGGATATCCAGGTCAGATTATAAGCGTCCACAGAGAGTTCAGCCGTCACCTCGTCTAATAAAATAGAGGTAGGGGCAGGCGACTTTCATAAGTGGGAGAGATGGAGAACAAAGAGATGAACTGGAGTGGAGGAAGGCCAGAAGATGATGGAGCTGCAGGAGGTGAGACAGACGTTCTCAATTCTGAACATTCATCATCAGAGCAGGCGAAGAAATGATGGAGGGAAGGAGGAAGAAGAAGACAGATGGAGGTGATTATGACAGATCGAAGAGTAAAAGGAGTCCACAGCTGTTTGGAGCTCTGACAAACATTCATTACACGTTTATGGAAGAAAGAGACAAACTGGCAGGATTAGAGAAAGTAAAGATTATGACAGAACAATTCTGGATCCAGTTCGCCAACTTTCATCACACTCTGAACAAAGAGTGGAAGACGACAAGGAGGGAGAACGGTATCGGAAGACACGGGACAAACAGACAGCAAGGAAGAGAAGACAAGAAAGAAGTTAAGGATGTCTTTAAAGGGACAAATTAAAAGAAAGGAACTGAAAAATGTGTCCAGATGATGAAGAAAGAAGGAACATGAGAGAAGATGGGGGATGGTGCAGGTGGTGAAAGAGGAAGACGGAGGACAGTGGAGACTCAGCTGTTGGGTCCTCGGACAGACATTCATCACAGACTAAAGCCAAAGAATGTTGGACACCGGTGGTGAGATTGGAGGGAAGAGAAGAAGAAGAAGGCATGAGGAAAAAGGGGGCCAAAGAGGATGGGAGGAAGGAGGTCAAGGTAACGATGGGGACGGGGAGGAGAGATGAGGCTCGTTCTCTCCAGATAGACGTTAACCACAGGAAGCAGTCCAGGAATTCGGAGCAGCGGTAATATCTTCTACAGACATCAGTGAAGTGTGGAGCAGTGAGCCTGAAGCATTCATCCAGAAAACAAGCTTTAAAGCAGCTCATCTGTTTCTTCATCAAAATGCCTTAAAAACTGATAACTGGCAATATATTCCAATATATTGAGAAGATCAGGAAAGAATTTTAATCTGCAAATTGGCACAGCTGAAAATGTTAAATGTAATTTACTGCAGCATGTAGAAAAGTTTAGGAACTTCAGATTCTCAGTCTAAACGAATCAATCATGCAACACCATCAGGGAGGTGTTTGACAGGCCCAAATTCATCCTGCAGCAGGACAGTGAGCTCTAACCGCCAGACAAAGCGCATCTTCAACCACAAGAAGAAAAGGAGGTGCTTTCAGAACACAGAAACCAAACAGCCACCGGGACAGCGCAATGACATCTAACAAGAAGTGGTGATGGCTCTTTCCAAACCAACCCAGGCGTGCATTTATACAGTACCAGTCAAAAGTTTGGACCCATTCATATGTGTAGTTAATAACAGGTTTTGGGAACCTCTGAATCGTGTGCCTACTTTTTGGGTTGACGTGGTTGTTTTGGCTTCATGCTGGGCTGGTTTGCAGCAGAGCGTGAAGCAGCTGGGATGACACTCAGAACCTCTAAATCTGAGGACCTTGTTTACAAATGAGGGGAAGGTGGAGCGAGAGCTGGACTGGCAGATTGGTACGGCATCAGGAATAATGCAGAAGCTGTACTGGATCGTTTTGGTGAAGAGAGCTGAGTCTCAAAGAGAAGCTTTCTATTGTCAAATCAATGCATTATTGACTGTCAACTATAAATCTCTGCAGATTCAATTATATTTTACTCACACAGAAACCATCCAGTGAACAGCAGTTCTGCAGGCGAGGATAATGATGACTGAGGTCAGAGGTCAGACTGATTGGACCTGGCAGTGAGGCTACTTCAGCTAGTCCAACCTTGAGGTGGATGGACTCTAAAAGCACATGAGGCTCCAGCGCTGTCACTGAGGCTGCTGTGTGAACAGACTTACCGAAGCTGGAGAGTTAACGAGTGGAAGCATGGACCCTGGTCTGATAAAGCTCTGTTTCTGCTGGGTCTGAAGATGGCAAGTCATGAATCGATCAACCCAATCTGCCTCGTATCAACACTATCCTTATTATACCAACAGCCAGTGGATCCAGTGCTGTCTGAGTGCTGCTGAAACTGTGTGTAGCTTTAGCCTCAAAGTTGACCAAATCCATTGTTCTGGTCTCCCCCGCCAGCAGACACGGATCCAGTAGAACACCTTTGGGATATGGTTAAATGTTTATTGGGAGTTTGTGATGAAGTACGTCAACATGGAGCTGAACCTCAAAGGAAGGTTTCCAACAGCAGAGCGACGCCCAGCACAGGATTAGTGAGCTGTTCCTAAAAGGTGCTCAGGTGGTTATTACAACTGTTTGCACCCCAATGACCGAGACAACAGGTGAGCCTGTTGGGGTTGTTGGGTTTGCGTTAAAGAACCACATACCACATACCATCCATCCATCCATCCATCCATCCATCCATCCATCCATCCATCCATCCATCCATCCATCCATCCATCCATCCATCATCTTTACTGCTTATTCAGTTCAACATGGGAACTCGCAGGCTGCAGTCCAGTCCATTTGTCCAGTAAAGACTGGAGTGTACATACATGAGGTAAAGTTAACCAAGACGTCAAATAATTTTGTCAGATGCTGCCTGCATGTCACCGTTATGTTTTGGAACTGCTGTTTTGAAGCAGTAGCTGTGGCAGTACTGTCTCACTTCAGGACCTACAAAGTCCCCATGAGGGGAAGTTGCAGGTTCATCAGCCGGGACTCGGTGCTTCACATCCCTGTGTGCTTTCAAGTTAGTTTTGCTTCTTTTCTACTCGCTGTTTCAGGTTTGATTCACTTTTTATTTTCACTTTCACCTTCCAGTTTAGGACTAGAAAGGTGCTTGGCTAGGTTTAGGAAACGACTGCGGTTTGGCTACAATGCACCATTTTACAACAGAAACCTACAGATGGCGAGTTTTTGAGTGAGAGACTCGTGTGACTAATGCCACAACCCTGTGTGCCACACCCCGCTGCCAAAGCACAGCTCATCAGCCCCGGAGGGTTTAAAATAATGCGGTATATTGATTCAGAGGATGTTTAGAGAGCATAGTCTCTGGAGCTTGAAAACGGCGACTGGACTTCTTTTTGTTGCTTGAAGACGTTTCACCTCTCATCCGAAAGGCTTCTTCAGTTCTCAACCAAATG
>JAVDPK010002912.1:20548-46178 GCA_034780415.1 Cichlasoma orientale | reverse complement strand
GTGTGTGTGTGTGTGTGTGTGTGTGTGTGTGTGTGTGTGTGTGTGTGTGTGTGTGTGTGTGTGTGTGTGTGTCCCCGAGAAAATGAGAAGAGTATTTGTCAAACCACATCCTGTATTTGAAGTCAGGTGCAGCGCTTTCAGATTATCACACACACACACACACACACACACTCATACACACACGTAGCGCCTGTCAAATCCACAGGAGTGTGGACATGTGCAAGGAAACATGTGATGCCTGAAAACAGGCTGACAGGAAGCAGTTTCAGCATCACGATCAGAGGGAAGGAATCAAATTATTTCCTAGAGATCAGACGGGCCTGAAAACACACAGTCTGAGGTTTATTTGCATAAACATGCAGCTGTAAGTGTTTTACAGGCTAACATGAAGGTTAAAAGCGTTTTACAGCCACATTTGATGAGCTGGTTTTAATTAGTTGTTCTATAAAGTGGTAAAAACAACCTGTAACGAGACTTCTTCAGCAAAAGGCTGAAGAAGTCTCGTTACAGGAGAGTCAGTCATGGTCCTAAAAACAGCCTGAAGGCTGGGATCTGTTCCTGCGTTTCCATTTTTTTAGGTGGAATTTCCCTTTAAACACATGCTGTAAAACCGTGGACTCCAGGGTGTGATTACAGTAATGAGAGAGCAGCTCCTCGCTGTCATTAACTGCTCCGCTGTGACGCAACAAGCTTCATCTTCAGTGCTGAACCGGACCAGGAGCCCCTCTGGTCTCCATAACACCGCCTCAGCGTCACAGTAATCAACAGCGGCAGGTGAGGGGGCGGGTCGCCAGGTAAACTTCTCAACTTCAAGCCAAGCGATTGGGTCAGTTACCAATGAGAACGCGGGACACCGCTGATTGGCGTGTGACTGGGTCATAAAAACGTTAATAGATCAGCTTCCGGTGTGGCCCGTCCGGGTTATCTCCGGACCGGCGCTTATTTTGTGCTTTCTGTGTTTTAGGCTCTACATTGTTCTGTGTATATGATATGAAATAAAGATGAGAAATTTTGGAGAACCGCAGTTCTGTGTTCTGTTATGTGTTCTGTTCATGCTCCAGAACTTATTTTTTCTTTATTTATTTACTTTTTCATTTTGTTTATTTACATGTATTATTTAAGTCTTGCTCTTATTCATTTCAATGCCACTGTATACTTTGTAAATTTATTTATTTATTAGTCTTTAATTTGTCATTTTTATTTAATTTTTGTTTTTCATTTTGTAAATTTTATTATCTTTTTGGGGGGTCATTATTATTATTATTATTATTATTATTATTATTATTAGGAATTTCCCTGTGGCTCTTCAAAAAAATGTATTTATTTATTTAGAAAGACCTACCGAAGATTTATTGTCCTACCAGCACAAACACAAACAGTCCCTGCTGGACATGCTTATAATAATGATAATAATCCTTGGCAGAACTTCCTGTTTGCTTTTTTGATGTTGCCTTCTCAGGCAGTCGTTCCTTCTCCTCTTCACGTCCTCAGTGAGATTCAAACCTTTTTTTGACTCATTTTTTAATCGGTGCAGTTTCAGTAGAAAAGTGAAGCCCCGGCTGGTCCCTCCGTGAGCACGTCCCCTCCACAGATTCAAAAACCAGAGAACGAAACACAAAGACAGGTTGAGACGAAACTCTGAATGTTTAAATACGAGGAACGTAACGTTAAACCAGATGTTTAAATAGTTGGAATTTAACGTTGGGCTCAAAGACAACATTCGAGCTGGACCTCCTCAGTGGGAGAAACTTAAACAGACACAAAGTGTTCTCAGAAGATGAGAAATAGAAAACCAACAAGAGTCTAAGATTCTCTATTTAAGATGGTCTCAGTTTAGCCATCCATCAGCCACCACCTGGAGAGGCAGCCTTAACAAACACTTTCAAAAAGTCACAGTGACTGCAAGCAGCTCTGAGCTGAACCCGTTTTTTCAGTTTTTACTTGGATATTTGGGCCGTTCGTCCTGCTGCAGAATCAATTTGGAACAATCAGGCTCCTCCGTGATGGTATTTAATGGCTGATAAAAATCGAAGCGTTTAAAGTGATTAAAACTTATGCACAATTACTGTGCAATCATACAGCCATTACATCGAAGGGCTGCGCTCCCCGGGCCCTCCGGCGGCTCAGCGTTAAAAACAGCTGATTCTGTGCTCAGGAACTCGTCAGCAGTGAACGCAGCTCACCGCCGCACCCACACATGGAGCTCAAACTCCGCCGCGCAGAGCAACAACAGAGGAACAAGATGCAGAGCGAGTGCGAGGGCCCAAACTGCCCCGCGCACTGACCAATCACACGCGCCGGTTCTGTCTGGAAATCGTGCGTCCTCCGGGCTGAATGATATATACAGATGATGTCATTTTCAGGGAAAGGCTTGCTCACTTCAGCAACATACTAGACCAGACCACACTGTGACTCGGTCAATCCTGCGTCCAGCATGAAGGGAACTATTTTAACCTGCAGCAGCTGTCAGTCAGCTCCTCAGCTCCCAAACACTTAACAGATGAGCTGATGCGTCACTGGGAATCCTGCCTGTGGCCCAGCCTCTCTCAGTCATCTAAATCCTGAGGTTCAAATCATTCGCCAGCCACTGTGTCCTTTTTTTAATGAACATTTTACACGGCAAACGGGTTGTACACTGCCAAGAAACACAAAGGAAATAATGAGCGTATTGGAGTCTCGTGCAAATTTGAGCAGCATCATTATGAAGTGCAGGGGGGGGGGGGGGGCCCAAGAGCTGGCTCTGAGAGTCCCGAGGGGCTGCGGGGTGGAGGTGGAGGTGCCTGCTCCTTTTAACTGTGCGTGTGAAAGTGATAAAGACACATGTTGACAGAGACAAAGACAGGAAGTGAGTCTTCTCAAATCATGACCTTTAACCCCTCTGACGGCACCATGAAAAATGCTGCACACACACACACACACACACACACGTTTCCTTATGTTTACATTCATATCTCCAGTCAAAAAGTGAACTCCCTTAAACAATGTTTGAATTCACTGCTCTTTCTAACCGACCCCGCAGACTAAAAACCAGCTTCCCTGTCTTTCTGTCTCTCATTACATTCCCTAAATAAGTAACAAATATCTTAAATGACATCTTAACAAGTATCTCAAATAAACAGCTCATAAAGTCTGACCCGGTGAAGGTCCGAGGACTGAAACATCATAAATAAAGTGAGCCACAGTGTTTGTGTTACTTTATAGTGAATGTGAAATGTAAGAAATCCCAATAAATGAATCATAAACGTATGTGATTAAACTATATATGCTGCTGGTTAACTGTGACGTGGTTTTTGGCACATGCTGTGAGTTGAGACTCAAGTTTGAGACAAATATATGAACTCACACACGATGTGCTCCTGGTGGCTGTAAGGTGGCTGTAGCTGTCGGGGTTATAACAGCTGTATAACTGTTTTTCAGAGAGCCTGGATAAAGCAGATGACGCGCCACACAGAGTTAAATGAAACACGCTGTGATGTAGGAGCATCGAGCAGGCATGTTCAGATGCTGAAGCACCTCAGCTGGCTCCTTTCGATGTGGAGGGGCAGCGGCTCTACTCTCGGCTCCTTCCAAATGACCGAGCTCCTCACTTTATCTCTAAGACTGAGCACAAACATCCTTCAGAGGAAGCTCATTTCCGCTGCTTGTATCTGTGAGATTATTTTCTGTCTCCACCCACAGCTCATGGTCATAGGTGAGGGTGGGAATGTAGACTCAGCTCTGCTCACCAGATCGGGGCACCATCTACATCAATGCCCGTGCTGCACCACTTCCTCCTCGCTTATAAACAAGACTGATAGATACTTAAAGTCCTCCACCTGAGGCAAGGAGTTTCCTTCACCATCACCTCAGACTTGGAGGTGCTGATTCTCATCCCAGGTGCTTCACACTCAGCTGCATACTGCCCCAGTGCGAGCTGGAGGTCATTGCTCAGTGAAGCCAACAGAACCGGATCATCTGCAAAGAGCAGAGATGAGACACCCTTTGACCCCCGGCTACCCCAAAAGATTTGTTCCAGCACCCACCAGGAGTGAATCTGGCTTAATGCAGGCAATGCAAACCGGGTTCTCACTACAGCTGGACAGAGTCTGAATAATCTATGCCAGCAAGCCTGATACCCCAAACTCCCAGAGGGGCCTCGCCCAAATGACACCCTGAGGGAGACAGTCTGAAGCCTTCTCCAAGTCCACCAAACACAAGCAGACACCCTTGAACATCCTTGATAGGACTTGATTTACTAGTCATAAACAAACTCACTGTGTTGGACACTGAGACAGTCAGGACAATCAGGCATGTCGTCTGTTGGAATCAAGGAAAAATTATAAGTGGGGGATGAATGCAGGAATTTAAAGCAGTGTTTTATGAAACTTTGACATATGGGTGATGTAATTGCAGTGTTTTCATCTGAAAATAAAATCAGCTGCCTTCCTGACACTTTCTGCTCTCTGTTTCCGGTTTGTTCCCTCTTACTTATTTCTTTCAGAAAGCTTTTATCAGCAGGGAGGCTTCAGAAAGCGGCCAATCACAGACGAGAACACAAGTTGAGGTGTTAAAAAAATCCCTGCTCTCTCCTCTGCTCTCTCGTTTCTTTCTCTCCTCCTTCCTGGTGCGCGCCTCCCTCTCTCCTCCTCATCGAGCTCTTGTTCTGCAGCCTTATCTTGGGCGTTCTCTCTATTTTCTGCCTCGCTCCTTTCTATGGTTATAATCAACAGATCTGCCGTGGCCCTTTATGATGCATGTGTGTGAGTGTTTGTCAGAGCAGAAACATTGTTCGGAGTTACAGTTTATCACCACAAACCATACAACTTCCTGCACACGGAGTGGATTTGAGTGTGCGTGCAACAATCACTGCTGTGTGTGCAAACCGACTGTGTGTTTGTGTGCAAATCTGTTGCCTCTATGGTAATTGCAGTGTTTTTTAAATGTAGCTGTGCTCTGGTATGTGTGTGTGTGTGTGTGTGTGTGTGTGTGTGTGTGTGTGTGTGTGTGTGTGTGTGTGTGTGTGTGTGTGTGTGCGTGCTATTTGAATGCTATTTATAGCATTCAATATTAGTTAAAATCACTTAAGTTAAAGCAGGATATAGCACATATATGCAGGTAAATTAATACAGGCAAAAAAACACATTTTCAGTGTTCATCAAAAATAATTTAAGGGAATTTAACTATAAAGGCAAGTTATCACACTAACAGCAAAGTGCAGAGGGAATGAATATAGGTGGTATAGAGGGAGTCATGCTTGATGAAAAGTGCAAGCGTCGTGTTAGATATGGACAGCACACCTGTGGAGGAGCCCAAGCGATGGCTTACCTGTCCTGAAGGACCCTCAGGGGGTTGTCTTAAGTTGTGCCTGTCTCCTCAGGGAAGGAAAGGTGAGGTCAGACAGGGTAGCGTAAACCTGTGTGGGCGCTCACGCTCCCCGTTGCCGAGGCTTGTGTTGGGGAGGGCAGCGAGAGGGGGCTGCAGCCTGACCCGGCCGACTGAGAGACTGAATGAGTGGGTGGGTGTCAGTTTGTCTGTTGTCATTGGTATTTAGTTCACAAGCAGAGGGGCGACTAAATTTAGACCACTGCCACTACTACTTCACTTGCCCACCACCATCTCTCTTGGCCAGTGTCATTACAGTAGCTCAGGAGGAATCTGCATTGATTTGAGAACCGGAAACCTTCTGGAATTATTAAGGATTATATGGAAAGGTGACCTAATGTGGTAAAATAAGAATGTCTTAACAAAACAAACAAATACACACTTTGTGTATGTGTGTGTGTGTGTGTTTGTGTGTGTGTATGTGTGTATAAAAACTTTCAACTGGTACTATATATAAAGAGAGAGAGAGGCTTCTTGAAGGACATTCAAAACTCTTCATTGGATGTTGGCTTCCTTTTTATTCCGTGCTCCATCAAGTTAGGCTAATTGGTGATTCTAAATTGCCCATAGGTGTCTGTCTCTCTGTGTTAGCCTTGCGACAGGCTGGCGACCTGTCCAGAATGTACCCTGCCTCTTGCCCCATGACACCCCCCATCCTCCAAGGCTCTGTGTCAGGTCTTTGCTGGATTTTTCCTATTTTTCTTAAGGTCATGCCTTTCAGATACTGTTCATATAGGTTTTTTTTTTTAGGCGTGACACTTTTTTTTCTATAGTTTCCTCATATTTTAAGGATGGATTGCACATTATGCTGAGATATGCTAAGTTTTCAGCTAATAGCTCTTTGGGAATCACCTCGTTGGTGCAAAAACACTGTTTTATGCCTGTCAAACTGTGTTATCATTGACATAGACTCAGCAAAAGAAATGGGAACAAATTATTTGCTTTTGCAATAGGCTGCTAGCAACAAAGTATCTAAAGATACATTTTAAAATGGATTCTTTGCTAAGTTGTCTGTTACGTGTAAACACAAAACTGGTTCATCCCCTATGCTTGAATGACTCATAGGTCAGTGTTAAGTGACTCAACCAACAGAAAAAGCATTCCTCTGAAAAGGACTGGACTGGAAATGAGTGAAGAAGCAGACAATGCCCAAAGAAACATTTTGAAGACCTCCAGAAAGACTAGAGAATTGTTGCTCAAGACCATTTTAAAAAATTACAAGAAAGTCTGGTTGGAGCAAAATACACTGCTCAAAAAAATTAAAGGAACACTTTGAAAACACATCAGATCTCAATAGAAAAAAAAATCATGCTGGATATCTATAGTGATATGGACTGGGTAATGTGTTAGGAATGAAAGGATGCCACACCGTTTGATTGAAATTAATATTATCAGTCTATAGAGGGCTGAATTCAAAGACACCCCAAAAATCAAAGTGAAAAAATGATGCAGCAGGGTCATCCATTTTGCCGAAATTTCATTGCAGCAACTCAAATTGGTACTCAGTAGTGCTTCAGTGCGTGCCTGTCAACGTTGGGGCATGCTCCTAATGAGACAACAGGTGGTCTGGGGGATCTCCCAGATCTGAGGGGCAACCTGGTGGCGTCGGATGGACCGAAACATAACATCCCAGAGGTGTTTTATTGGATTTAGCTCAGGTGAGCGTGGGGGCCAGTCAGTGGTGTCATTTCCTTCATCCTCCAGAAACTAACTATATACTCTGGCCACAGAGGTGTCGTGCACCAGGAGGAACCCAGAACCCACTGCACCAGCGTAGGGTCTGACAATGGGTCCAAGGTCAGAGACATTCACACCAGTGGCCTGCTGGAGGTCATTTTGTAGGGTTCTGGCAGTGCCCAAGCAAACAGATACTGTTCCTGCTGATGGGTGAAGGACCTTCTACGGCCCTGTCCAGCTCTCCTAGAGTAGCTGCTGGTCTCCTGGAATATCCTCCATGCTCTTGAGACTTTTGCACAGTACTGCAATCTGTACTTAAGGTTACCTTAAGTTCTTGAGTTCTGCCAACTTTGGGGAGTTTACAGTGTGTACATATTTGTATTAATAGGTCAATTGTTCAGATGAACGTGAATGAAAACCATTAAGAAGACAAAGTGAGAATATATCTGACAATTGAGAAATATTAAAGGGGTTGAAGTTACTCTAACTATACAAAGAGCAATAATGTGTTGCCAACTTGCGAATTTGCTCATAGACATGCATTGAAAAATGCTAAAGACATAAAAACTCTCTTAGCAAACCCCTGACAAAGCTTTAACATCAAAATAAAGCTGTTTCAGCTGAAACGGTCCTCATCAGCACTCAGCAAGAAATTGCCGTGCACAGCTAACATTAAATATATTCAGTGACATCCACCATGGGAACATGACCCCCTCAAGGCCTGCAGACCAATCACATGCTATTTGTTTTAAGTGCAATCATGTGGTACAGGAAGGACCAAAGTCTAATGGAATTCATTTACTTTATAATGCCATCACAATGTTTTAAACAGCCCTGCTAAATTTAATTTCGTTGTATTTTTCCTCAGTTGGTAAAGAAGGCAGGCTGAGTTTGCAGTACGGAGCAGGACTTCAGGGTTGGATGTTCAGGGCATCATATTCAATGGCATACTGCACTGCACGCTAAATCGAAAAACTATGCCTGGGTCAAAGAATAAAAATATTTTAAAGTTATCAGCCTTCACCGCTTAAAAAGCGTTTGCACTGCAAAGTGTTTCCCAGATCTAAATTGGTGGGGAAATACTTTCCGTTTATCGGCTCCATCTGCGCCCTTATCTCTCATTCTCTAATGGTTCAGCTACACTAGGTACCCACTGTTATTATGCAACATCTGGTCACCATGGGAACCGGTCTCCCTCTCAACTCGCCTTGCTGTATACGGAGTGACCATTTAAGACAACACATCGTACAGAAAGCTTCACGGGACGGTAGAGCAAGCAGCAAATGGCCCAGAGCGAAACATTACAAGCTGGGAATAGAGAGCAAAGAGCACAAATGGCCAGTGTCTTAAATCGTGCTGTTTCACTGCATTTATTTTATAGAATGCTTAACATGAGTCTATATCTTTGTTTGGAACAGAAATTGATTGCTGGCATTGTATTGCGACCGTAACATGCATTGCTTGAATGGAAGTGATACAGTAAAATAATCAGAGATACACTATAGCACGTCAGCACAAAACACAATGCTGTGTAATAAATCTTATTTGTGTTTATGAGATTGCTCGGTGAGAATCACATTATGTGCACTCTGTGGAAAAAAACAACCTGGCTTTAGCATTTGGAGATGATTACAAGTCGATAGCACAAGCCCAAACCAGAAATGAGCCACAAGTCCATTGCCTACTGTAAGCAAGTGCCCTGGCTCCAGTAAACCTTTCATAAAATAAACAAAAACATTTTTGCAGTCTTGGTTAGGATTCCTCTGCATGAAGCAGTTGATGAAAGTCACTGATTCCCTCCTACACGGTGGGCAGTAATGTAACGATTACCTTGTTATTACAGGTACCTGAAGCAAAGTTTTGGACAGTAGAAGTGTGTAGTGGTCACATGCTAATGCATTTATTAAAATGCACCTGGTGAACACTTAAATGAATGTCATAATAGCATGCCCACCCACAGCACGCCACGTTATAGCGCAAACCTTTTCCCCGAGGTTGCCGAAGTAATTGCATTCTAGCACTTGAATCATTTCCCTATTAGAGAACACCACAAATCCTGTTCCCGCATATCATGGATTTGCAAAATAAGCAACAAAAAGTGCACAACCACGGCAGGAACCAGCATGGCAAATGCATGCATCCACGGCAAAATATCAAACTCTGATTACCAGGAATCCACAAGCTCAAGAAACAACGCAAGAAACAATCTTTACTGGAAACCTGCATCCATCTCTCTTTTCTCTCGTTGCATGCTCGAAAAGATTAACTGAACAGTTGCGGGTAAATCTACATATGCTGTTAATATACAACCAAATGCTTTTCCACTTACTGTATTTTGTACTGAACATGTCTATTCGCTCACTCTATCCACTCTAAACAACATACTAATCTCCTTATCTAATGAACTACTCTCCCACTTCAGTGTGTTTACCATCTATTTTTTTCCGTGTCTTTTCTTATTTAATTATGGCATGCAAATAAAATCTAACCTAAAATGATAAAACAGCAAAACAGTAGAATGTACTTTTTTTTAAAAAAAAAAAAAAGAGTTTTACATCAAAACTAGAACTCTAGCAGTCAGCTTTCTTTACTTTCTAACATACTGTTGTTTTATTTCTTTTAAAAAAATGGTCAGACTGCATGTGACTGCTTTTTGAAACCCTCAAGAAATGAGATTTGACTCATTAAAGACCACACAGGCTGAACTGTAGTCTACCGCCTCCAGCTCCAAGTGTTGCTGGTGTACACAGACTTGTAAGTTTGCTTCGCCAAAGGGCTCTTAGACTCAAATGAAGACACTGAGGGCCTCAGGTTTGCCTCTGTCACAGACTTCTGAGGCTGCCACTGTCTGGGCAGGGACCTGTAACCAGCATGACAAACTGGGGTGGAGGTAGGGCTTCTTGCTGGCGGCACAAATGATGAAGGCGAAGCTCGACTCAGATTCCGGCTTTGGCTCGGGCTCCAAGTCTGGCTGCCTGTTTTCTGTGGTGCTTGGTAAGAAACCCTGGCTTTCCACTCTGTTGGCGGCTCAGGCAACATTTTGCGCTGGGCTGCCAAGAGAACATTCGAGGCAAGGGTTTGCTGGAGGTTCTGGAAAGCGAAAGCTTCATCTACCAGGCCCAGGGGATGCCGGGAGGCAGCCTCCCATGGTGTAAGGGGCTTGTGGCCTTTTTCCAGCCAGGATGTCTGCCTTGCTGGGGGAGTTGTCGAGCCCCGAGCTGGGGGCTTTGGGGAAGAAGAAGTTGAAGCTGACTTCTGGCCCCTGGATGGTACTCTGGCTGGTGGAGAAAGGGAGTAGCTCCTGCCAGTAGCCTGTAAAGAAGGATCCAGACATGTTTATTTTAGTAAGGGTTCATTTGTGTTTGGCTCTTTGGCCAAATCAAATTAGCTTGGATAAGAATGAAAAACAGAGTAGCTCTCTGCCAGGATTATTTCTTTTAAATGCTGTAATATATGTATAATTTATCTGTGTAGAGAAGCTACTTCCATCTTCTCTCTTATTCACCAGGGACATAAATGTGCAAAAGAGTTCTAGGATATGTCGTACTGTAGCCAGTTAAATAAATTGCAAAAGCTTCTTCAACCCAGTGCTTTAGCATTTGTCTAAACATAGCGTTCTCCCCCCTTATTCATCAGAGCAACTGGCATATGAAAGTGCACGACCTTCTGAAAGTATGAGCCACATTCAGCTCATTTCCAGCGAACATGGTTTGCTAAATAACAGTTTGAAAGAATAATGAGATGGAGATGCTAAATGCCTGATACAAATAATATCCCCAGGAGACCTGCGCTGCCAAGGGTTATGTGGGGTGAAAAATCAGCCACTGTACTGTTCATAATCTCTTCCACTATCTTCTGTTATGCGTGGTAGATATGAAGGAAAGACAGTGCTGCCATCATCTGGTGACTGATGTGTACCGTCGACTAAAATAGGGCCGAAATGAATGAACAGAAAAGAAGTGGGTGCATAGATAAATGCTAAATCAGTCAAGGGGAATAAATTCTCTGCTGACTCAGGTACGTGGTATGCTTAAAATGCCTGCAGCAGTGAAGTGTTAGACACAAAAATATATGAGCAGATTAGTAGACAATCATAGGTCATATTTTCGGGCTGCCGAAGGAGACTGATAAGATGACTGTCCATTTGCGCATGGTTTATATCTGTCTATCTGCCATTCATTTCTGCTAGATTTAACATACTCAGAAAGGGGGCGGAGCATAACAGCTGGTGTCCATAATGGTGTACATACTGAGACTTACAAGATAGAGTTTCAAAATAGTTTTCTTATTAAAACAGAGGCACTATTAAGTAAAAGTATCAAAGTTTGGTGTATCAGCGCTAGAGGGCATTAATGTGTGGGCTCTCAACCAAGAGATTTACTGTCTCTCGTTTATTGTCTTTTAATTGCATGGGAACATAAATTAATGCAGATAAAGATGCACGTGTAACCAGCACACGAGGCTGTGGGGGGGTGGGGATCAGTTCCCTCCAGAAATACATTGGTAAAAATCTGCTAAGGATATCAATTGATACTGATACTTTCATTTAACATATTACTGCTCTTTCTCAAAACGCATTACACAACATGGATATACATTTCAGCCGGGTCCGCTCACTCGACCATAATTATCCAGTGAAGTCAGGGTGAAGTCACAAGTCTAATAATACTCTCCATAAATGCATCATCAGGTAGTCATTCTGCAGGAATGCACATCTCGAGCTTCTAAACCCCAATTCCAAAAAAAGGAGCTTATTTGGATAATGAGGTGGATCTGGCTGATAACTCTTGAAAACACAGCCACTGGGTGCAATGGCACGGACTAATTTGCAACCGATTTTTCTTTTTGTTGTCAGGGTAAAAATATAAAATAATAATAAATAAATAAATAAATAAAACTGACAGTATTTCTAGTGTGGGTGGAGAAGTGGTGAAATTTAAGCAAGATAAAAGGAAATAGGCTAGAAACAGAGGAAACCCTAAAAGCATGCTCAGAGGACGAAAGAAAGGAAACCAGAGAAAGATAAAAGACAGTTTAATGGCACTGCAGTAAATCATACAGAAAGTGCACTATGAGGAGAAACACACAGAGACAAAGAAAAGAACACGGAGAACCAAAAAAGCGGCCCTGTACCAAAAAGAAATTCATGTGCATTACCAGGCTGCTTATCCTTCCAATAATTCTTTGTTGTATATTATTTATTATATGTTCATATATCAAAACAAGGAGTATATGCGTAATGGGTAAATCTAAGAGAGAGTGAGTGACTGACATTATATAACTGTCTCTTATCAGGAAAAATACTATGACAGTCTGTAAGATAGTAGCTTTCACTGGCTTAAGTTGAAATTTAAGCCTGCTCTCTGGACCTCAGAACCTCCTCTCATGAGGGAGTTTAAATATAGTATCTAACATGATGCAACAGCTGGTAGAACGCTTTAAATAAAACCAACACTTAAGAAGGTCCTACGGAAAAAGGAACTGGTAAATGTACTGAAAAAAAAAAAAGAATCAAACACTTCATGTTTAAGCAAGTTTATCTGCTGCATTATTTGGCCTAGAGTGGCCCTAAACTCCACAGTTACATAATCTCCGTACTCAACATCTGACACGACAAATTAAGCCTTCTGCTTGGTATCATTACACGCTACAGGCCCCATCCTTCTCACTTACCCATATATTTTTATCTTATTTTTATTAGTGAGTTAGAAACTTTTTTTTTTAATTCTTTTTTTTCATTTATTATTTGTAATATTAGGAACATTTATCATTTTCTTCTTTAAAAAAAATCAACTTCTTGTCTTTACTTTCAGATCCACTGAATCTTTTACTCTCACCCTTTTCTTTCACTTCACACTGAGCATTATGCTCCTCCTACATTCTTATACACTACCACTCAGTTCTTTTTCATAAAATGTGATTAATTTATATCAATTATTTAATTTTCTATAAAAATGTATACAAGTATTGTGACAACTTTGTGTCTTGTATTCTTAATTTGATAGATATTCCTTTTTCATTAGCTCTCAAAACTTGGAGACTACTAGGTTCTGCCCTGTGACAATAAAAAGAGGTGGTAGTGAAAATAGTCCATTTGGCAGAGCACAAACCCTTTGATTCAAGCAGACTTCAAATAAGTCATGATTCTACAAGAATCACTCTTTATCAACTGCTGCAGGCTTCCACACCTGAGCTGAGCTCTTATTAGCTGTAAACCTAGGCTTAGGAGCCACTCCAGTGTTACCACCAGATGCAGATTCAGGCCTAGCAGCCACAGGGAAACTGGGAGCAATATAGCTACTGGGAAGCTGTGGCTGGTAGGGTGCTGAGGGAGTTGCCAGATAGGGTGGGCTACTGGCTGGCTGGTAACCAGCTTGCACTGAGTGCTGGTAGGGAGAATTTGGAGACTGAGGGGCTTGGGGATGATAAGCAGGTGGAGCAGGTTGTTGATACTGTTGGTTATACACTTGCTGGTATTGACAACCAGGAGGTTGCTGATAAGGATTAGAGGGAGGATAAACATTTGCTTGAATCTGCTGATACTGGCTATCATGCATCACAGGCTGCATTGGCATCCCATAGGGTTGTTGGGGGTATGGGGCGCCAAATGATCCAGCTGGCTGGACCGGGGGCATTTGCTCATATCTGATTGGGTGGTTATCATCAGGTGGATTAGGAGGTGAACAACTGGTCTTAGGTACAGAAGGCTTGGTAGCCTCTGCTGCTGGGCCATAGATAAAGAGTGAGGAATTTAGTTGATAGGGTTGATGCTTCATGACATCGATTACATTGAGAGGTTTAGGGGCAGGCAGCTGTTTCTCTTTTTTCTTTGATTTGGTTGAAGGGCTAGTTGAAGGGGGCTGCTTTGTTGCTGCTGGGGGATAAAAAGGTGACTGAATAGGATTATATGCACGTGGAGGTGGAGCACGTACGTTGGGAGTATATTTCCACTCGTTGGGTAAGGAAGCTGCTGGTGATGTTGACCTGCTTGCCTTGTTTGCTTCCACGGTCTCAGAGTCCACGATGTACTTCTCCATACGAGACTGCCTCTTTGCAAACATATCAGCTCCTTTCCCTCTAACAGCTGGCATCTCAAATGCTGAACCCTGGGATGATGGGTTTAGGACAGTGGCCATTGGGTTGATGGGCGATGAAGCTCTCTGACCAGTAGTAAAAAGGTGCATTCGCTGTGGCGGGGCAGGAGGGGATCGGCTTTGTGGGACATTCTGCGGCGGATGCCAAGGTTTTGGAGAGGGACGAGTGTTCACTGTCAATGTGGAAATATTCACTGGTTTTTGCTCGGCCTGTGGTGTCCAGGCATTCACAAGTGTCTGAGGCTGTGTCTGAGCTGGTTGCCAGGCATTCATTGGTGGTTGTGGTGGACTCTTTGATGCGGGCTGTTGCCACTTTGGCTGTGGTGTTGGCTGGGCTGGAACAGGTTGAGACCATGGAGGCTGATGTTGGGCCTGATCTTGCTCTTGAGGCCAAGAACTTATGTGGTGTTGACCATGTTCTGGGGGCTGTTGAGCCCAAGTAGGCTGAGACTGAGCTGGGGCAGGTACTGGCGCCCATGGATTTAAATTAGCTTGAGGCTGTGCTTGAGGTTGTGGTTGAGCTACTTTCATCCAGGGTGGCTGAGCTTGGGGTTGAGTTTGTGATGGAGCCCATGCATCCACTGAAGGTAGCTGTTGCTGCTGAGGCTGAGCTGATACCCACGGTGGTTGAGGTTGACCTTGTGCTTGAGCCTGTGGCCATGATTGTGGAGGAGCTTGGTGCTGTGCTTGCTGAGCCCATGATGGTTGTGGCTGGGATTCTGGCTGTACCCCTTGAACCCAAGGAGGTTGTGCTTTTTTATGGGGTTGTTGCATCCATGGTGGTTGATGTTGAGAGTCCGTTTGTGATGGCTGCGTCCATTGGTTCTGGTGTTGTGGCTGCAGTTGTTCTTGGGCTTGACCCCAATTTGGCTGTATTTGCTGTAGATGTGGCTGCTCAGTAGAGTGTGCCCAAGGTGACTGAACCTGTGGCTGAGACTGAGGTTGCTCTCTTGACTGGGCCCAGGATGGCTGAACATGTGCCTGGGCTTGTGCTTGCTCTGGAGGCTGAGTCCAGGATTGCTGAGTTTGAGGGTTCCAAGTATTTGTAGGAGGTTGCTGCACCTGGTTCTGAGTAGGCTGACGTGTTACCCACGGTGGTTGAGGTGAAGACTGGCTCGGGGGTGGTTCCGGGGGCTGCACTTCAGCTGAATGCCAAGGACTGGAAGACAACTGTTGTTGCACTTGTGTTTGCGCTGCACCCCAGGTAGCTGCAGGAGATGACTCGGGCTGCAGCGTAGTATTCATATGTCCATTTGCCTCCTGAGCTGGAACTTGCATAGGCTGTTGTTGAGATTCAGGTTCTGAGAGAGGCCACGTGTGCTGCTCCTCTTTGCTAGTGCTGGCAGGATTCTCCTGGGGTGCTGGAGGGGGAGAAGACTCAGGGGCAGGTGCAGAGGTTGGCTCTAGTTCTGGAGCAGGGGTAGTCTCTGCGGTGGGGGCTACAGCAGGTGTGGATAGACTATTTTCAGCACACTGAGGCATGTCCTGGTTGGTCACTTCTATCTGTGAGGACCAAGGAGGTGAGCTGGGGTTGATCACAGGCTTTGGGGCAACTGGTGGAGGAATTTTGTTTTTAACTCGCTGAGCCTGGAGGAAATTACAAGCCTCAGCCCCAAGGCTAAGATAGTCCTCCTCGGGTCCTGACTCAAAACCCAACTTCTTATCACCTTTGTTGAGGAGGTTCAGCAATGCTGGGTTTGGGGATACTTTTGGGGCTTCCTTAAATGTGAACATAGGCTTTCCAGCATTCTTTCTCTTTGAATCCGACAAAAGGCCCGTTCTAATTGCAGGAGTAGAAATGCGCTCATCACGGGAAGCGATCTGCTCTCCTTGACCCACAGAGTCTTGATTGGTCCCACTCATCGCATGAGAATAATGGGTGGCAGCCATGCTGTCTACTGAGAAAGGCTTTGCGGTACGATTGCTGAAAGAACTCTGCATTTCATTTGTTTGATATTGGACTGTGCCATTGGTATTTGCTGAATAGTGCTGCAAGTTCTGTTGTGCCTGATGATATTCTTGCTGTTGTTGATACATCTGCTGTTGCTGATAATGACTTTGTTCATACTGCTGTTGCTGATATTGCTGCTGATATTGCTGCTGCTGCTGTTGGTAGTTCTGTTGTTGCTCATAGTACTGTTGTTCTTGAAACTGCTGGTACTGTTGTTGAGTTTGTTGGTGCATGTTTACATCCATGTAAGTATGGCCCTCTGTTGTGGACTGCATGTAGGAATGCTCCGCTATTTTCTTTCCAGCCTCCTGCACTGCTTCCACGGGCATCCCTTGGCGCCTAAGCTCCTCATGTTCAGCAGAAATCTCATCCATCCTCTGACGGCGCTGCGCAAACATCAGCGCACCTTTGCCTTTGGTTTCAGGCAAACATTCCATCTCTGCTTGGTTCTTCAAATTCCTTTCAATTTCAAGGAGACCTTTGTCCAAAGTAAAAGTTAGCACACCTTTGCTACTGTGGGTATTAGTGAGAAAAGGCTTGTCTATTTCAGACTCGCTTGGGGTCACGAGGGTAAATTCAGGAGCAGAGGTTTCTTGTCTGTTGTCCCAGTTTTCGTCGTCGTCCTCGTCGCTGTACTCTGGTTCGTCTTCGCCTGTGCCGTAGCTCACAAGTGTGAATTTCTTAGCTCTCTGACGATGCTTCTTGAACATCAACAGCCCCTTGTTATTGGGGTTGGTTGGAGCAGCCGTAAGGAGGAGGGCGATACGTTTACATTTGGACTTGGTCTCCTTTAGCTGTTTCTCAGACAGGCTCTCGTTGCGCCTGAGCCCTGTATAGAGAAGGAAAAGACAGAGAGTTGTGTTTAATGTTTATCCATCTGATTTAATGGTATTAATAACTTACAGAATTACACACATCAAAAATTCAGTCATTAATCAGCATAAAACAAAAAATAAAAACATAAAGGTATCTGCACCGCACATGTGACTGTAGTTAATGCTTAAATTACTTAAAATTAATGCAAAAAGCTGTTTTTGTCACATATCCATGTTGAACATGAGCTGAAAATCCTGAATGTTATTATATCAAATTCAGTTTAGTTTTGCGCTCATCAAAGGTTCCTGCAGAAGTAACTTGGCAACGGATGATACAATTCAGCTTCAAAATGAAGGCAAGCCCCAAAGCAGTTTCAGCCTGTATTATTACTTTGATATAAATGCCATCCAACATTTACAAAAGGAGCAGATACAGAAAGAACAACAAACTATTAATACAACACACTCTGGTTGCTCTGTGGTTGAACTGATCCAAACACCCAACAAATAGACTGTAAACCAAGCTATTAACAGATTCATTCACATAAGACATGATACATTACATAGATTCTCAGTCCACACATTAGATTTGTCCATCTCTAACTACAGTATATACTTATACCATTGTGATTTTACCCATCAAATGTGCTCGTTCAGTTGAACATAATACACTGGCCCATAAAGCAATTGTGAAATGCTCTGACCCATGTCTAATATTCCCATTTGTACACTCTATCAGTTATTCAACCCTGCAAAGTAGCCAGGAATAGGAAGCAAGAAAGATTATTTTAGCACGCATGCAATAAATTCACCAGGACAGCAACGTCTTCACCAATCCTTATGTGTATGTTGGCAGGCCGTCTGCTAGAAAAAAAAAAAAATCTTTTCTTCTTAAATCACATTCGGTCCAATCCGATAGCAACACCAAAAGCACTCTTACAATAATGCAAGCAGGCTTACTTTTTTCTATTCTTGCAAGACTAACCTGAAGGTGGAGGAGACAGTGGGAGTGAGCAGCAGACTCACTTTTTTAGCTTAGTTAAAGCACCCTGTTTGAAAGGATCAGGTAACGGTCTAGGGGAGCACATGCTGGTGTCTGTCAAAGGGCCACTTCTGCAGGCATCATCAGCGTGCTGGTGTTATATTTATGTCTTCTACACAGCTCACAGGAACGCCCCGGTATCCATATTCACCATTACCGCTCTTTAAATGGATGGTTAAAATGTTTTATAAGGCGCAGCAGCTTTTTACATAGGGTCCATTCTTTTTGTGTCTTTTCCTTTTGATTCTTTATATGATAAGAGTTTGCTGGCAGCCCCATCTACCCTCCCTACTATAACTTTGGTTCTGAGATAAATCGGGTTAGGTCCGGATGTATCTCCTTCCATTCAAAGGAATGAGCACCCCCACCACCACCCCCCACCGATTGCAGTGAGACTATTTTGAGGCATACACACACTGGACATCAGGCTTTGGAATGCACACATGTTGACAAATGTAATTTAATGGTGAAGATTCCCCCTTAAAGAACAGCCCCTTATTCCCTACACTCACACACACAGAAAGAATGCACGAGAGGATAATGCTGGTACAGGTGGAGCTGGTTCAAAGATACTTACTGGCATGCCTTGCCCGATGCTTGTTGGGTTTGTCTTGATCCCCCTCAGAATCAGAGTCCTGCTCTTCTGCAGGCGCTGCCTCTTCTGAGGGAATTTCATATGAGACAGTAAAAGAACCAGGGACACCCTCGCAGTGCCCTCCTCCGCCTTCTTCTTCCTCTTCTTCTTCACTTTGGGAACCAACTGTTTCCCTGACCCGAGTGCCACCCCCACTCTGAAGGCCCCTCCCTGCTCCTGATGCTGCTGGCTGCTGCAAAATGACCTCCACCTGCCCCAGCATCAAAGGGGAGCTGAGAACCACTCCATGATGGCTGAGCGGCTCTCTGACAGAGTGTGATGCGGCGGTAGCATTGGCTACGTGGACAGTCTCCACGATAGTCTCTCTGCTTGAGGGGTCCCCGTCAAACCCACGAGCACTTCCAAGGGAGGCACAACCTATGTCATCCAAGGTTTGCTCGGACAGGGATACCTGGAGCTCCACCATGTTCCCGGGTGAGAGGCACCGCCGTACTTTATCATCATTTTCCTTAGATGAGGGAACATGTAGCTGAGTGCAAAGCAGCTGGCCTCCCTCGGGAAACTCAGTGTTGCCATTAACCTCCCTACTGTAGGCCTCATCCTGGGACGTAGGATTTGGGATTTGGGATCTGTGCTTTGGTGAGAAGATGTGGAGGGTGGTGCTCTCTAAAGTCTCACCAGCAGAGGCCCTCTCACCACAGGGCATTTCATCTGATTCATAGTCTTCAGCAGGGATGGAGTTGTATCTTTTAGAGAAGAGAAGAACGGGAGATAAGCAATGAGTGAGCAAATGTGGGGTTTTTTCATCATTATAATGAAGTGAACTCAAGGGGAGACATTAAGACAATTACTTTGAAATGTTGTCTTAACAAATAAATGAGGTATTATTTACATTTTTCCACTAGTATACTAGAAGATAGCTAATTTAGATCAGCAAGGATTGTCTATTTATCTTATTTCAATATAAATATACACACATTTGTTGTTATTCAAGTACCATTTTTAAAGTAGGTACTATGTAGTAAGCAGGTATTGTGACTGAGGAATTATACCACTGGACTGAAGCCCTTCTTGTGCTTCGGAAGTTCTCAGAGCAATTGAGAAGATTTAATCTCAAGTCAGCAAGTTAATCAAAAAGGTCAGGGTACTGAAGTAGAAAATGATCACGTTCAGACACCACTCTACCTAATTTCTACTTTCAAGGTCAGTTTGGAATAGCATAAACTAATGCCATTATGCATGACAGCAAACTGTATTTAAGTCAATTAGCCCTTAAAGACCAGCTTTTTTTCCTCCAAATTTAATCAATTTTGTCAAAAACAAGTTGCGGTGATCTCCTAGGAATCAACTTTAATCTCCCTTCAAAACAGTTGCATGCAGTTTGAGGCCCATTAAAGAGAAAGCAGGATTATTTGAGGACATGTCACCCTGGTAAACAGACTGGCACTGCCAGTTGAGTAATGGCTGAGCAGCTGCATGCCAATCAGACACACAAATCTGCAACACCTTGGCAAAGCCACTCGGAAGGTCAGCATGGCTGAGGCACATTACAGTACCCCACTAAAACACACACAGACGTGGATGCATATCCTCACAGAATCAGTCGGTGGTTCACTGAACTACGCGAAAGGGCGCATGTCATGAAGCTACATGCTGCCTAATAAAAGGCAACAATCCCTTTTCACCGCTGCTGTGTGAACACCAAAGACCTGCAGTTTGCATGGCTCAGTTGGCCCGATACACAGACTTTGTAGTATAATTGATGAACCAACATTATTTTGTATTTTGTTATATTTTGTATTGTAGTATATTACTCTATTACATTATATTACATCATTATTACATGCCATCCTACATGTATGTATCTGGCTGTGCGTGTTCCTGGCTTTGCACAAGTCTCATATGAGCTCAGCTAACGGCTGGCATGCGGCGCTACCTTTTGACAAGCAGCTGCAGACAGTCGATCGACGCCTCGATTAGCGCAAACGCTCGTAGAAGGCTGAGGTCAGCACACGGCTCCCCGTTGATTGACACCACCTCATCTCCGTCGCGTACTCCAGCCACGGAGGCGCGACCACCCTCCTCCACCTGTGGAAGACGTTTTGTAGTAAGAAAAGAAAAATGCAATTAGATATGTAAATTCTTCACAAACAGCGTGGTGGGGCAACATCAGGTAATAGAAGATAACATTAGATAAAGACCTGCCATGGAGGGAAATGCCCCAAGTGTGAGATCTGCTGTCTAAGCTCCATAAAGCCCAGATGTAACAGGCGGTCACAAAGGTCAGAAAACAGAAACCTATTCCCTAAAATCAGTTTCACAAATCCACATGTTCTTTGGGAAAGCAAGAGGATAACCGTATTTTACATTCAAAAAGTGGAGAAAATGCATTCTCACAGGAATAATATCAGAAAAGACTTCTTCATGTAACATGAATTCCTCAAAAAATGACCATCCAGCACAAGCCAGTGTATTAAGATCGAGCCAGACAGTGCGTGTCCGGAGGAATTCAGACTGGATCGTTAACATTTTAGAGAAATAAAATGAGCGCGCCAGCGTAATTTCACTTAAAATAATGAATATTTGGCACCACAAAGTACAAACACGAACATAGGTTAGGTGTTCAGTAATAAAAGTGTTAATTCTACCTTGAATTTTACTCGTGCTGCTGCATATTATTGCTGTAGGCGAGCTCTGAGTAGAGCCATTTAAAGGGCACCTCTTTACACAGTTAGACTAATGACTGATGGTTTCATTTTCTTCTAATTGGTTCCTGGAGCCTATAAAATGGTTCATTAATAAGAGGATTTAATAAGGAGAAATACCTCATAAATTCAACACAAAAGGCCACTCATACAGCTAGAGGGATAAATTATTACTTTAGTACTATGCAATTAGAGGATTTGGTTTCAGGAAATATGTTAAGATGTTTTGCCAATATTACAATTCCAAAGCTTTATGAAGTTTTTTTCAGATATCTTAAGACTGGCAACCCTGTGAAAAAGTAAATTTACACATCCTTAATCCTCGATAACGTGCTGTAAAATTAAGTGTTAATGTTACACTTTTAATTAGTATCCTGGCTGATTTTTAGAGAGTACTTTCAGCGACTTCAGAATCAATGCAGGTAATCTCTGGCACTAAACACGAGAAAGTGACCTGGATATTCTAAAAATGATGAAAATCTCTTTCCTGAATGATCTGAATGATCTCTTGGCAAGCACAGGCCATATGCACTGTGCAGTTCAAAACTTAAAGCAGCTATTTTTTCATGCTTTATTTAAAAAAAAAATAATTCAAAATTGTAAATGTTAAGCTTGCTTTTAATCTATCCATCCATTTTTTCCTGCTTATCCAATTCAGGCTCGTGGACAGGCTGGAGCCTATCCCAGCTGCCATAGGGCGAGAGGCAGGGTACACCCCGGACAGAGGTGTCTGTTGCAGGGCTAACACAGAGACACAGACAACCTTTCACACTCACACCTATGGGCAATTTAGAATCAGCAGTTAACCTAACCCCACTAGCTGCATGTCTTTGAACTGCAGGAGGAAGCCGGAGTACCCGGAGAGAACCCACGCAGACACACTCACACTGTGAGTGCATGCAACATGCCCCGGCCTTCCTGTGGAGATGGTGGATTCGAACCCAGGACCTTCTTGCTGTGAGGCAACAGTGCTAACCACCACACCAACGTGCTGCCGTAATCTTACTTTATATCATAAAATTGTATAATGTTGGCTAAATTAATTGGCAAAACAACCCAAAAAAGCTTCTGTTTGCAATCACTATGCTGTTTTATTAGTGTACTGGTGGAAATGTATAAAGTAAATAGCTATACATGATGTAATATCTAGAATAACAAGTCTATACCTTTACAAAATGCAAACTTTGTCCCAAACATGCCATTCAAAGTGCAACAGAGGCAGCTCTATAGATGCAGTAAAACTATTTTGTCACTAGATGGTGACACACACACACACACGCACACATTTTACAGCTGACAGAGGAAGAGAAAAACCTCTGAATGAGCAGAACTTCCAAAGATTTTATATACAAATCAAAAGCCAAAAAAAGCCGGACATCACTTTGTTCATCATTCGCAGGACTTTATTTCACATATTTGCTCAACCATTAAATCTTTCCCCAATAAAACTGTTTGTAGTCAGTTTGTCTTTCCTCGGATGTTTGTCATTATTTTTGCTCACGGCTTATATTTAAATGCAATGCAAGATCACACCAGTCAGCAAAGCCAAGCACTCAAAAGCTAATCTACAGTAACCAGAGCACTGCAAAGAAGTAAGCTGGAGTCTAACATAAGCAGAGCAGCATACAGAGCAATCAAACGACCCTCCTTTGTTATATATACAAAAATCTTTTAGGAGCTCCATTATAGAGCTGGTGACTTTCAGATAATCCCTGCCTGACTCCATCCTCATTCCAGTTTTTCTGAGTTAACGGCGAACAAAACAAGCCCTATATGGCAGCCAATGTCTGTCCCTTTTGGGACTTGCACCTCACTACAGGGAGGATGGTTACTTCTAGGATGCCACAGCAACCGTCCACACTCCAAAAAAGGAGGGGAAAGATTTGTCTATGTCTCTCCTCACAACTCAAAGATACACAGTCGGACGATGTTTGCCATACAGCTTACAAAGAAAAGCCTCATAAGTAAGTGTAAGTGTCCTAGAGGGGGATAGCAGATAAATGTAGGTGTAGGTTTCTTCAAATGAAGAACTTTCCAAAATTATTGGCCTAAAAACCATTTTAATGCAGGGGGCCTTAACAATGACTGGATTGCCAGTTTTTAAATGAGCTAATAAGTGCCTTAAACATAGCAGAAAATCACAGGAAATGCAGCACTGGGTGATGTCTCTGCCTTGCTCCGTGTGGTTCCTGCCCTTCACAGCTTTGAGCAATTATGCTTTTAGATTACAGGCAAATATTTTCCAGGTGTTTCACATTTAGCCCTGAATCCATGCTGGAAGATTTACATTTTACTCGTCTGTACTTCCCCCTGAAAAGCCAGCTCTTAAGCTGTGTTAGGGTATTTATACTATCATTTGGGCTTTCCTCTGTTTTTGTATCATTTCTTCTTCTTATTATTATTATTCCTGTATTTACTTTGATTTGAGCTATATGCATCTTGAGGAGTGAATGGGTCCCTATTTTGCTTGTTATCATGCGCATGCATTAGGGGTTTTCACACTATCGCACTGCAATTGGCCGCTGCAGGCCGTAACACACCAATACAGGCGCTGAAGCAGAATACAGTTTATTGTATTTTATCATGCATGCAACATGTATCGCTTGTTTTCCTGGTGACCATCTCTCTACAGCTGTCTGTTGGCCATAATAAAGACGTATTTTAGCTAATTTCTCCAGTCTATTACACTAGGAGGTTTCAACTGAGAGGCTGTTATAGGTTTTGATTTTGAAGACAGCCATTTAAGGTCAAAGTCTGAATTTATATATTTTACAAAATGAATGGCAAACATTAACTTTGTGGGAATTTTAGTAAACTAAGTTAGAAAATAACTTAAAGTGATGAACATTTTTTTGTAAATGATTTAACAGATAAGAACACGACAATAAGAACGCAACGATTGGGGAATGTTATGCAAAGTTTACTTAACATCTAATCCATCCATCATCTTTCACTTATCCAGTTCAGGGTTGCAGGAATCCGAGCTGTCATAGGGTGAGAGGCCGACAACCATTAACATGGCCCGCCTGGTGATTCTACATAACCTAACCTTTGGGAGGAAGCCAGAGAGGACAACAGAGACGTGGTGGAGAACATGCAAACTCCACAGCCAGGATAGGAAGTGCTAACCCTGGCACCGCCACCATGCCACCTAAAATTATGCATCACTCAAAATATCCCACACAGTGCAATCAGAAATTTTAATATTATCACCACACTTGCCTTGAAGTGAGCGGCGATAACAGGACTTTGACATGAAGATCCCCTCATTCAAAATGAAAGTGACTAAAAACACTACACTTTTTTTTTTGGGGGGGGGGGGGGGTGTACTGACAAAGAGCAAGCAGGAATGCCGCAAAAATAAAGCTGTGCGAGCCCTGGCCCTCGTTTGTTTAGGTGATGTGAAACAGAAAAGAAGAAAACAAGCCCAGTCATCATGTAAGGTCACTGCTTTCTCCCAGGACTGGAAATGAGACGGCTTGTTGCAAAACACGATGCCAAAGCTCAGATAACCGGGGGAGCTGTGAATCACTCTGCTCAGTCTGGGAAAACAGCAGTGAATGACTGAGGAAATGGCATTTTGCTCATTTCTTGCCAGCTTAATAAGGTTCCTGTGGCGCACTATTAGGGCCGAAGCATCAAAAACAAAAGGCCCTCTTTGCTCTGTAAAAGGCAAAAGAACAATTAATTCAAGTTTTTATACTTGAGCAGACTGGAGATTAGTTCACACATGTACTCGAGAAAACTTTCAAAAGACTTTCGTTACGATTACAACTGTCACTGTGCATCCCACGCCTGATCTGATGCGTGCTGACATTCCACATACCAAGACAGCATACCTTAGTAATTAGGCCAAAATGTCTCCTGATCGGAAAAACTTCCATTTTTTTTTGGAAAATCTGTTTAATATTAATACATTTGCTGACACATGTCCACATCACAGAAATAAATGTGGCTTTTTCACCCCAAGTGTGTGCGAGTGCATTTGAAATGGCTTTGTATTGAGCATGTTTCTGTAGCTTTAAAAAAATAAAGTGACCTCATCAACTTTCTACTCAAGCCAGGACTCCAAATAAGAAGAAAAAGACTACCAGCCTTATATGGACAGAACCTTTTAAGAGTGGATACAGAGTGCCTTGCTCTGTACCGCTTGTCAGTACACCGAACAATCACTTTCTCTCAGGAAACAAAACAGCTTCCAGTACATTCAACGGAAGCTTTAAAAAACACACGTTTTATCAGACGCAGGAGAGCCTCCAGCTTAAGAGCATTTGTCACGATCTTGGTATGTTTGTTTCTCTTTTTTAACTTCTGACTAACAGACTTGGCTCACTCATGAGAAGAGTTTAAAGGTATGTTTAGAGTTATGCCTTCCAGATGAGGCAGACTG
>JAVDPK010002911.1:387224-411633 GCA_034780415.1 Cichlasoma orientale | reverse complement strand
CTGAGCCTGGTTCTGCTGGAGGTTTCTTCCTGTTAAAAGGGAGTTTTTCTTTCCCACTGTCGCCAAGTGCTGCTCATAGGAGGTCATTTTGACTGTTGGGTTTTCTCTGTAATTATTGTAGGGTCTTTACCTTACAATATAAAGCGCCTTGAGGCGACTGTTGTGATTTTGTGCTAAATAAATCAAACTGAATTGAATGTATTATTTATAATTTCTTCATTTGTCTTTACAGTAAGCATTAGAGCCTCGCACACCCATTACTATGGCTGAGTGAGCCAAGATAAAAGCGATGCATTATTTAGAGGCAATGTGGTGGACTTGAATGACATGCAATCAAATCAGGGCCTCTCATTACCTTTAACAGCAGTTAACTCGCAGCCAGTTTCACAACAGGCTGGAGGTCAGTGCATGCTGTCTTCCTACTGTTTCAGAGATTGTGCCTTAAAGGTACTCCATGTAATCCAAATATACAGTCCTTGTTGCATGGTAACAGATAAACCTGTTAGTCTTACTGCATTACCTTTATTGATGATCCTTCTACCCGTACAGCTCTGTCAGTGACCCCAAATATGCGGTTTGTGTATTTTTCTGAACATCACTTCTCTGAAAAAAATGTGACTGAATGTGAATGTGACAAACGAACTTTTGCCTCTGGGTGAAAATCACATCGTGTAAAAAGTCCCCTTCGGTTTAATCACTTCACAGCTGGGTGAAGTGGCTTTAGTGCCAGTTTTCCTTCCTGTAAAGACGGCCTGTCTTCTCTCATTTCGAGATGTGTCAAGTCTAGAAAGTCCCGGAGCAGCTGATGAACTTCTTTCCTGTTTGTTTATAGCATTAAAAACCAAACAATGAAGAACAGAGAGAAAACATTTACTTCTGAGCTCAGTGTAGTGAGTCATAGAGAAAAAGAAAAAGAAACTATACACACAGAAAAAAAGGGGCTTATATACATTATTATACTTGCACTGAACCATCAAAGTCTGTATCTCCTTTGCTGCGTGTGCCTCATATCAGAAGCCTATAATTTTATTTTACTGGCCTGGCCAGTAAAGTATCCTTTTCTTTGCCTTTGATCATCCATATTTTATCTGCTTTGATCATTTTACCAGTGTTGGATGATAACATGCGATAAAATACAGGAATACATGACAAGAAACAGACTGCTGAGAGTCAGCCTTGTGAAAAAAATAAAAGTGCACCCTTACTGCGCCGACAGGAATCAAGAAGGTAAGTGACAGCCAGGTGCTGCTAATCAAACGCTCTCAATTAACTGATAATCAACAAGTGTGAGCACCTCTATAAAGCAGAGGTTTAAGCAGTTTGCAGGTCTGAAGCATTCAGGTATATTTCAAACTCAGGTCAGAAAACAAACAAACAAATAAAAACCTCCACAACGACACCTGAGAGGCCAAAGGCCTCAGTCTTACAGCTCCTGACAGTATAATTTGAAAAAAGGCTGAAGAAGTATGGCTGGTTTTGCAAGGGTTTCCAGGAGAAAGCTTCTTCTCTCTGAAAAGAACATGGCAGCATGGCTTTGCTTTGCAAAGCTGCATCTGAACAAACCACAAGACATCTGGAACAATGACCAAAGTGGAGATGTTTGGCCATAATGCACAGAACCACGTCTGGCAAAAACCAAACACAGCATATCAAGACAAACACCTCATACCAGCTGTCAGCACGGTGGTGAAGGGGTGATGACTTGGGCAACTTGCAGTCACTGAGCCGACCGTGAACTCCTCTGTATGCCAAAGTATTCTAGAGTCAAATGTGAGGCTATCTGTTCAACAGCTAAAGCTTGGTTCCAAAGTGGGTCATGCAACAGGACAATGAGCCCAAGCACAAAAAGAATGAAGGTGCTGCAATGTTCCAGTCGAAGCCCAGGCCTCAACCTGACTCAAATGCCCTAAAAAGACGAGGAATGTATGAGCTTTGCTTTCCTATTATTGAAAAACACTAAAATGGTGCAGGAGGCACTTAAAACAACAACATTAATCGATAACCTGATGAAGTCAGAGTCCTCACTGCTCAGTCTGTATCTGTTCTTATAGTCTTACTGGCAGTGACTAAGCCTGCTGAGCTCTGACACTGATCTTAAGATCAAAAGAAGACATTTCCTGATATGTAATTTGTCCGCAGCTTTGATGTATCATGCCTTTATCCTCTATGAATAATCCATATATGGCTGATTCAAGACTGCCAAGGTTGTAAAGCTATCATAACAAAGCAAAGGTTTATTGCTGATGAGTTCTGTGAGGCCAGCTTCTCTGCATTCAAGAGAGCGCCAGAGACCGTAACAATGACGCATGTGATCAGCTTGAAGTCACAACTGGTAACCAGTGCCGTGGCGCCCAAACACTGGGCCGCGGCAGGAGATGCGTGTCTGTTTTCTTAAGCCCGCTTGGCGCGGACAATGGCGCTGTAACCCGACGCTGTCTCGCTGTTTGTTTCTCCTCGAAAATCTGCAGATCACCAGCACAAGCCGAGGAGTATAGTCCAAAATCAGACGCGTACGTGAGTTCAGTTAATTCTGGTTCTGCGCGGTTTCCTGGCTTCACTAAGACCGAACAGTCGAATCTGATTATGACCAAAAGGTGATGTTCAGCTTGACAATAGAGTATTTCTACTGCCACAGCAAACAGGACAGAAAAGATGACAAGAAACCTGCTTAATACCTTAAAAGCTGCATCTGACCAAACTGTTGCATTTATAATCAACAGCAGAGGGTCTACTATTTATTTCCACTCATCACAAGTTTTCATTTTAAGCTGCAGTGAATAAACAAGTGTTAGCGTTGTAAATAATCTATTTTTAAACCAGTGTGGAAACCCTGGAACGGCAAAATAATTCCACTGACCAAACTATTTATGGCTCCAATTAACAGCCACTTTAGAAATTCAGCACTTTTATCTCTGTCAGGATCATAGACTGTACATAAAAGACAGAGTCCCAGGCTGAAAACTGAAGCCAGCACTACATTTTCCTGATGACTTTATGATCTCAGCCTCCAGTTTCATGTCTTACTTAACACAGTATGAGTTCATTTTGTAAGTTATGGTCCCATTTAGAATAAAATAGATGATAATGGGCGTGAAATTTCATATCCACTGTAGAAATGAAGGTTGACATCCAGTTTTATTTTCAGTCTTTTTGTAGGTTTGGCATCCCCCCAACTTTAGTCTGGTTGTAATACAGACTAAACAACCTAAATGAAGCAACATATGCTATTAAAGGATCATTGTGCTGCTCTATTTTTAAAAAAGCTCTAGCTTTGCCTGGTGCATGGACTTCAGGATAACTGAACTCTCAACTCTAGGGGAATGCAACAAAAACAAAGGATCACCTTTAACCTGTTTCTAACAGCCATCATTGAGTGAAGAAAAAAAATATCCGGTTGTGTATTGAAGTCATTGGGGAAGCAGCTCTGAGCTGCTTTGATCTGTTTCCTCAATAAACATTTTCCTGATGATTTTATGGTCTCAGTCATTAGTTTCCAGTCTTTTTGATCGCAACATGATGCTTATTTTGCAAATCATGGTCCCCATTGGTGTCCTAAAGAACAATAAGGTAGGATATCCTTTACCAGGTTATTTAAAAGCTGTTAGTGAATGTGTGTCCTTCGGATTCATAGTCAGATCACATCTCCTCTTCTGGTGTCTGGGGTCCAAAAGCTAAGATAACACGCTTCAGACCAGGCTAGCCATGTAGCATAGGTTACCACAGTAACTAACCGGTTTAAAACTGCGCTTTGTGATGCTGGGAAACCCGAGTAGAGCCCAGAGATGACTGAATAACCCATCATCCTCCTATCGTGGTGCAGGCCTCATGGCGATCTTGTCTGGCAATGCGCGCATGTAAAGACAACACAACACCATCTGACGAGTTTAGAAATATAAGCCAAGAAGGAAAGTCAAACTGAGGTTTACAGTGTTGCACTGAGACAAAGGCCAGAATTAGACCCTAAAACACCTAAAAATGTAAACAGCAAGCTTACGAGCGGTCAGCCCCTCGACCGTGATTAGAACAGAACTGTGCAGAATGATAGCTGACATCTGTCCAAAGGTAATGTGGTCGAGACATTTCTCCCGAATCCAGAAACATGCCCAGTACGCACATCTCAGCAGATTTTATGAAACACAGGAGGCAGATGGTGCAGCTGCTTCCAATTTTTCTATGAATGAAGTCTGGGAAAACACAACTGATCAATAGGCTGTAATATGAAGGTCACACCCTTACTGCAGACAGTCCATATACTCTGTCAACATCTGCCAAGGGTGTGGTTTCCAGTCTTTACATCCCCACCTCTTTATATTCATTTTCTCTCTGTCACTTGCATTCATAAAAACTTAAATAACATTTTATTAAAGACATTAAAGATGTCAAATGGCATTACACAAGTCAGTGATAATCATCGCCTCTTTGCTTGAAGTTCATAGTTTACCTAAAGGGTTTAAAGACTTGGAATGGCCGTGATATTCCTGCCAACCAGTTCCACCCACAGTACTAGAAACATTTGAACATTATAGATTTAGTACAACTTAAGGTAAATAATAGGAACTGTTGCTCACTCCATTTAGACTCCATTTTTTAATAGCGAATGTCTAATTATAAAGATTAAAAAGTGGTGTCTTTTCACTCCTCATGCTCAGATTTCTGTAGTCTAAAGAGACCAAACTACTGTGCAAGGCTCAGGTCATGGGACGGCCGCAGTGATGACAAAGAAAGGTCTCACAGCTAAGATGCTCTTAGAAGGCTGCTAAAGACACATTTGTTAAGTACCTCATGGCCAAAACACAAAATCTCCCTGTAATACTGAGGAAATTCCCCCTTGATTCATTTCTTACGGTTTGGAAAGATAACAACTACAAACAGACGAGATTTATGACTGCAGGACATGGTTTTGAACAAGTCGCAATCAGCTTTTGGACTGCAGTGATGGCCAAGGTTCAGACTTCATTAAGAGTGTGAATCCAGAACAGTATAATGACAGTTTCTTTGAGCGTGCTTGATAATAATGGTCGGAAAACTGTTGTGCAGAGGGATCTATGCTCAGGGTGGCAGGTTGCTGGCTCACACACTGACTAAACATCACACTTGCTGCTTGGTTCAAGGAGGTGAAGCAGGGCAAAGCACAAAAGGGTTTGACTAAAGTGGAATACGAATTAGGGGGGCGTGACCTACAACAACAACAACAACAACTGATTGACAAATGAAAAGAGGCCTCTTCCAGATATGATATTGTTACCTAAATGGAGCAGAGTGGCATAACATAAAGACACAGGACCACAGCCTGCATAGACAGAAATAAATGAAATATTTTGCAGTTCAATCCAATGATTTTTCACTTTGATTGACAGTGTAGGTCACCATCAGTTTAGAGTAATGTAACTATTAAATGTGTGCATTTTTCTTTTTCTTAACTGCTGGAAAGAAGCAATGACAAACCAGCCTGACGTCTGAGACAAGTTTCCAATATCTCACATAATTAACAGAACATTGAGTCATAACAAACACCGATCAACTATTTTTCAGATGTCTGCTTCGGAGATAAAATATGCTTTTCTTATGGGCTTCTTATGGACCTGTTGCCACTGATTTTCCATCCAGTTCTTGTGTATTTTGGCACACCTCATCCTTTTCTCCCTGTTTCCCTTCCTTAAGAACAACTTCTTGACTCTTCCACCCTTCCACTGAGACCAGTTCTGATGAGGCTTCAGTGAACAGTAGATGATCAACTGAAGGGCCAGATTGATCTCACGGGTCCTGTCAGGTCTTTGCTGGATTTTTTTCTTCTTCTTTCTTAAGCACATGACTTTCAGTTCATCTGCTGTAGATAGTTTTATTTTGGGGCCCGCCACTTCTTCTCTTGTCATCCACTTGTCCAGTTTCCTCAAATTTAAAAAGGACTCACTGCTGAGATGAGCCACGTTTTTGGCTAACAGCTCTTTGGGAATCATCTTGTTGCTACAAAAACATTTTTTTAATGCCTGTTAAACTATGTTATCTTTGACATTCTTCATATATTTAACCAAAGGAATGGGAACAAGTTATGTGCTTTTGTGACAGGCTGCTAGTAATTTAAAATTGGTTCTTGGTTGTCTGTTACCTGTAGACACAACACTCTTTTATCCCTTAAGTTAGATGCCACTTCTTCTATCTCCTGGTGGTCCATACCGTGCAGATGATGGTTCCTGTTCTTGCTCCTCCTCTTTCTCGGGTTTCTGCTGCCAGCGCTTCTATTTTGTTTAAAATAGAAGCACCTGATTACTGGCAGGGCGTAGGTGTTGATTACTCGGATCGTGTTCTTCCCATTCAGCTGACTCGTCAGAACTTGCCTTACTCTCTGCAGGTACTTGGCGGTTGCAGCGCTCCTAGCGGCCTCTTCACGGTTCCCATTTGTCTGTGGGATTCCAAGGTACTTGTAGCTGTCCTCAGTGACTGCGATGTTGCCTTCTGGTAGTGCAGTCATCTCAGTTCTGACTACCTTCCCTCTCTGTTACCATCCGACTACACTTCTCCAGTCCAAATGACATTCCGATGCCATTGCTGTAGATGTGTGTGGTGTGGATCAGTGAATCGATGTCTCGTTCACTCTTGGCATACAGCTTGATGTCATCCACGTAGAGTAGGTAGCTGATGTTTGCTCCATTCCGTAGTCGGTATCCGTAGCCAGTCTTGTTGATGATCTGGCTGAGGGGATTCAGGCCTATGCAGAACAGCAGTGGGGACAAAGCATCTCCTTGGTACAGCCGGCACGTGATGGTGACTTGTGCGATTGGCTTGAAGTTGGCCTCTAGTGTTGTTCTCCACATTCCCATTGAGTTCCTGATGAAGGCTCGTAGGCTCCTGTTGATCTTGTATAGTTCTAGGCATTCCAGGATCTATATGTGAGGCACTGAGTCATAGGCTTTCTTGTAATCAATCCAAGCGATGCACAGGTTGGTCAGTCTAGTTTTACAGTCTCGAGTGACTGCTCTATCTACCAGTAGCTGGTGTTTTGCTCCCCTGGTATCTCTGCCAATTCCTTTCTGGGCCCCGCTCGTGTATTGAGCAATGTGCATGTTCATCTTGGCTGCTATGATGCCTGACTGGAGTCTCCATATGGTGCTGAGGCAGATTATTGGCCGGTAGTTGGATGGGACCAGTCCCTTCTAGGGATCCTTGGGGATCAGGACTGTTTGGCCTTCGGTCGGCCATTCTGGGTACATCTAGCCTTTAGCAGGTGGTTCATTTGTGCTGCCAGACGCTCATGGAGTGCAGTCAACTTCTTTAGCCAGTAGGTGTGAATCATATCAGGGCCTGGTGCTGTCCAGCTCTTCATATTTAAGACTCTATGTTGGATGTCTGCCACTGTGATGGTTACTGGAGTCTGTTCAGGGAGGTTGCTGTGGTCTGCTCTTAGATCCATTAGCCACTGAGCATTATTGTTGTGTGTTGCAGCCAAAGCTGTGAAGTCATTGCTTGGCAGTTTCTAAGGCCTCAGGTATGGACAGCTTGTTGTACTTCTTAGGCACCCCTTTCTTAATCACACGTTTCTGCAGCTCTGATAGCTGGCTAACTTCCCTCCACGCTGCCTTGATCTTAACCTCTAGTCTTCTTTTCCATGGAGGGTACTGCTCCTTATGGCTGTTTATCTTATAGCCAAGCATCTCAAGGACACAGGACCCGTGAGATTCATCTGGCCCTTCAGTTGATCATCTACTGTTCACTGAAGCCTCATCAGAACTGGTCTCAGCGGACAGGTGGCTGTCAAGAAGTTGTGCTTAAGGAAGGGAAATGGGGAGAAAAGGCTGAGGTATGCCAAAATACACAAGAACTGGATGGAAAATCAGTGGCAACAGGTCTGATGGAGTGATGGATCCAAATTTGACATTTTTGTGAAATGCAGTGGAGGCTCTGTCATTTGGATTCAGCATATAAAAGTCTATGAGAAAAGCACATTTCATCCCCGAAGCAGACATCTGAAAAAGAGTTGATCAGCGTTTGCTATGACTCAGTGTTCTGTTAATTATGTGAGAGATTGAAATTGATCTCAGACATCAGGCTGGTTTATCATTGCTTCTTTCCAACAGTTAAGAAAAAGAAAAATGGATACATTTGATAGTTAAATGCTTCAAACTGATGGTGACCTACACTGTTAATCATTGGATTGAACTGCAAAAGATTTCATTTGTTTCTGTCGATGCAGGCTGTGGTTCTGTAGCAATTTCTGGTGGTTACAGTTAAGAACTTTTGGTCTTTTCATTGTCAGAATCATTAGTTCAGACTGCTTTCCTTTGTTATGGTTTACTTTTTGATGCCATTTTAGGAATAATAAATTTATATGCAGAATTTTACTTCTATTTTAAGCATTGCTCTGTGATGGCTGCGTACCTGCTACTGTTGATAAAGTGGGAACAAATTGACAGTGCATTAGAAACGGGCACTGTTCTGAGACGTCTATTCTCGGTATTATTATTATAGGACACAATTTCCACTAACAAGCTCGGCTTTGTGCACACTCATACAAAATTAATCTCCCACCTATTAACCTCTTTCTCACCACGGGTACACTGTGTGCTTGCCACCAAACCAAACGATGGGAAATGACCAAAGTGCTGAGTGCTGCCTGTGCTGGTTGTTGCACTTACTGTGGTGAAAGTAAAACATTGGCTGTTTAATTACAAACTGATTATTGTTTAATCACTTGCTTGACACAAGAGTAGAGCATCGATATACCAACGTAACTTCCTTTTTAGTAAAAGGATTGCTGAGAATCCAACTGAGAATCTACAGCTTCAGCCAGATATAAAACAAACCACTCAACAAACCAGGAAAATCTTTTGATGGAAGGCAAAGACAGAAAGACAGTAGGCTGGGTTTTGTAACCTTGCCAGCCAACTAACTGAACAACTAACCTTGGTCAGCTGGTAGAATTCACTCTGAACTCTCCAGAAGAACAGCAAAATGAGGTTTTAAATGAAATTAGGTTTAAATGTAAGTTTCAGTAAAAATGTCCCAACTTTTTAGAAAGGTGGGAACAAATTCATCAGTGCATCGAAGAAAATGGAGGAGAAACTTGCTGCGGATGGGAGAAGCCTGATTTCTAAGACATGGTGGGAAAGTTCCTGTTTTTCTAAACCTAACTGTGACCAAACAGCCAATAAAAACAAAAGTAATAAACCACAAACTCCTAAACAAGAAGTTGCCCAACAGCAATTCTTCTGGGTGAGAATCTCGTGTGTGACTCACGTCCTTCTTTATGACCTATCAGAGCCACTGTGGTTGCAAATGGGAGTCGCCGGCGATCGATACGGTCTGTCGTTTAGGTTTGAGGACGTGCGGTCAAACTTCAAATCATACAGAGAGACACAGAGTAAAGCCTTTCTTAATCCCTTCACCTCTGCCTTTAAATAAATGTGAACTGAAAAGTCACTTTTTAAAATATCTTCCGAGCTGCAACTCCTTCGTGTCCTAACGTTAGACCTTTAACATTTGTCTAAAGAACTGTGAATAAATATGAACTATCCTGACAAAGTAGTTTAAAACCTTACACATTAACACAACTTTTCCATGGAGACAAGAGTGAGGTGTGCTCTGTTCCGTCTAAATCCGACAGCTGCACTCGGAGGCTCAGTGAAGTATTAGGAAACTATTAATTGGACGTGAGTGGGAGCAAGAACCATTGGCCAGGAATGGCTCTCAGTGTGACCTTTGCACAAAATTAAATTTATACACTCAGGGATTGGTTTTCTACACTTCACTGTACTTTTCCTTGTGAAATATGGGCAGTCGGAGTGAAGCCAGCCTTGTGACAGGTATACACAATAACACTGAGTCACTGTAGGAGGAACACGGAGGTTTTTAAAGTACTTCCCTTTGTACTTCCCATGTGTTTATAACAATTTCCAAGCCCTGCATTCCTCACTTCAAGTGCGCAAGGTGGCATCCTGACAGACACAATCATCAGCCAGGCTGTGTTGGGGACCCAGCACTTTGCTCTGGTGGAATAGAAGTCAAAAAACAAGCAACATTTAAGAAGTTTAACATATTTACCCTAATCTACCTACAGATTAATCCAATCAGGTTTTTACTGAAACATTGAATGAAATGACAAAATCTCAAAAATATCACTCAGCTCTTCTGTTGCACCTCTGCGTAGTATTTTAGTGTGTTTAACATCTTTTTTTTTCAACCTGCAACTTTAAATGTTTTGGAGGGTCATTTGGTGCTGAAAAACAAACAAACAAACAAACAAACAAACAAGCAAACAAACAAATCGAGCTCAAGTCACTGCCCTCTATTTTAATGGTTTATTTTACAATATTTATACAACAAGAACCTCAAAAGCAATGGACTGCTCATGAAATTGTTATTGGTGTAATGTTTCCAAAGGTGAAATGGCATTTACATGTATTTGGAGTTGCACTTTAGATGCTAATCTTTTTGCTGCCTCTGGGGGGCAACACCCAATATTTGGGTGCTTCCAGTGTAGCCAGCGGATGATCAAGACTAAGATTTCCCTTTGTACCAGCCAGTATGAATGCAGATGCATAAAAAGGCTAATAAAAAGCCAAATTGTCAGACTGTAGGGAATAGTTATCTGATTCCTTCTGGCTGATGGCCTCTTTTGTTTGCTCTCCACGCGGACTGTTTACCTGCATGCAGCCTGGGCTCCTGGGGCTTCTACCTGCGAGACATTAAAACAGGATGGTCCAGGTGTATCCAGTCTATATTATTTCAATACTCCTGCTATGTGATGTGTGTTTATGAGATTTGATCAGGTACAACTGACCAAATGTAGTTTTTGTCTGAATTTTAGTTTAAATTGTATGTGTGACCACTTTTATAATACATTTATACATTTTTTAAATGTGACAAACAGGCAATAATCTCGTATCCAACTCATTCTTGAGTCCACTTAACTCTGCTAGCATGAAGTTGATTACGGTGATGCAATACACTTTATATTATTCTTGTCTAACATGCAATCTGTAATTTTTATGAGACTGACTTGAAACCATATTAAGCAACAATCTGTGTTCCTCGAAATGGAATTTACTGGGTAAGAAAGCCACGGGGGGCCCTCCCACGGGTTTGGCTATTTGTTCTGGGGCTGTGGAGAGATGTGAGACAGTTGGAAGAATTGTGGAGCCCGCCTATGGACTGACAGTCCGAGACCAACCCGGCCTTTTAAGAGCTGCTGGAGATCCTTTGCCCTGTTCGTATCAAGCACGCGTGACCGGGCACAAGGGATGCAAACAAAGACGTGGACAGATACACAACTACTACACACACTGCATGTCACTAACACAATGCTGTGCCTAGAACATGAGATCACATGTTTAATGTTAGCTGAGCTAAGTCCCATCCCCTCCCTGCTGCAGCCTTTGAGAAGCCTGCTCTGTTCCACGAGAATTCTCGCAAAATAATATTAATGATGATGATGATACGGATGATGATTAACAGGAGGTAAGGGGAGGGGGAGGGGGGGAAGTTGGCAGTTTTGTTTTAATCCCTTCCTTCCAACCTGAGGCTTGGCTGTGTGAGTGTTGGGGGGTGCGTGGGAGTCGGGTGTGATTGTCACCTTTTCCCTTTGACTACGGTCCATCTCAAACCGCACAGCTGGACGTGCACAGGCCTTCCCATCAGCCAGCAGCTAGGCTTGTCAGCCAATCAGGCACCTGCATGATTACCAACAGCTGGAAAAGTAAAACAGGCTGAGAGGAAGGGGGTCGAGGGAGGCTCTGAGCTGCGCGGTGGTGACGGGAAAGAGGCAGAAAAAGGCAGCTGAAGAAAGAAGGAAGGAAAAAGAGGGATGGAGCACGAACCGAAGGCTTGCAAAGACGAGAGAAAAAAGACAAACGAGCAAAACAGTGACATCTAACAAAGTAGGGCATTGTGGTGGGATTTTTAATATGTTTCCTTATGTTTCACAAAAATCACATTGTGTCCTCACAGATGTCCTTTATTGTTATGCTGTGGGATAATTATGTGAGGTCACACATTTGAAGGGTGAGGACCCCTCAATATGAAACACATGCATTGGCCTTTTGGGTGTAATAAGTATTTGCTCGAGTTAATAAATTGGTGACAACAACTTGGGCTATGTTCATGGACACTCAGACATTCTGTCCCCTTTTGAAACCATCACAATTTCTTCTCACTGTGCGTGAGTCATGCATTCCTTTTACAAGTGCAGATGGCACTAGGGGTGAAATTTATTTGAAAGGCAGAAGTGGTGCTCCTCGTTCGCTGCCTGGGTGAACTAGAGAGATAAAAATGCCTGAACTCTGAGCAGCCCGAGGAAGATAATTACTTTTGCCATCGTCTGAGGCTCAGTGTTTTCCCCCTGACCTCTCGCAAACTTTTGTTTCCTTGAAGTGCGTAATAAACATAACACGTCTGCTGCGCTTTCAAGTTCCTAACCATAACACAGTGAGTGTTTTTAAAATGACAGTTCTTTCAATTGTCAGACAAAAGGCAGCGCTTTCACCTCGCAGTGGCTTTCTGAACCGTCTCGGTTTGATTGTGCTCGCTCTGCTCGACTCTGAAATCCTCTGTGGTCGTGAGAGCATTCATCACTCTCGCTCGAACAGCTTTAAGGTTTTCCAAGGGGGAAGGAAAGGGAACCTAGAGTCAAGCCAAGGACATAATGGGGAGTTTGTTTCCATTTTAAAAATCAATACAATAATTTTGAAAATTTCCATGTCTTGTTTTCTGTAACCTACAACAAAGTTTTGTTGTTTTCTGAAGTGCAATAGAAGCTGCATGTTTATTTATTTTTGCTTATCGCGGCTGAAAAAACACACTTTGCATAATATTTTCCAAATGCTGCAAAAATCCTTCTAGATTATCATAAAATTGCACCAAACAAAATGTCTAAAACAGTTTCAGTAAATTTGTATACTCTTAGCAAAAATTTGCTGTATCAGAAACAGACTGTATATAGAAGACGGATGCAGTCACCTTGACGTCACCGGTTGTTTTCTGGTCCACCTTTTGAAGCGTCTGCATTCATTTTTATTGTATTTGTCATGAGTGACCTTATTTGCAGAGCGATTTGCTCGGCTGGCCTTTGAGGCAGTGAAAGCAAAGCGAAGCAATGGAGCCCCGTTTCAGTTCAGCATCACGTGACGTCACCCTGTTCAAAGTGGTTGAGCTGTATGCATGCACACTAAATTGTAGTCTTTGGGAGGTTTCACATCTGTAATACTGGTTTAAGTCCAATGCACACAAGTTAGGTGTGTAAGTGAAATAAAGGATTTCTAATATCAAATTGCCTGGATGGAAATAAATAAATGAACTAAAATGGAACAATTTACTTTTTGAACTTCCACTTTTAAGATGCTTCCCAACACGGTGGGTGTGCAGAGCTTCTGGACAGCTCTGCACACCCACTCAGCTGGACAGAAGCTCTGCACATATATGCAGACATTCTTCAGGTGTTTCAAACAAAGGCGGTAAAGGGTCAAAAGTAACACAGGCAATAAAACACTGATGCTTCCTGTCATCATTTCCTTCAAGTCAAGTCGCTTGAAGGGTTAAACCTTTCAAACCTAGAAAACTCCAGCATAGGGGTGAGATGAAAGCTGCAGAGGAGAAGAAGACACAGTGGCAGAACTGCAGCTGGTTTTCCTGTATGCATGTAGTGGATGTAAACACAGCTGCTGTTAAGGAACTCATGCATGGCCCATATACCATCTAGGTGTATGAAATGAACTTTGCCCCAGCAGTGAGCCCACTCCTGTTGCAAAAATGAATTCCATGTCATGCCAAGGGGACGGGCTTTGTCTATGAGGCAATCACTTATGTCTGTTTTTTTCCAGACCCACGCCTTGGCTCACATGTATTATTCTTATATATTCTTTCAATCCCCACAGCACGCCACCTAGATCAGACCATCTGGCCTTTAAGCATAGAATGAACAAAGCAAGGCCATTAGCGTAGGAGAGAAAACAAGGGGGCGAGCAGGGCTTTGCAATTTTAAAGACAGTACTAACACTGCTCTGTGTTTTTGTCGTGGAGTCTGCCACGGGTGAATGCCTTAAATCAGGTAACTTTTCAGCAGCATTAAGGGATGACATCATCGTTTTGTGAAAAGAATGACTCACTGGCTAAGAGCTCACCAGCATTACCCCCCCAGCACTCCAACCCAGGCAGAAGCATGGCATAACGTGCATTTTTCTGCTTATTGCAGACAGTGTGCGATGCAGACATGCAAGTAATGGAGATAAAGCAGAGAGTGACTCTGAAAAAAAATGCACAAAAGCAAGGGCAGGAAACAACAATAAAGATAAGAGAGATAAAGAGGAGGTAGTTAGAGGAAGGAAGGGTGGAAAACGGCTCCAAAAGGTGCAATAATAAAAAATATAAGAGGGCAAAAGCTAAGGGGAAAGATGAAAGGGTGGTCAGTGGGTTTTCCCACGACGCCTCGACTCTTAAAACCTGAGAAAGAAAACTGTGTGAAGCTCCAACATGAGGGCAGCTCCCAGCGAGATCCAGTATATCAAAACACAGCAAGAGCGGCATAACATCCAAAACAAATCCAGCACACAATCCTGCTGCAACATTTAAAGCAAAAGAGAGCCGGATCAAGAGAATGGATGGTTTCCACAGACGGGTAATCCCTCAGAAGTTTCATAAATGTTTTGGTTTTTGGTTTATTGTGTCTTTTTGGCCGCTGCACTGTTTGTTTCGTATTGTTTTGTGATGGAAGATGCTGAGCAAAGACCAACACTAATCCGAAAACACAAGACGTTTCACGGGAAATTAAATAATGTGGCCACGCCGTGCCCACCTTCCCAGAAATCCGGGTTTATCTTGTGTTGAATTCACAAGAACATAACAGTGCTGGTAGGAACCTGTGCTCGATGTGAATAAATAAATAGCTGATTAGTTTAGCCCCGCCAGAAACGGAAAATCCCCGGTCCCCAACAGACTGGAGTGCACAAGCGGAGTCTAATATTGCCTTTGATTGATTATGGAAAATAATAATAGCCACAAATTTTTTATGGTTACTGATGGAAAAGCAACGTGTTTTGCAAGTAATGGAAGTAATGTTTGCAAACTCCCACGAGTGCGTGTCAGTTGTGTGCGAGGCTGAGCTTCTAGCTTAAGAGGCGTGAATTTAAAGCATATTTATTTTTATTTGGTGTCACCCACAACTCAGAAAGTTTTCCATTTCAAGCGGCCGTATTGTTTATTCATTCAAGGTTTTTGAAGGCATGCATAAGTTTATTGAAGGGGGTAGGGTTACATGAATTTTGTCACTTTTTAAATTTTTATCCAGGAAAATATGACTCAGATTCAAAATCTGTTTCGCAAAACTGTCCTGGTCACGGTAGACAGCAACAGGCACAAATACACACAGCAAAACACACAACATAAGTGTACATAAATACATGAGAGTAAAATGCAAAAGCGTACAAAATCATACACTTCTGGGCTAAGCAGGCAATAAGTAACTGCCACTGTCATCACGCCAAGCAGGATCAGTAATGTTCAGGAACAGTATTTTCAGCCTGGAGCAACGGCCTCCAGGTCATTTTAAATGACCTTTAATTTGGTCTTCCATTTGTCGCCAGCTCCCTAAGATTATTTGATATGGCAGCTCGCTGCAAACTCAAGCTCATTACGGCATATTAAAATGCCCCTTTTCTACACTCATTACAAGTCTTGGGAACAAAGGCAGTCCCCATAAGTCGATGGTGTGCCCACAAAGAAATGGAAAGTCTCATTTTTGTGGTACTTTAATTTTAATGGTGAGAGAAAAAAAATATCAACCAAAAATATATAACCCAGTCAGTATTCTGGCTCCCACAGATTGTAATCACATGGACACACAGCCAATCAATCAATCAATCAATCAAGTACAGAGTCTCCTGATCTCAAGTTGTTATGTATATACAGCACACCTGTCCACGGAATCAATTTCTTCCATTCCAACCTTTCCAGTGCATTAACTGTGGACAGGATAAAGCAACATAAGGAACATGTTCTATATGAGATTTACCAAATTAATACAAGGCTGAGGCAACAGGCTTGCACTCAGATCTGCAGCACTGTGACTGAGCTTGACTTCATGGCCTGCCTGAACTGTGCTATGTTTGATTTAAAAAAAAAAAAAACATTCGTGTGCAAACATGCTGGAAAATGAAACACTGAAGCTGACAGGAGCTTTGCACTTTTATGATTTGAATAGTTAGGGTATATACTCAAGAAACACAGCATGCAAAGATAGGATCATTTTACCAAGAAAGGCCAGGATAGGTGAGAAGGAGTGCAGGACCTGCACTAGAATTAATGAGGGAGAAATTCATTCAAGGCCTCATAGTTTGCCCTGAAGTTAACCTCTTAACTCCTAAGGCCTCCCACCAGATGAACAACAATAATTTAGAGCTATGATTACTCATGGTTAAGAGAGATACTAAGACATAATTGACTGTGGTGAAACACAATATGAAAAGATTGTTTTATTATAGCAGCTGGCAGAAAGTAAGGGCAATAAGGGTTGAATGACTAAGCCTCTCCCAAACTGAGATTAGGCCTCCATCTCCTCATACTTGTCATGGATGTAAATTACTGTGCTCCCACATTAAGGGAGGCTTGTGTAATTGCTCATCTTGTTCAGCGGGTGAGGTGGGATAAAATGTTCATGTTGGCCGAAAGTTAAAGCAGCGAGCATGTGTTCCTGAGCGCAGGCAGCATGTGGTTTGGGGTAACTCTGAAGGGGAAGCTTATCTGTTTGCGCCAGCTCCACATTTCTCAACATAAAGTTTGGGTTTCGAGTTACCAGACAAGGTGAGAAGGGGTTTTGTAATTCAATTCCCATCGACTCAGTGCACATATTTGAAGAAACCTACACTGCTCACTTTTAATCCTCCTCAGTTAAGATTGTAATAAACGGGCTTGGCTTGCACCACTTTAGTCAATCAAGTTTATTGCAACAAAGGTTCATGGAGGATAATGAAAAAATAATAATGCGGTCTGCAGTAAATAATTTATACACTAACCTGAAGTGCTGGTCTCACAGTGTGGCCAGAGATGTTGTGTTTTAACTCACTGGAAATTTCTGCAAAGTTCACCAGAATGTAATAAATGCTAGTCAAGTCATTATACTGTCACATTGCCTGTAATGCTTTCAGTATTATCCCAAACAACAACATATGTTTACCATCAATATTTCACAGTGTAAACTAATATACTGTAGGTTTGTACTGTCTTACCTTACGCACAGTGGAGCCTCATAGCGAGAAGGTAATTTGGCAGGGCTTATGTGTGGAGTTTTCCACATTCTCTTAATGCCTGCAAGGTTTTCCTTCAGGGGCTCCGGTTTCTTCCGCAGTTGAAAACATGCGAGGTTAATTCTCCTGTCACCCTGCACTTGACCGGGCTGCTGGCTTGTGAGTGGCATTTATACTCTCATCTGACAACGGCCCCCCCAAAAAAAGGAATAATCTTATTTACCAAGATGCCAAACTATTCCTTTGACCTCAGAGGTCACGGTGAGAATCATAAAAGGTGAAATTAAAAAATTAATATTAAAAAAAATTTGAGTTGCTCTGTTGGCGTTTCCTCAGGCTGTGACAGGCTCTTTCTGCAGACTTAAATCCTGTGTTGTGATGAAGGTTAATTATCATAAGGATTAAAGGCCTCAGTCACAGGCCTCGAGATCGTTCCATCACCAACTGGTAACCGCCAGTGACTGGGAAAAAATGCGTATTCCATGACTGGTTAGGGAGTGGTTCCTGGATGGTGCTGGCACTAGCGTGAAATTGGTTGCAAAGAGGTATACAGTGCTGCACTGAAAGCCTCCTTGTAGTAGCTTTGGTTGCTAGCAGGTTGCTGCAGTTGCCAGTAGTTTCTAGCTAGCGATGAAAGCGATAACAAGAAGGTTTTAGGTGCACAGCCAGCAACTTCCAGCAATCACTGGATGTTTCCAGGTCGGTTGGAAGCTCCAACCAGTCTCTAAGGTACACGTGAAACACATGTGTGTGAAACACATAGTCAACTGAAACCTATTAAATACAATAATATTTTTTGGGGTGGGTGTAGCACAGCAACATATGACCATACTTTTTAAATTCTTAAGATCATATAACCACGTTTTATGACAATGAACTTAACTGAGAATTCAAATACTACAAAAAATGTCCCATCATTATGTCTGAATGTAGCCACTTAATCGTCATCAACAGCATCTTTCTCAGTTTCTAGTTGCACTCAGAACCTGGACAGTCAGCCACTTGATAGTAGCTCCAAAAGCTACAGCAAGAAATAGTCTAAATATATCCCAATAACACATTTTAAAATACAAAAAAAAAAAAAAGTGGTACGTGATGTTTTACAAAACGCACATCTGGATCCTTATGATTTGTCCAAAGCAAACATTACACAGTTCAAAACACTGACATCACCTACAGCGACTATCCAAAAGGTTCAAGACTTCATTTTTTGGTGTGCCAGTTCAAGTCAGTCTGAATGAAATATATAACAGCGCTAATGCCCCAAACCACAACCCATTTCCCATCTGAGGGTTGTGCACTCGAAGTACTTAATATCTGATTTATTCATCTCAGGAACATTGCGTTATTCTGCACACAGGGTTATACGAAGAAAAAAGTACAATAATGAATATTTTGTATGCTTGCTGGGAGATGTGCTTACCACTTTAAATTTAGCGTGGTTAAATGATAATGATGGTGCTGCTGCTGCTCTCCTGTATCGTTCTATTATGATAAGCGATGCTGAAAAGCATTACTGGCATCCAGAGGTTTATAAAGTCATAAAGGTTTGAGCCACCACTGGTTAGCATGTGAATTAAAATGAGTCAAAACTGTGTTAGCGGACTTTGAAGTTATTATACAGTTTTATAGTGAAAAGTAATCAACATTTCCTGAAGCGTTCTTTATGGCAGAGGGGTTGAATCGGCCTGAGGGACAAGGAGCTCTGCTGCCTCAGTAGTGTGGAGTGGAACGGGTGGGATGGGTTGTCCACGATGGAGAGCAGTTTGTTCAGTGACCTCGTGACCCTCACCGACTCAAGTGCCTCCAGATTCCGGCCAATGATGATTGCAGTCTTGTGAATCAATTTGTTGATCCTCTGAGGTGCACAGAGTAAATAGGAGTGGAGCTAGGACTGTTCCCTGTGTAACATTCATAGTAACATTCAGGTGAGAGCGAGCATGCTGCAACAGGTGAGCAACTGCATCATTCACCCCCACAAGAGGCTGGTGGGCTAACTGAAGAGGGTTGAGCGCAGGTTTCACCTGCAAGCTAAGCTGGGCAAGAACCAGTCTCTCCAGCATGACATGATGTCAAGGCAACTGGTGGGAAATCATTAAGGCCAGAAGGGGTGGCTTTCTTTGGTACCCGGCGCTAAACATGATGTCTTCCACAGCGCTTGTCCTGCAGCACACTCAGGCCCCGTTTACACAAATGAAAACGGCCTCCCGTTTACACGAGGACGGAGTGAAAACCATGCTTTTTGGAAACGGGCTCCAGAGTGGAGCGTTTCTGAAACGGACTTCGGGACCCTGGGACTGATGCAATCCTGTCGCTCCAGCTGTCTCCTCACCTGGCCAGCTGTCACCCTCAAGCCCAGCACGGAGGAGGAGGGGGTGGAGTGGTGGATTGTTTTATGGATGAGGAGGTGTTAAGATTGTTACTGTGTGAGGAGGGCAACAGGAGTTCCAGTCCTGAACCTGCTGATTCAGCTTATTGGCTCTTTCCAGGCTGCCCCCCTGCTGCTGATCATCTCTTGGATTGAGGCCTGTGATCAGCTTCACCCCCCCCCCCCCCCCACCACCACTCTTCTTTGATGTTATTCAGCTGGAGTTTGGTCTCCAGCTTACCCCTGTATGTATCTTTACACGTTCTCGGCCCCACCTTCAGTTCATGCTGGTCACTGGTGATCCAGGGCTTGTTGTTGGGAAAACAGTGCACAGTCCTGGTTGGGATGATGGCATCCTTGCTGAAATTTATACAGTTAGTGATAAAGTCCACGATGATGAGGATGTCATCCCCATGTGGCTCACAGAGCACGTCCCAGTCTGTAGTGTCAAAGCAGTCCTGCAGGGCCTCGCTGACCTCCTGACTCCACCTGCTCACAGACTTGGTGGCAACAGGAAGTCTTTGAGCTGCAGGGACATACTGAGGCGTTAACAGGACTAGGTTTTGGTCTGATCTACCTAATGGGGGGGAGGGCAGTGGCTCTGAATGCATCCTGTGTATTTGCATACAGAAGGTCCAGAGTTTTATTGTCCACATACTGCTAAAAAGTTGGAGGAGTGAAGTAAAAAAAATGATACAGCTAAAATTACTAGTGATGGTGTTGAAGGCCTCTGGGTGTTTACGCTGTAGATCAGCATATGATGTGTATGATGTGACATGCCACTGCCCCATCCGCTGACGGTGGTATGTAAACACCAGTCATTATAGTGGAGGAGAATTCCCGAGGTAAATAATATGGGCACACACTCGCAGCCAAAAGTTCAACATCAGGCGAACAGAGACAGGGTAACGTGTCCTGGATTGCACCACCTTTCATCCACCTTACTTCTTACCGCTCAGCTCGGCGTCTGTGAAAAAGCCAGGTACTGTGCAGCACTGTGGTCACGTCTCTGTGAAGCACAACACGCTGCACTCCTGATACTCCCTCTTTTGCCTGAGCTGCACCCAGAGCTCGTCCATCTCATTAGCCAGAGACCTCACGTTCCCCAAGATGACCGATGGAACAGTGGGTTTATATTTCCTTCAATATTTAACACAGTCACAGCTTCCTGACATGCTTCTGACCTCATGGTGGGAGAGGATGTAGATGAGCAGAGGAAGAAAAGGAAACAGAGCCACCGCCCACTCACAGGCTTCCACAGAGCTCCTAGGGCTGTTATCAAATGTCCAGCTGTGCCATTCAACCTCAGAACAACTCTGCTCTGCTCAGTGTTTAGTTTTCTGGGTTAAAGGTCGAGCCGAGTTCTCTAAATATTTTATGGACATAGAGACATAAAGTGAGCACGAGCAAGCATGCACGCAGATGTCTCAGGATGACGAGAAAAAGATCCCAAGAAAAGATAAAACAAACAAAAATTATTTTCTTCAAGGGCACGTCACGGAAGACCATCACACACACATATTTACAACAAATGAACTGAAGGTTACATTTCCATACATGAAGCTGAGGGTAAATTAACGCACTCATAGAAAAGCTTAGCAATATGGTCGTAATATTAAGCAGTCACTCATTTACTAAAATGTGCTTTTTGATTATTTTAAGTTGTCCACTTTCTGGAAAGGGAAAGTCAGTCTGGGACCAAATTTAAAAAAACAAAACATGCACTGCCAGAATAGTAGTCAAATTGATGTAATCTTACAGATTTAAAAACGTTTAATTGTTCACTGTGGATCTTGAAATAACATAACCTCCACTTTCCTTTGCTCTCTCTGTGACGGGACCTTGAAAACCTTTCAGTAAACCTGACGTGGGGACTGTGTAACGTCTGCTATTGTGGATAAAACATTTGTGGCTTTGCCTCCAAAATACACTTGACTCACCTCCTGGAGATGGTGGGATACGATCCCCTGTGGACCCTTGATGGAAATTGATCTTGGCACATGTTTGAAAGACTTTCTCCAGAGGTACGTCATTTACACACATGCTTGCTTTCTGTCTGTGAGAATATGCTCTCCACTGTCCATGCGAATGCTGTAATAGGCCTGGGAACCAATGAAATGTGGTGGCTACTAAGCAACTGTATCAAAGTAAACTCAAACAGACTGGCACTTAGTTACCAGCTGAGCATGTGAACAGTTTATTTTGACCTATATTTAACAGGAAAAACTTGCCATACTGCTAAAAACATAAGCTGCATTCTGTAGGCCACAAAGCCGGGAGGCAGAGGGTTAACTGCCGCATTAACATCTGTTTCTGAGCAGTTCAGAACTTTTGGAAATGGATACCACTCTCATGTTTGAACATCACCACTGCATCACCACCTCACAGCTAGATTCCTCTCTGATTTCAGTTGGTCTTTACACAGTTTTAAAGGAATAGTTTGTCTTTTAATAAATCCCCTTTTACCCTTTTGGTAATAATTAGAATATTAGATTCGATTAGATGGGCACCGCTTTCATATCTGTGCATTAGAATATGAAGCTACAACCATGAGTTAGCTGAACTTGCCATAAAAACTATATTTAAGGGAAACAGACTTGCTCCATCCAAACCTCTGAAGTTCACTTATCGATACAATATATGTTTGTTTAATAGGTACAGAAGGAGGCTTCAGAATGCAGAGATCAGGAAACTATGGGTGATGTCACAGTTTGTATGTCCATTTTTAGGTTCACATGTATTTGGACACAATTTTTGTAATATTGCCTCCATGTATGACCACTGTTGTTGTTGAACATAACTTTGTATACAATGTTTTTAATAACTGGGCATCTCTGCTGAAATCTAGAAACCATGGACAACTACCAAAGGCTGCATTTCGTCCACTGAGATCCTCTGCTAGGCCCTCACTGCAGTTGCTGCTTGTTTGTGAGTCTCTCTCTATAACTGAAAAATGCTGTGCTGGCTTGAGACTCGGGTTGATTCTGCAGTGAGCTTTGGATCATTAATCATTTGCACCGTCTGATCAGTTTTGTCTGAATCTGAGCAGAGAGTAAAGCCATCGCAATTCATCCTGCTGCTTCTCTCAGCAGTCACATCATCAATAAACACTAGTGACCCCGTTCCACTGGCAGGCATACAGTACATACCAACACCATAACATGGCCTCCACCATGTCTGACAGATGATGCGGTATGCTTCAGATCATGAGCTGTTTCTCCCCTTTGCCATACATTTATCTTCCCATCGTTCTGGTATGAGTTACTCTTGCTCGTGCAGACTCTTTTAGATGATTTCTGGCAAAGTCTAATGTGACCTTCCTGTTCTTGAGGATAACCACTGGTTTGCACCTTGTTGTGTTTCCTTTCATGAAGGTAATACGATGACACGGCCACCTCCTTGAGAGTGTTCTTGGTGTTGCTGAGCTGGCCAGTGCACCCCTAAAGCTTTTCTCTCTGATAGCTTTGTTTAGGTTTTTCAGCCTAATGATGGCCTCCTTCACTTGCATCAACATCAATACTTTTGATGCCTCTGAAAATGGCTGTAATTCCTAAACAGACCTCCTAAAACCCCTTGAAATATTTTGCACTTCAATCACATCTATTTAAAATCCACCGTGGCGCTGCACAGAGGCAACACTATAAAAAGATGTGTTAATGTTCAAAAACTTATTAACTGTATAGAAAATTCCAGAGAGTTCACAGTTATTTTCCTGCAGCTGTATATATTGTGGTGATTAAGGATACACAGGCAGGCTTGATTACTGCGGTATTCCCATGGTTACCTAACAGCGCTACCGCAACTCTGGACATTTTGTTTGCCTTTCACATGAGAGGTGGGGCAGGAGGGTGCGGGATGAAGAGTGAGGATCGCTTCCCTTCTGAGAGCGTCCTTACTCATTCTCTCTTCCCACCCAAGATTTCCAAGCTGATTTGGAACAATGCTGGTTTTAGGAAAGAATCTGATCTCACTGGGAGTTCCTCTGTTTTGCCAAGGGCTTAATGGTTTCAGAGTTTCAGGTAAGGCCTCGTTGCGGTGTCAGCTTTGACAAATTACACAGGATTTTTCCAATGTCAGATATCACCCCACTGCTTACTGGCATGTCCGGAATCCCTGACTGGGAGCAGCTCTCACACTGTTCCCGCCCTGTCATTGTATGATGCTAAACAATTCCACACTCACTCAAAGAAAAGTGCAGATAAAGCATATGGGTACAGGTAAGATATGCTGTTGCTGGATCTTAGCATCACCTCTGCGGCTTAGAAGAAAAGTAGCAGCTCCACAGAAGCCGGCTCGAAAGTTCAAAGTTGAAGCACAGTTCTCCTCTTCCCTGCAGGAACTGCGGTCTCCTCCAGCTGTGCTGCTGTGTTTGAGGGTTGGGTGTGCTGCAAGTGCATCCAACAGTCTTACAGACAAAAGAGCACTCCCTTTCACCTTCTCTGGGGGGAACGACGGATGACTTGGCTAGGTGTGTAAACCATCACACACCCTGCTGACAAGCTGGCCTTTTCCAGCTCCACGGCTGCACATAACCCAGATGCTGTGTGTGTGTGTGCGCGTATGTGTGTGTGTGAGGGAGGGAGGGAGAAGAAAGACTGTTGCTTCTGGTTATCAACACAGCACAGCTTTATGATTCATATCTAGAAGTTGTGTTAAGCACAGAGCGGGGAGGTCTTTTGTTTTACTTCTCCATCAAACCTTTTGTTCAAAAAAATACAAATCAGCCTGATAAATTCATTAAAGTGTCACACACACACACACACACACACACACACACACACACACACACACACACACACACACACACACACACACA
>JAVDPK010002911.1:355751-387124 GCA_034780415.1 Cichlasoma orientale | reverse complement strand
GTCTTTTGTTTTAATTCTCAATCAAAACTTTTTTTAAAAAAAATAAAAATCAGACTGATAAATTCATTAAAGTGTCACACACACACACACACACACACACACACACACACACACAGGGGAGCAGGCTCACGTGAACCTTTGCATGTACTGCTGGAGCATCACTTAAACTGCACATTACATCTATTACATGTCCAACATGCTCCACTCCACGCTTGTGTATCTCACCGTGTTTATGCCAACACAACACACATCGAGCTGCTTAAAGTCAGATAGAAGACACCACACCTATAAGGGGGACTAATCACCACTGAAGACTTGTTCAAATCTTCTTCATAAAAAGTGTCTTAATGTCATCAACTTCTGCCTCTCATGCAAAAAAAAAATAAATAAATAAAAATCATGGTGGCTATTATGTCATTAAATAAATAAATAAAACACACTAGTCTCCCAGTTGCTGCACATGATAGCACATGACTTGCATTACTGTACATGCATCAGTGCAACATAACAGTGGAAGACAGTCTTGTGTATGTCTCATAACTGTTTTAGCCGGTGTTAGCTCGCACACGGTGCAGGAGCGCGTGCTTTGCGCAGGCACAGAGACGCCTGTCAGCAATCCCACTGGGCAAACCGGCCTGCTGAAAAGCGGTCCTACACGGAGAGCCGGTGCTTTGAAACGTCTTGACCCGGCGTCAGCATATGACGAGCTGGCACCGAGGTCATCTTCACTGCGTATCAAGTGGCCGTCGCTTGGTTTTTGAGTATTGTATTACTTGCGGTATTATTCCCCTCATACGTCAGACAGACACTTGGCTTTTTTTTCAAAAACAGTAACAACAAACTGCTGCGTGTGATACGTGTGTGTGCGTGCGTGTCTGCATTTGATTTTCAGTGTACTGTACACGCGATCCTTGCCGGGTCACTGGTTTTACTGGTCTGGAGATGATAAAGAAGCTGACTCAACAAAGCAGCAGAGAAAAGAAAGAAAAACTCCCACAGATGAAGGAGCGATAACTCTCACTGAGCTCAATGTGTCACATTTAGTTGGTTTGATAAATTCCCCTACACCAAGTATGACTTCCCTCAACACTGCCAAACCACTGCGGCCACAGAAGCCATTCCAGTGAAAACTACATTATGACTTTTCTTCATAACGGCGCTCTGACACAGTGACAGAGCTAAAGTCACATATGAGCAGATTTGCATTTCCAAAGTTAATTTTGCTGGGATTGATTCCCATTTGGATAGATCAGATCAGCCACAACATTTGAACAAAACAAAACAGCTTTGAGCCATTGAAACCATCCAAAACCCAGATTTTCAGTATCCTGAGACCTACACTTCTTAAATTCATCTTAACTAGCAAACAATCATCTTCTTACCTTCTTACCTCATCTTCCCATACAACTAAACTGCATGTGCTTATTTTCTCCTGGATTAAGTGTTTGTTATTTATGTTGCCCCTTTTGCTCCTGATTCCAACCAAACACATGCAGTAATTGGAAAAAAAAAAGGAATTTTTCACAGGACTCTACGCAGTCCTAAATTTTCAATGTTAAAGTTCATGACAATGCAATTAGAAACAGACTAAACAAATATGGCTTGTTGCTTAGAACGGTTGCCAAAAGAAAACCTCTTCTCTCTAAAAGGAACATGGCAGCTCAGCTTAGGTTTACCAAGTTGCATCTGAACAAACCACAAGCCGTCCGGAACAATGTCCTTCGGACCAAAGTGGAGATGTTTGGCCGCAATGCGCAACGCCACGTTTGGTGAAAACACAACAAACAAACACCTCACACCAACTGTCAGCACGGTGGGGAAAGGGTGATAATTTGGGCTTGTTTTGTAGCTGCAGGACCTGGGCACATTGTAGTCATTGAGTTGGCCATGAACTCCTCTGTATAGCAAAACATTCTAGAGTCAAATGTGAGGCCTTTAGCCCGACAGGTAAAGTTCGGCCCGGATTGGGTCAAGCGTGGGACAGTGATTCCAAGCACAGCAACAAATCTCCAACAGAACGGCTGAAATAGAAAATAATCAAGGTGTTACAATGGCCCAGTCGAAGTCCATTACTACATACTTATTTTTTTACATGCCTGCAGTTGCCTCCAGCAGATGGAGTGAGACCCTATCGCTGTGGTGACAAAGAAAATGGAGAAAAAGCACCTGGCATGGCTAATGTTGGGACACGATTTCAGCACGTCGCCCTGAACCTAACCAAGTAGATCACGCCTTCACTGCCCCCCTGCCTCATGAGGACTTTGTTCAACTTTAAATTATAAGATATTTCTTTAAAGTGAAAAAATTATTTTTTTCACAAAATATAATTGGGAAGATACACTTGATTCCCAAAGGTATTCACGACTGGACTATCACGGTACCACGCTGGAATTCTCTGAGCTCCTGAGAGCGACCCATTCTTCCATAAATGTTTGTAGAAGCAGTCTGCGTGCCCAGGTGCTTGGTTTATACACCTGTGGCCATGGAAGTAATTGGAACACCTGAATTGGATGACTTGGATGAGTGAGTGACTATGTTTGGCAATATAGTGTATTTTTATGAAAGAGGGTAGCCTTGGCAAACTGAAAAAAATCTAAAAGTTAAAGGTACCAGAGTAGAAGCATAAGAAATCATTCTGTACAGTAAACCTGGACCTATATTGTAGTAATTCTTGCGCACTTTTATGCAATTTGAAAATGCAAAGCTGCAATATACCAAAATTATATAATATTCAAACTGCCAGCAAGGAAAAAAAATAATGGCTACAATAATGATGACAACGTAGTGAAGTGCACAGTTATGTAACATAAACAGCTGCCTTGTGGGAGCAGTTATGGAACCAAACAATTTTTATATTGGTAAGAACAGTATTCATTTTGGGGTGGCACGGAAATCTGTGGCTTTTTCTCCCCCCTCAGTGTTTACTAGTTCAGGTCACACACTGACATATACTCACTCAGACAACAGTGACCACCATACGAAGACCATTGTAATGAACTGCAAAGAGCAGGTTTCAGCATCTATTGCAGAAACCATTTACTAGGCTCAGAGGAATAAGAGTTAATTCAATACACAGCACATAGAGCACTAGCAGATGGTTTTGTCAATAAACATTACATTCACTATTGCCGCTAAGTAAATAGGAATCCAAAGCAAATAAACAATGTAATTTGATCATGCAAATGAATTGTGTGGTCATAGACACAAGGAGCCTGTAACTGAGACTGCACTGAAGCTGCGGGGTAACTGGAACAGTCCCATTAAAAAAAAAGAATCAACCTTACTGGGATGCCACAGGGCTTCAACATGCAGTCCAGCTTAACTTTTTAGCACATGTAGAATTCACACAACTATAACTATAAACACTGCATGCAGATTTTCTGCAAATGCATTGCTCAAACTGAACATGAAGGGAAATACAGGAACAACTAGCAACACTTACTTCTCTCATGTGTGCTCATGCAACTCTGAATGAAGGCACAGCTAAGGAGCAGGATAGGACCCAGTAGCTCTATAGGCTGCCCTGAATATGCCTGACTGGGGAATGCGATACAACCAGTATCAGTGCATGGACGTAGCTTCTGGGTCACCTGCATTCTATCTGATGGCCACCAGATGGCGATAGCTATGGCTGCTATCGGTCCTATAGAAGTTGACGGGAAAATCGGCTTCTGACTTGACTCTCTAAACACTTTGCTGCTGAATTTGTGGGCTCAGTCATTCATTTCGAGCCGTACTGAAGAATAAATTAAGTCTGTTCTGTAAATGTTGGTCATACCATGTTTCAAAACAGAGGGATGTGTGGTCTCTTCATTGGTATTGGTCAACAAGATATCTATACATACAGTACTACTAATATTAATAATAGTTTGTTTTATTTAATGTTCTGTGCTATCTATATTCTATGATGGCCTCTTAGAGATATTTACATATTTACACTTAAAGCTGCAAAACAAGTCAAGAAAAGTAAAAAGGAACTAAGTGCTGAAATCTGCACATATGAATGTTTATTTTTGCCTGTTTTGTAGTATGTGCAGAGTAAATAATGATCAAACTCAGATTCCTTAATTCAGAATCTTTCATCTTTCAGTAGACACAGATCAGCATGGATATAGATAAAATGCAGAGACATGCACTATGGAATAACTGGAAATGGCAAACAGCAGGTATGGCCATCCTTATGTTTACCTGTATGCAAAGTTTTCTTATGCTCCTCCTTGCAGATAAGGGAACCCGGTGCGCATTATCAATAAGCAGGTGGGCTAGCCTTAAGGTCATTTGTAGAGGGAAAGCAAATAGTGTCACACAGAAGCAGAAATCTGCATAAAGCTCACCTGTACTCTGTATTTATTTACAGGATAAAGGACAAATATAGAATCACTAAGTACACTCCTATTTTGCAAAAAAAGCAATAAAGGAAGAAATATGTTCTTCATCTTGACAAGATCTCAGCAATGATTATGCAATTTTATTTCCTGATTTAATAAATACACAGTGCTATATGTCAGCCTATTAATTCTCTGTTACACCCATTCCCTAATTATTTCCATAGTTATGAAACTGTAAAACAAGACGGGACTTTGTATCATTCAGCACCATCCCGCCGTGCACGCTCTGTTTTCAAGGCCCACTCAGATTCTCCAAATGGAAACCTGTGCTTGCCTTATTAATTACCAGGAATGCCCTCTCTCAATATCGCCCCAAAACCTGAGTGCTGAAAAGTATGCCATCAAGAAGCCACAAGGCATGTTAGCTGTTTGTTCTCCCTGTCCAACCAGTGTGCCTACGCTTCGGTTTCAGGGAAGGAGCCAAACTATCTGTGCTGACTTGTTTGAGTTGGAGAGCCTGCACAGAGGCAGAGCGATTTCAAAAGGAAGGGGATGTGTAAAAATGAGGAGAAAGGGTGGAGGGAAAATAGCATTTTGGGGGGGAAATGGTTTTTAAACTTCAGAGGAATGGTGCAGTTTTAAACTCATACCGCTATAGTTCACTGCCCCAGTGGAATTTGGACATGCATTAACACAAACACATCCACACATTACTGTAGAGAACACACTGTGCCGGATGATTCTGGGAGCAAAATTTCTATCGGACTGGTGGAAACGCTCCCCGCATCCATTCACCACAGAAAGAAAAACAATAACAGGAGGGACATCTGTCTGCATTGCTGTCAGCAAATCTACCTGCAACACTTAATCTGAGTTAATCATAAAAGCAGCGTTTCAAAATTAGGAGTGTTTGAACGAAAGCCAATCAACTTTTAATATTTATTTTACTCGATGGCATGTTTAAAGAAAACATATTTTTGCCCCAGACTTATGATAAGATCCTGCAACAACAACTAAAATATAAGGAGCCTTCAGGCCCACTGCCATTTTTTAATCTGCAGCTTTTGATTGTATGCTGCATCTGCCTCTCCCTCAGGCCAAAGAAATTTGCTATTATTGCACTCGTATCAAACACTTAATGGAAGCTATAATCTCTAAAAAACTGAATTCTGCTCATGTAAGCTGTTATTCATCTACCAGTGCCCTCTTCTGAATGGGGAGAGGCTCTATTTAAAGGGACTTGGTCCTCATTCCTCCTGCACTTTACAGCGGTGAACTTTAACTCTAACACTCAGTAGAATTAAACCTATTTACAGTTGGAACCATACTGCATTTTATTGCCTCCATTACCTCACGCTTGAATCTTGTGCTTTGTTGTGGCTGCAATAATGTTACAAAGCGTCAGGTCTCCTAATGTGTCTTTATGGGAGCAGGGGGTGCGTACGCAACTAAAATCATCACAGCCCGTTAAAGTGGTTTGGTTTGATATGAACCAAAAGGATGCAAAAGGAGCGCAAATAAATGAAATGTGACCACAAAGAGATGCAACAAAACAAGATGCAAAATGACCAAAAAACAAGATGCAACAAGATACAATTACAAAGATGGTCGCCATCTTTTTTCAAGCCTAATCAAATAACGTATCCGGGCTATGGTTACACTGTAATAACGGATCAGCTCTTATCCATGCACATGATCAGTTCTTGCTAATTTACAGCTAATGAACAGCTGACACGTCTGTGTGCGAACAGTGCATGTAGATTCGTGTGAACAATATTCTGAGAATAAACATTAACAGCTGACAGTGAAATTTACAATCAATCAGTGAATTTTGGCTAAAATGAAAGTTGTCTTTACAGCAGCTACTTTTAAGAGTTTCGTATTTCTTAATGCCCGTCCAAAGATCATCAAAGTCTTGAGCTGCTAAACAAACGAGTCAATCAGAACTTGATGAATTTTAGAAACAGCGTTGGCTGGTGTAAGACTCGGGTTAGTTGGGTTTGTGTGTTGGTAATGTGACGGATCTCAGAGGATGTTCAGCTGAGTCAGGCTTTGGGTCCATACAGGAATTTTGTTGAAGGATCTTTGCCAGGGACCAGGTGTGGGCTATTAATCCTCATCTGGACAACATAACCCCAGTCCCCAGGGCCCAGCGGGAGGTGGGGCAGTCCAAACCAAACATGCATTGCCCAAATTAACTTAGCAGTGTAATATTTTGCCCCCATTGTGTTGCCATGAAATCACTCATGCGTAAAAGGATTTCTCCCTCTCCTCTTTGTTTAATTTTGTCTCTCTTATTCCCACGAGCTGATGTGACGTCAGGCTGTTAGGACTCATTTGTGGACGTATTTTGCATTTGGGTCATTGCTGAGGTCATTTCATTTACAGCTACTTTGGCAAATGTTTCTAGAACGTATAAGACAGAAGAAAGGAGCTTTCACTCAATATTCATGAGTACCGGCCAACTTGTTCCAGGAAGAGATTCTGGATATTTGGACACATTAATGCAGTCTAAATTGTTTAGTTTTGAACGTAGTCTCTTCTAGATTAAATCATTGATCAGCAGTACAAAGCACGCAGCCGAGTCACACCTTCAGATTTTAAAGATGATATTTCATGGAAACGTTTCCTAAATATAGAACCAGACAAACTCAAGAAATAGACAGAGCTGCATAAACACAGTCCAATGACAAAACTCCCCTTTGTTCTCAGGGATTTTACAAGGCATGTATGCACTTTCACACCCTCGCCATTCAAATAAGCGCCATTCCGTTAACACACTCTGACACACTCTTTTCTAGGTGATTGCCTTTGGGTTATTGCAGCAGTCTAGACAGAGAGAAGACGAGGACTCTTGGGAATGCTCTTTGTGACGCAGGCGTCAACGGCAGCACAGCCAGAAGCTCGGACGGTAATTAGGAGCTGTCTCTCGGAATCGGCTAATTACTCAGTGTCACTTGAACGCACGCATCCACGGACACGGCAGCAATAACGTAACCAAACAAATACCAGAGTGCTTTCTTATTGAGAGCTCGTGACTGTGGAGGCCGTTTGAGTGCAGTGAACTCACTGTGATGTTCAAAAAAACCATTGTGAGATGATTTGAGCTTTGTGACATGGTGCATTAGCCTGCTGGAAGCAGCCATCAGAAGATGGGTGCACTGTGGTCACAAAGGGATGGGCATGGTTAACAAGAAAAAGGGAAAAACTGTGCCAACTGAGGCAACCATTGATACACAGCAGGATGGAGCCATGCTTGTTGTTGGCACCAGATTCTGGTACCATCTGAACGTCACAGCAGAAGCTGAGGCTCACCGGACCAGGCAACGTTTATCCAGTCTAGTTTAGTTGAGCCCGTACAAACTGCAGCCTCAGTTTCCTGTTCTTAGCTGACAGGAGTGGCACCTGGTGTGGTCTTCTGCTGCTATATCCCGTCCGCTTCAATGCTCAACACGTCGTGCATGTTATGCTCTTCTGCACGTCTTGGTTGTAATCAGTGGGTATTTGAGTTACTGTTTCCTTCCAATCACCTTGAAGCAGTCTGGCCAGTTTCTTCTAACCGATGACATCAACAAGGCATTTTCTGCCGGACAACTGATGCTCACTGGATAGTTTCTCTTTTTCGGACCGTTCCCTGTGAACCCTGGAGATGGTTGTATGGTAAGAATCACAGAAGATCAACAGCTTCTCAAACACTGAGACCAGCGCATCTGGCACCAACAGCAGTGCCACATTCAAAACCACTTAAATCCTCTTTCTTCAACATTGTGATGCTCGCTCTTCAGCAGGTCGTCTCGATCATGTCTGCATGCCTAAATGTATCGAGTGGCTTGGCTGACGAAATATCTGCACTAAAGAACAGCTGCACAGGTGTGCCTAACAAAGTAGCCAGTGAGTGTATATCAAATACGTGTGTGTGCTACTGCTACTGCTACTGGATGATTTAATGCAGTTTTTCCTTTTCAAGCAGAAGTGAACTGCTCTAAGCTGATCTACACATTTTCTCTTTCAGCATTTTTCCGATTAAATCTGTCACTGTCACGAGTTTTAATCAAAGTGCAGAAATTTGAGAAGCATCTGTTATGCAACATAATGATACAGTCATAGTCTTTAAACATGAGCTGATTGTTTAAAGGCGTTTCTCATTAAAACAACAGTGCTGTCTGGAAGCATGGTTTTTTTTTTGACCTTAGCCTCTTCTCAAACTTTTTTTCTTTCTTTTTTTTTTAAATGTATGCAACACCTTGTTAAAATCCTCCAGAACTGGAGGGCTTTAAAAACAGACGTTGTGTTACTCAGCGTCTCATTTATCAGAGCAGAACAGTTTCTACTACAAGCTCAATTAGGATGTGGTCATGTGTTTAGTTGACAAGCTCTGAGCCAGAAAGCTGACGGACTAATTGAGGCAGTGGAGACCAAATTTATAGGTTTTGACCCAGTAAACCCTGAAGGAAGACACACGCATACACACACACACACACACACACACGAGGGCTCAACCACAACACGTAAACTGTCACCTATACAGTATATTACATGTTGGGCTTTAGGCCTCGCCACGGTCGACGTGCAGTATGTGGCTTTATTTCCATCTAAGCACAAGAGCGCCTCATATAGACTTTGACAAAGCTACGGCTGCTCATGAAGCACTTAAGACTTAAGTGGGTTGTGTAACGTTTAAGGTTAAATAGTGGAAGGAAACATGCACTGCCAAAACATTCAGACATTTCTCATACGAGATGCTTGCCCACGTTTTTTCCTCTACCATTTGCAAAAGATTTAAGGAAGAAACCTTAAACCTTATTTGACTGCATTTGAACTAAGATTACTTTATAATTACAGCTACAACAAGAGGAAGTCATTGCAGAGGAAGAGAGGGTTACACTGAGACAAGTCTGGGAACTCTGCAGTGTGACTACAGCACTGTACTGTCATTAGACAGTCCGGTTGTTTCCATGCTTTGCTCAAGGGCACTGCGAGGGCAGCAGTTGAAGAAGCAAATACTGTTAATCTTTTGATCGAGTGGCGACAGAGTGTTTATTTGTCGGACTTCAGGATATTTTTATTTTAACCATAAATTAGGACCGTGGTGTAGCCAAGCAGCAACCTTCAGGGCTGGACAATGAAGCCAATGCAGAAGAGACAAAAATTGCAGTACCTCTAATTGCCACTTGAGGCTGTCTCCAAAAGCAAGTTAATCCTCATAGACTCCCATGTTAAAATGACCCATTATGAGAAAAGATGCCTTATAAATACACAATGAGGCATAGTTTTCATGCTTAATTGTATAGCTTTTTGTACTGTTTAAAAAACAAACAGACAAAAAAAAACAGTAGTTTGGTGGAATCACTAAAAAAAAGTTATATTGGTGGTTCCCTGAACTATCAATATGCTTTTATTTATTTTTTTTTTAAGATTTATTAACTATTACCTTTAAACCAGCCATTATCATTTACCTGACTTTAGCCTTGTTAACATACACACATATATATATTGCAGGAGGAACTAAAACCAATACATACTGCAATATAAAAAAACACTGCTTGCCGTGCTTTACTTCTTTCATGGTCTTTTCTCGCATCTGTTTATGTTTGTTAAGCTAACCAGTTGTCAACAGGACCAATCATGATCGTGGATCTCGGGCAGGACAACAGTCACTTGTTCACACTATTTTCAGCTTCTCAGAGAGGCTGGACGCTCTCCCTTTGCCCCACTGGAACAGTCTCCCACTTCTTGTTGTTTCCTGTAGCCTTGCTGATGTAGTAATTTACACTCATCACTTCGTTACTCTTGGCTTGTTTGACTCGAGCTGGTTTCGATCAGAATGTTAGCCATATATCCAAAGTGTGCAAAGATGTAACAAGAACATTGTGTCAGTGTTAGAGCGGAATACATTTTCTGCAATTACACATGCCCACGGTATTTTATTCTATTACAGCACTCCAGGAAACCACATACTATGTCATACAAGTTTTCTCTGGCAGGTTTTAACACCAAAAGTTATCTTTAGCCCTTGATGTTGAAGTAAAACACAACATGTACTTGAGAAAGTTCCCCTCAAATCTTCTAAACTCCATATTCTGGTTTCTCTTGTTGACTTTATCGGAACATTTTTGAACGCTTGGTGTGAAGTATGGTACAATATTCCAGTATGGAAGAAGGCAAAGTGTAAACACAAAGCGGCGTCCATGGAATGATTCAGAGGCTATTTTCGGCCTATGAATGGAGAAGATAGGAAGTGAGAACTTGGGAGAGGAATGTGATTGGTTTCACTGGCACTTCAAAGGCAACATGGAAGACTGGAGCAATATGGAACATGTTCTGTCGGTAGAAACAAATTATTATTGCAATTTACTATAAATACAGCTCGCTGGGTGTTTTTGGCAGTCTGCAAGGAAACAAACCATTTAGAAATACTACCCCAGCTGACCTCTCTTACATGAGTCTTACAAGTGTTTGTATTAATATTTCCTTAAATGGAAAAGCTGAAGTAGGATTTGTATCCAGTTTAGTGGTTTGTCTTAAACTGTGAAAAAACTGTGAGTGAATTAAACAAAATGTTTTTTTTTCCCCCTCCATTTCAATCTCTGCAGTGGAAAGAAAGCAACAAATACATTAAAGTTTTTATGATCAGTAAACCCCAAAAAGCAACTTCTACTGCCAACACACAGCCAGAAACTGCAGTTCCTGGATTGGCCACTTGAGGCTGGCGCCGAAAGTGAGTCAGTCCCCTTTGATGGTAAAATACCCAAGTCAACAGCATAAAAAGCATGTTTTTGCTTTGCAAAATCCGAGTTTGCTTCTATGGATAATCCCGCCCCTTCATAACATCTGTGTGGTGACAGATGTGCTGACAGAGGCAGCTGTAGCTGATAGCTGTCAGCTAGGCCTCAGTTCAGCTAACTCGAGTCAACGTGAAGGTAACTAAAACACTAATATTGAGGTGTTGCGTATAGAAACCACTGGATGAATCACGTAACTACATTCAGTTTTTATATACAGTTAGCCCCGTGGCCTTAATCCACCAGCTAACTGAGGCCTTTCAATGTGGAGTTGCACACTCTCATGCAGGTATGTGGTTTTCCTTCCCAGGGTTCTTTCCAAAGGACACAGCAGTGAAGCAGGCAATCTGAATTGCCTGTAGTGTCTGTTTGTACATTTGTAATGAGTACAGTTAGTTAAAGAACAGATTGTACCGAAGAAGGGTGAGGAGGGTGACCAGCCCTTACACTCAAGTCTCTAGTTACTATTCCCACTCACAAATGAAAATTGCTCACCTCATGTACAGGTCTTTTACTTCTCTCCAGTCTTCATCACTCTAAGAAGCAGTTTCATAAAGCCTCGGTAAACTTGGAGACTTCTTGATCTATGCAGCCCTGGTTAAATTTGAACCTATCTGACTTTGTACAGCTTCACATTCTGCAACATATCCGCTAAGAAGCATGCTCGATACCTGCCTTTCTGGATAGCAGGTACAATACCTAAGCATGCTGGAGAGCCCTCACCCAACTGGGCCTTAGTACCGACCTTAAACTTGGAGGTAGATGGTACATTTTTAGCCTGGAGTGTTTTGCCAGCACTTCTCTTTGTTCTGTTGAATGCAACGTATCTCCTCCATCTCTCTCACGTGGCACAGTTTTACTTCTCTCTTTCTCTCTCCATTGAGTTAACCAATCAGAAAGGAGAGACCTTTTGGAGATATGCCTTCAGTGGTATCCACGCATCATTACATGCATCAGTTTTGTTGGAAACAATTACTAAACCACTGCCACATGTGGGTTAGAAAGCATTAAAAAATGCCGTGTAATATGTTTTCCAGCACGCAGGATTAAAAAAAACAGACAAGCATATCATACACACATGAAATGATTTTTATGGTTTTAAAGAGGTCTCATCTCTGCAGGCGCCTCGAACCACCCAAACTGATGCACACAGCAGGAAAGATAAGCTCTTTTTAATGTTGGACTCAAGTTCATTGAGGTATCTTTAAACAGCATTAACATACTATTAACCAGAATATAACCATATGCAAATATGGGGAATAATTCTTGTTGAACAGTTTCAAACTAGTGATACCAGTTATTAATTTATGAGTACCCTAACTGACCGAGAGAAGATCTCATAGAGGTTCCTTGACCCACTTGGGATTAGAACTAGTAGTTTCAGAAAAACAACTCTCAACATGTTCTCATCCAGGGGCTTCAAATTACTGCTGCTCTGCTCCTGCTGTTACAGAGAAGCGTGAGATACGTACAAAGTGTACTTTGGCAGTAGTGCCGTGTCACACCAGTCACAACAGTACTGGGTGCCCAGCGATAACAGTCATCTCTTGAAGAACTAATAATACTGCATTAGGAGTTGGAGGATTGGGGGAGTAAGCCACAAGTGTACGAGCCAAGAAACAGTGCTTCATGTCTTCTTTGGCACCTTCTTTCACTTATTGTGCCCCTGTGAAAAGATGGAGGAGCGAGACATAAATTTACAAAGAAATTTCACCAAATCAGAACAGTGATTTAGCAGCAATGTGGGATATTTAAGTCTCTACACAGGTTTAAAACAGGAAGTGGAAGCAATTTTACTCCAAGGTGAGCCGAGGCCAAAACAATAAACAAAACAGAACTACCTTTCCAGAAAAGTGCTGACTAATGCTAAGTGGAAACAAACTGAGGGGAAAAACATTTGCTAAACATGGTAACCAAAACAGGAGAAAACAGTGCGCACAAAAAAAAAAAAAAAAAAGGCAGTTCAACTCTTTAACATCAGTGATATTTACATTAAAATTTAATCTATTTGCAAACCACTGGACATGGAGTTTATCTGGAGTTTACCTGGAAAGGATGGATGCTCAGCTATCAGCTAATGCTGATGAGCCTGGTTAGAAAGATGCATCTACAAACTGTATTTGTGCAACAAACAGACACAGAAGTAACACACTAATGAGCAGAACTGGAGCACACAACAATCAGCGTCAAATAATTCTATTAAAAAGACTCCAAAAGGCACCAAGAGTACCGAAGAGATCCAGTTCAGTGACTCACAATAGCAGAGGTGAGCTCTAGCAGACAGCGATTGACAACAGCTTCCTTACGAGTGTAGCTCAAGTATAAGTTCAGAAAATTGTCCTCTTCTGTTGGGTTGCTATGAATCAAGGACCAGGCTGTGAACATGCTCTTTGTGAGGACTGACTCGCTTCTGGAGCCAGCCTCAAGTGGACGTGAGAGGAACTGCAGTTTTGGCACTTCCGCGCTGGCTTCAAGTTTTAAATGGGTTTGGAAGCCGAGGAAAGGAACTGTCATTTGCTGTCATTGGCCTGCTGGCACACGTGGGCATTTTAAATGGCAGGATGCTGTAGAAGATCATCCTGCAGCAGACAGTTTCCAGGGGCAACCCAGGAACCCAGCCAATCAGGAGGAAATGTGCAGATGGACACTCAAATATGTAAAATATAGCCACACACACACACAAAAAAAAAAAAAAAAACACAAAAAAATTATTCACTTGCGTACTGAGATTCTCACTGAATTTTTACTTTTGCTTTCACTGCTTAGGATTAGGACACAACGCTACCAAGTAAGGTTTAGGAATAATTGCAGTTTTAGTTAAAATAAGACCCTTCACAGCACCAAGAACAGGCTGGAAGTTCGCACAGCTTTTTATGTGGTCTGTTCTATCGCCGCACCTTACAGATATATTACTTTACTGGCACAGAGCTGAGAGTTGGATGTGTTGGACGTCTAGCTTGAGCTCTACAGTCGGCACCGTATTTCAAAGAGAGATCATTTGGAAGAATTTAACATGATCTCTGAAGATACAGAATTCAATTAAGTTATTTGGCGATTAGACTCTGATGACCCATCATAGCAGAACGCAATCTCAGTGCTGATAGGAATTAGGACAGGACCCCCCGGAATCTAGACGCTGGTGGAGGTGAAGATGAAGATGGAGGCTTGGATGGAGCTGTGAGTGACCAGGCTGAGGCAGAGATGGGGAGGAGGCGGGTTGCACAAATAAGAGTCTGAAAGGCAGAATGACAGAAAAGCACAGATATAAAGCACGCAGAATGGAGGGTGATTGGAGGTGAGAAGGTGGGCAAGAAGATAATTGGACTAGAGCAATGATGTCAGCACTGAGTTTGACAGCGTGTGAAAGTGCAAGTGATGCAAAGAATAGACTAAGAGCCGAACACCCAGGACAGCAGGCAGATGAGTGATTACAGACTGAACTTCTATGAGCTTCATTTAATGAACTGGTGAACAAAATGAAGGCTAGTAAAGGGATTTTACTACAAATGCACAGACAGGATAAAGTTTTCCTGGTTGTTTTATCTAACTGTGAAAATAAAAATAACTACCAGAAAACTGTCACTGAATATGATTTATGTAGTTATATCACTGCCCATCTGAAAGCTTTGATCCCATCACCCTCTGCTTTTGCACTGTTAAAAAAGAATCACATCACAACCACAAAAGCCTTATCTTAAAAAAAAAAGACTTCCATGGGTGACCTGTTTGTTCTGAAATAAACTCAGAAACACACACGCTCAAACACACACGTGTACAGTGTGCACGCCAACAGGTCAGTGCTGCTATCGACATTTGATAATGGAAGTTCCAGCCTCAAGAAAGGGCTTCCATCTGTGGTGACCAGAGAAAATATTATGATTAATTAATAACAAGATTGATTGTGCCAAATGTTCCCCACAAGGTCCTTTCTTACATCCAAAAAGTAGATCCCATGGTGCCTTTTCCAAGAAAGCACTGTAAAAGCTTGGATGACAGATGCAAGTTGAAGAAAATGGCCACGACTCAAGCAGCTGTCATGAGGCATTGGTGAATATTATTTTTAATGTTTTCTAAACAACTGTCACAGACATGCTAAGTAAGTGCATGAGTCCACATGGTGAAGCTCAGCAGAACCTTGGCTGCTGACTGGAGCAGAGGCAAAAAGCTGTTACTGACTATATGTGGAAGGTCTTGCAAATGCTGTTTTTGTGTTGCATTGTTATGAATTTTAATGCAGTAATTCTTTCTTCTGCAGAATTATACATGGAATCTTTTTGGAGCTCTTTCAGTCGTGGAAACATTTTGCAGGATATTTCAGTGAGTGACACTCAGCCCACGTTGCAGGGAGCAGAAGCTGGCTTATGTCCCTGCCTGACTTGGCATCATGTAGAACTGGCTGCAGAACAGTGTGTGCGCCTGCATGCATCCTTCTGTGTGTGTGTGCGTGTGTGTGTCAGTGTTTGTATATGCGAATACACTTCCAAAGCCATTCCTGTAAAAGAAAATCTAGGTAAAATAAACACAAGTCTCTTCTTACAGCTTTTAAGTTTGAGATAAACAGCGTTAGAGAAGTTACTGAGGAAGTGTAAGCAGTTACTTTTTACTTATTAGGCTTAAAAAGTAACAATATTGGATAACTTAAAGCTTGATACCATCAGGAAATGTATTCATTATACATGACTTTTGTTATATTTTCTTTTGTTTAGCTTGAGCTAACCTTGAGTGTTTGGGGAGCGTCAAAATTGAATATTCCTTTTTATAGACGATGTGGTTCTGTTGGCCTCATCAGAATGTGGACTTCAACAAATGCTGGGGTGGTTTGGAGCTGAGCATGAAGTGGCACCACCTCCAGGTTTGAGGCTGTGTTTCTAAAGAAGAGTTGCTGCCCAAGTGAGGGAGTTCAAGTATTTTGGGAAGTGCCGGGAAGGTGGAGCATGAGATGGGTGCCAATTACCGGAGTGCAAAGCTATTGATGTAAAAGTCCGTACATGCTCCGACCCTCACCTTTGGTCATCAGCTTTGGTTGGTGACCAAAATGATGAGGTTGCAGATATAAGAGGGAGAAATTAGTTTCTTCCATAGGGTGGCTGGACTGGAGTGTGTAGCCCTAAAAAGAGGGGGTAGAGAGAGACACTGGGGTGTTAGCGTTACAACTTGAAGAGCATGAAGAGAAGGTAATGAAGGCTATACCAGTGGGAAAGGACTGAATCATAGAGGATGGTTATCAGCTGAACAACTGAAGGTAAAATGGTCTGAAATCCTAACATAGTCTGCTTTTTTCCAGGACCAGTGGGGCCCTGGTGGCAGAAACCCTGCGGTAATACATTCCCGACCAGTTTCAAAGATGAAATACTAGAAAAAAATCATTATTAGAAAGGTAGAGTTGATATATCAATTACACTGTCAAGAGTACGCTTCTAATTATTTATCACACCGGACTCTCATCCAGTCATTTTGTGTGTCTTTTCAATGCATTTTGGGGACTCACATAAGCCAGACTGAGCTTTTGTTACACAGGCCTAAAGCCCTGTTGGTGACCATCTTGCAACCATCGATTGCAAAGGAAAAATGTGTATTCCCTGGCCAGTTGTGAGTGGTTACTGGAGGTTGTTGGCAGTCGCTGTGAAACTGATTGCTAAAGCTCCATTTATGCAGGCCTAGTTAGTGACCTTCTGGTTTCGCTCTTCTGGAAACCTGTTGATGACCATATAACCACCATCAGTTGTAAGGCAAAAGTGTGTATACTGTGGCTAGTTGATTGCTGAAGATTGCTGCAGTTGCTAGCATGAAATTGGTTGCAAAGAGGTATGGCGCTGCACCGAAAACCTCCTTGCGATTGCTTTGGACACTAGCAAGTTGCCGCAGTAGTTTGCATGACAGACTTGTCTGTAAACACTTGCAATCTACTAGCTAAACAGAAGTGAAACAGTGAAAAGTGTGATGCAAACTGGAAACAAAGACTGCCCCCCTTCAATGTAAAAGTAGCGCCTTATGAAACGTGTTGGTTGGAGCAGTAAGGTATGTTGAAGGCAAACATTCACTTTAGCTCAGAGAGTAAATGGAAGGTGTTTGCAGATAAGTTGGAGTCTTCCATGCAAATTACAGGCTACTGGAGCACTCTGCTAGCAACCAAAGCAACTACCAGGAAGTTTTTAGTGGAGCACTCTCTTTGCAACCGATTTCACCCGGTAACAGTGACCTCCAGAAACCACTCCCCAGCTGGTTGAGGGATGCATATTTTTCCCCATCAACCAGAGGTTACCAGAGGATTGCTGACTGGCCTGTGTGACTGAAGCGTGGCAAAACTATGATGAAGACGAAGAAGCTGCGTTTAACCTCTAAACATCGAAACCTTCACATTGGTCTTTTGTGAAGGCTCATGGCTAGGGGCAGGGTGTGGTTAGTATCCACCCATTTGTACTGAATTTTTGTCTGATATCTTGGAATGGAAAAGCTTTTACCAGAAAAACTGTAATACAAAATGTATGAGATCCCCCGAAATGGGGCTTTAACCAGAATACATTTTGACCTGGTGTCCACTTTGGGGCTTCTTACTTTATTATTTTATAAAATAACTTGGTCTATGTATTGAACCTAAAACCAAGTTACCGGAACAAAATTATAATATCTGAGAACTGCTTTTTTTTGTGATTTAGTGGTTGTTTGTTAAGCTAGAAAAAAAAATTATTTCAGATATCATGTAGTTCAACTATGATAAATGCAGAGGAAAGTTTTCTTAGAGCACCACATCTTTATAAATTGGGTTTTACTTGGATATGGTGAAGTGACTCTGGGAATGTGAAGGGTTTTGTGTGTGTATGATCTTTCTTAAGCCAGCAGCTAAAGTAATCCTTTGATTCTGCATGATCATGGTTTGTGGCTATCTGGCCAGCGGAGCCCTTGAATAAGAGGTATTGTGTTTATATATCAGACTTCTAAAGCAAACACTTGATACTCAAATTCCTCTTTTCAAATATACATGGCTTGTGAAGAAATTGGCCTCGAGTATTGAAAACAAGCTTATTATGAGTAAAGAGAGGCAGATTCATGACTGACAGGGCTGAACATTAAACACAGAGGGTTTCCTGGAGAGCAGAAATGACTAAGAGTCAGAGAAATGGCACAAGACCCTGTTTTACACGCCTTAAATCAGTTTTAACCAGGCCAACTGCAAATATTACATGGAATGTTTTCCCCTCCTGCGACATAAGATTGATCGTGCAAAACACATAAATTACTCGATCTAAGGTGGCTTTAGAAGACATAAGCCCCTTCAGCCTGAGTGACATCACGGGCCAGACATTTAATGTACTTCAGACACCGGCCAGTGCAGTCAAACACCAAATAAACACATCTCCTTGTAATGTGGATTTCATAGGGCCCACGCTGGTATGTTTAAGCCCCGATGGAGTCTGTCAAAGTCAAAATGCATTACCAACTGGTGGTCTAGTGTTACGTGGTTTGCGTTTTCTTACACAACAAATAAATTTGTCCGAATGTCCACCAACCGCTGTGCCAGTTATCAGTCTGCTTCTGTGGGGCTATGCGTGTTGACGATACGCTGATCCCCGGTATAATATTATAATATAAAGCACATGCTCTGCTGTGGCTCAAATATTGGGGGAAGACGTCTATCCCTCCCCTCCCCGCGTTACTGTGTTCTTTCCACAGCTTTCCATCCTAGATTTATTAAGCCGTAAACACAGGTCAAGTCGACTTTCAGCACATCAAAGTCTCGTCCTTCTGCTGCCAACTTGGATGGACGGGGGCCTTCCAAGGCTACAAAGGCGCCGACTCCAGTCCTGAGAGAGGATGTGGAGCTGAATTTGCCTCTATAAATGTAATCACGTTCATTGGCTCTCTCTCTGGGATAGTTTGGCATTGCAGGTGGGTTGTGTTGCTGTGGGATGAGATTTCCATTCGTCAGTTTCACCAGAACAGATCTTTTGGGACCTTCCAGACTCCTGTTTCTCATTCGAGAGTGAATTTGGTTGATAGAAGTTTTAAAAACTCTGTGTGTGTTCAAGACGTTTTTATTTTTTCCCGTGGAGGCCTGTTGCCAATGAATGTACTTCATATTGTGCGGCTTAGAATAGCAGAAGCAGTAAACATGCAACGTTTGTACTTATTTAAGCTTGAAGCCTTAGATCATCTCTATTAAATGACTGTGATTTGTCTTTTTGTCATGAACTACAAAGCACATTTAATCACTGGACTGCTCTAGCATAGCAAACAGTCGTGTCTTTTTATGTAATATAAGAAAGAGCTCCAAAAAAATTGGGTGGTGTTGGGTGGGTGGCGGGGTCATCTAATCGTTTTGACATCATGCTTTATCAAGACTGTGTGTGATTCAGGGTCAGGCCATGAGTAACTTCTGATGACATAGCTCATAAAACCAAGTAGGTGGAAATATGAGGTGCTTCATCAATGACCACACATCAAACATTAAAGGGTGGTTCTGAGCTTTCCCTTTAGCTTTTGTGGTGCTGAGACTGTTCTGGCGTAACAGCGTCATGCCAGAATGGTGAGAGTAGGAAACCCAGCGTGAGCTCTGTCAGAAACTTCAGTTCTGAGTTCTGTCAGAAATTAGCTGCCACCTGAAAAAAAACCCCAAAAACACGTCCATTAATGGTCGACTTCCTCTGTAGTTTGCTAGATGTTTTTAAACCATCTGCACGCACGGACTGATGGCAGCGATGAGGGGAAAAGGATGTGTGTGGAGTGTGGGGTCGGGAAAGAGTGCCAGGCAGCAGCAGCATGAACTCCCTCAACATTATTATGTGTGAAACATTACACACTTAACTTTTTAATGCAGTGCCCTTCATACCTGCTGGACTGCAGGCTTACTTGTGATTCTTAGAGTTTCTAAAAGCAGAATGGGAGGCAGAGCCTTCGCCTATCAGACCCCTCTCCTGTGGAACCAGAAGAGGAGTCTTCAAACTTTCCTCTTCGCTTATAATTAAGGCTGGATCAGGTGACTCTGAGCTGGATCAGGTGACTCTGAGCCATCCCTTAGTTAGGCTGCTGGGAATCTTCCCTTGATGCACTCTCCACTAGCGGTGTGCGATATATATCGTCTACGATAATATCGATATGATAAGATCTTAATTGCCGTGTTAACAATGCGCGAGCTGACGTTATCGAGTATGCTACTGACTGGGGGAAAAAAAACAACAATCAATCAACAAGTCTTACATTGTACTGGCTTCTTAAAGTTTAAGAAGTGCATTATAGTACAATATAAGACTTTAATAACACATTTTTAAATAACGCAAATTATTATCGTTATCCACAAAATTACAGAAAATATCGAGATATCATTTTTTGTCAATATCGCACAACCCTACTCTCCACTATTCACTGTTGCATTTACACCACTGTTGTCACTCATAATGTGCTGCTACTGAGACTCTTTGTTTTGTCCTAGTCTGTCTATTCTCTTTCCCCCAAACTGCCAGTGCAGGTGTGGAAGTTTGTGATGCGAACGACATTTCTGAGCAATCTTTTAAACCAAGAGACAAACGCAGCAGAAAGCCTTCACGACAGATGTAACCGCACACTCTTTGCTATCTGTTCAGATTTTGCTCTTCTGAGTCCTCTCCAGTCGGCGCTGTATTATGTTGAAGCTATGAAAACTCGATTTCTAGCAAAAGCCACAAGCCACGAGAGAGCGTTCAACAACGAAACAAGAAACCATGTTCAGATATTTGTTTTACTTCCACCGTTTATTGTCATCAGTGTGACTCGGCGGGATACCAAAACCCAGCTACTCTGCTTTCTGTGGCCTTTAAATGATGTCTCTGTGGAGCGAGATCTGGCAAAACAAAACACTGGCCCAAGATGATTTCGAATAAAAAGACGTCCAGATTGATATGATTCCAAGGATTGGGAAAATCAAACAATTTTTTAAAAAATAAAACGTTTCAGCTTCTTCCATTGTCACTACCGCATTCACCAGATCCACCTGGCTATACAGAATCCCGCCTTCTAATTTATTCATATCTGAGGTAACGTTTTCTTATCGTGCTGACAACAGAAGTCGAGTGAAAACTAATCCAGAGTCGAACAAAAAGCGTTCCTGTCTCTCAAGTTGAGACATTCTATCAGCATCTAAAAGACAGAAAGAGCGAAAACGAGAAAATAATCTCGAAATAAAGCACTTCAGAAATCCTCTTTTCATCAGCATGATGGAACATCGGACCCGGAGCGTGGCCTGCAGTTCTCAGCCTTAATGGATTGAGATAATGGCTGGAAAATTGTTCCCAGGCACTGTCTTCGCTCTGTCCTGCTGAGTTCAGGGATCCAGGGAGTAAAATAATCCAATTTTTCCTTCCTTTATCTCCCAGACTGCAGGGAAGAAGCGAGGGGGCTTTGAAATGCCATGCCTACTTGTCATGACCCCTTTTGTGTTCCCTCCGCCCATCTGTGGACCCGGCTTTAGACGCCATCCCTTTTCCAAGGGCTCACTGTCATGGCCTCAAATAAACCTGCTGGAAGTGCCAGCCCTGTTTTCCATTTTCCTGTCGTTCTTTTTTTCCTATTTCTTTCTTCCCCACTGTTTATCAGACACTGGCCTCTCCCAAAATGAGGAGTCTCTCATGGTTAAGTGGTAGAGTTCATGCCGAGGTTCGTGGAAATTCACCAGGTCTCTTACAAACTATTGTGGTGAGAAAAAGCTTGAGTCTGATCACCGGGATGTGAGCCACGCCAGACTCCCCTGTGTCAGGAATGAGTATACAATGCGTAATAAGCACTTCTGCTGCGTGCTAAGTTGGTCCGGTCATGACATCCTTAAGCCGAGGGCTGTGCCAGCTCTCCTGTTACAAAGACAAATTGTGCATGCGGAATTTCCTGGAGTGGCTCCGAAAACGCTCCCCCGGTCTTGCAGCCAGGCACTCTGCGGGGACTTGCACTTGAGAGATTTACTGCCATAATTTGGTCCTTGCCCTCATCTCGGTTCCAGTGAAATCCTGTCAAACACTAGCTAAGCCATCTGATTAGCTAAGCAACAGGTTTCCATGAGGACGATTCGGCACCGGTGCTGGGATAGCTGCGGGGAATAACGACTTCCGCGGGAATCTCAAACGATAAGACAGAACTCCACCTTGGCAATGGGAGTCAAAACAGGGAGACAACTTTAAAGGTGAACCCCGATTGGTGTGTGCCGGGTGATGCTCGACCACAGCAGCAAGATGGGCGCACCTTATATTTTATTCTGACCTCTGCTCGTTCTCAAAATGACTTTCCTGTGACACACTGCGATACCCGAGCTGCGCTCTATCGCATGTAACTGAAGGCTCACAGATGTGAAAGAGCGGGACATGGGAAGAAAATCATTTCACATCTGTAAAGACAGTTTGATTGCCTCCATTCTCCTCTGAAAGCCAGCTCTGGAAACCTATGAACTCTTCCACAGTTAGTCATTCTTATTTGTGTATCCTCATAACTTGTTTGCTGGGATTTTTGAAGTTTTTAAACGTGCTCTAAAATATCCCATGGAATTTTATGATTCTAATAAAACAGTGAATTTCTGAGGGGTGAAAGGGAGTTATGTGAAATATGCTGAGAAGTTGTTTTAATTCTGATTTATGTGGTATTGGTACGTCTCCCCTGATGCACATTATTCAGAAACGTACTAATTTGCTGTGTTCTAAAAAAAAGAACTGCACCAGGAAGCATCACTCAGAGGCAGGAGTCTGCAGGCTCCGATGGACCGTGCCACCCTTCCAATGCGCTCGACGGTAAAATATTTGACTGCTGGGTGTTAAATAGGTTCCACGCATTCCTCACAGGCTCCTGGTAATTTACATTCCCAGTCCAGGTTTGTCTAATTACAAACAAATAAAACAAACATAGACTGAAATGGTTACATAAACAATGACTGTTGGCGTGAATAATTTTATTTTTCATCACACACATACCAAAATTTTGAAGTGCACCCACAAAAAGTGTTTCGCTAAAAGAAATCCAATGGCGTGCAACATAAAGCATCATGCATAATGCATCACTGACTGAACTGTGATGTATCCCCTCTTGTTCCCAAAATGAGCTTACTCATAATGTAGCCTTGGTGAGTCAGGGGGGAGTCAAAGTAAATGACCCGTGGATAAAGCACATCACGTCATCCCTGCAGCTTCAGCCCACTAATCTCACATTCCACTGACAGAAATCTTCCTTTTCTCCACAGATCTGGCTACTTGGACCCTCTTTAGTTTGCCGTAGTCAAGTTTTGGAAGCATGAATAAAGTCCGGTCCAAAACCATGTGAAACCTAACATATAATCTGATAAAAGTAGCTAAATAATGTCTTTGGCGACCCCTTAACACGAGGCGTGTAGTGCTCAGAGAGATTAATGTACATGTTCATTCTTCATCCAGTTATGCATCATTCATCCTGATTGGCCACGGTCCGCGGATCAAACGGCGCAGCTCATATGTTTTGGGGCGTGATGGGCTGGCTGCCTCGAGCACATGGCCGTATGAGCTATTCATCCCCCATCTGATACTGTGGGTGGTCCCTATCTCACCGATACATGACTAAGACCCTTTGTAATTTCAAACCCATTGAGAGATGCCTCGTGTGTCCCTCCGCTCGTTTGTGCCCGCGCTTAAACTCGGTTGTTTACCTGCGGCCCAGCGTAGCTCAAAGAAAGTGCGACAATGACATTTCTACAGGTTTAGTTGTCACGGAGGCTCAATGCAGTTTCCCATCTGCTGCCAAATTACTCACATATTAGATTCCTTCATATCAGTGACACCCTAAAGGACGCTACTAGAGCTGAAGGTCCTCACTTTAATGATGAAAAAAGGCAGTCAGCCACACAGGAGTCTAAGATGAAACTTTTTTTTGAATCCAAAAGAACAAAATGTGAGGTTTATATGACATGTGACACCCGCGCCGGGACTAATCCTCTGCTGGACAGAGAGACGTTCTGATTTGCTCACCGACAGTACACAGTGTGCTCCGTAACACATCGTTCTCATTCCTGAGCTGGCAGGAACAATCGCTGCTGTTACCATTGCTGTCTCCACCTGTACAAGCAGAGAGATGTTTGGGGATTTAGTGATGTTATTAAATATTTACTTATACTAAAGTAACTGATGTAAAACCACACCGATGAATGAACTGGTTATTGCTTCACGGGAACCACACGCAACCCCTGCTTTTAATATTCGAGAACAAAGTGTAATGCCAGATATTCGTTTGTAGCCCATTTTATTCTGCAGGTGAAGCATGGTATTGGGGATTTCACTTCCACAAGGGAATGCATTTTTAATTTTTTTAACGTGAAAGAGAATGTTGTGTAGAGGCCGGTCAAAGTATGCATGTTGGTGCTTACACCATCCAAAATATTTTGTCTCTTATATTTTACTAGATGAAGATAAATTAGGTAGAATAGAGAACAATAATCAGTCTTTGTAGTTTGTGTTTTTCCTTTTTGAGTTGCTCTTTTTTTTTCTTTTTTACACCACAGACTGTGACATAAAAGGTCACCTGACCTCTGCTGGTTTGCTGTTAAAGTGGATGTTGTCAGGTAATACTAGCAATGCTAACTACACTGCAGCTGTATTTCACTGTGATCAAACAGGAGCCTCAAAAAATCAAAATCAGCACAAAGGTGCCAAAAACTGTAGTTCCTCTAGTGACCACTTGAGGCCGGTTCCAAATGTGAATCAGTCCCCACAGCATAAAAGGCATGTTTATAGCCTGGAACGGAAGCTATTTCCCCTTCATAACAACTGTATGGTGTGAGTTTTTGTTTTTTTTTAACTCTATTGTCTATATTGATGTCCTGACATGTGCAGCTATAGCTGGCAGCTCTCTGATAGGCCTAGTCTCTAATTTGAGTGACTGCACTTGAGTCTTTTAAATGGAATTCAATCCCATTTTTTAACTTGAGACCAAAAAATATGTTTATTTTTGCTTCTAATTTGGACATTTTAACATAGGAGATTGGCTTGCTTTTAGACCTCAAGTGTCCATACTTGATAAAAACAAAATTCTTAATTTTGACTTTGATTAGAAGATTGTCCCCTGATAACCAACCTCAGACCCGCTATCGTAGCTTTTATGTAAAATAGCTGTTGCCGTTCTCACTGAGCATGCCGGGCTCTATGATTTTCTCAGTTTGCAGACTGGTTTGGAGCCCAGTCTGAATTCATATTTTTCTTTTTAACTTTCCATTACATGACACTTATCAGCTTCACTTTCTGTGCGGTTTTAAACACTGTGCAAAGCACAGCTTCCTACTTTCATTCTGTCTTTCCTCATTTAGCCGTCTTCTTCTGCTGACTCCCCATTCCTCCTTCTCTTTCATTGCTGGCAGTAACACACAGCAAACCCATCATCTCGGGCTACGCTCCCCAATCATGTCCCGCGATTGGAAATGGATATCCAAACAAAGCGCAACCTATCATCTTTACATTGCGGCTAATAGGACTATCGGAGGGGTGTTTCCAATAACACAGGCACAGCACTGAGTAGCCACACAAGTTCACAGGGAGGTCGGAAAGACCACATAGGAAAGGGAGGGGATGTGCAGGAGAGAGAAGCTGAGAGCCAAAACGAAGAAGAGAGGGGTAAACAGAAGGACAAACTTTCACTGAGTCTTAAAAGCTGATAGATAATACAGTCAGAGTCGGTGAAAGCTCAAGACTGCCTCTTATTAATGCAAGAAAACAAAGTTCATTGACCCTGGTGTCAATGTCCTTACTGCCATAAATGAGAGCAGCATTACAGCCAGCAGGAATATGCAGATTATCACTGATAAATTACTTACTTTAGTTTAAAGTTATCAGGGATTGTCTGTTCAGAATAATAATAAAAAAATGAGGTTAGGTTTAAAGGTCGTTTACTTAGCTTCACATTGCTTAATAGCCTGTCCTCATACAGTTCTCATATATGCATATAGAAATTATTGGTTGCTGCAAATATTCTTCCTCTCAAACAGAGGTCCGATGACCCGCTCCACCTCCTGAGCCGCAGTCACCCCAAAGCCACGTCTTAGCTTCAGCTCAATTTTGGAACACGCACTGACAAAGTTCATCTTTGTGTTGTCATTGAGTGCACAAATGCATCACCTGGTAAACTACCGTAGCCTACGGCCTAATGGCCAGCACGTTACGCTGTTTTCTCCTGCCTGACGCTTTGCTGTCGGGATTAGAATTCCTTTCAGTGTTCCCGGTTTCATTGGGGGAAATGATGAAATAGGGCTGTGCTTGAATCAGGGTGATTCCAAATTAGGTGCAACAAACGTGGCCAAGTACTAATTGGGTCCCATTCCAGCCAGCTCACTCACTGTTCTCAGTGAGCATCAATGGCACAGACAGTGTTTCCAGTACTCTTGGTGTCACAATGTACCCAACACTACACTGTAAAAATGTACCATTTATTGGATTAATTCTTTGGCGGCGACCAGTCTGAGAACAATCAAATAATTCTGAGGTCACGACCTCGTTAGTAGCAAAGTTCTCCATTTTGGTTCAGCAGGATTTCTCACGTGATGCGTGATGTCACATTCAGACCTTTAACTGTTCCTCTGGAACGGACTCGGGCAGGGATTGCAGTACCGCATCTGAGTTTGCATCGTTCATACACACAGACCTGCAGTATTCTTCTGAACAATAGGTGTCGCCACGCTGACAAAACCTCCACATCGGCGCTGGTGCAGGAGAAGAAGTCAAAACCAGGCAAAGAAATCGCAGGTTTTTTTTTTTTTCTCTCAATGTTTTTCCCAGAAAGTCTCAGTCCAGCACACCTGCAGAGCAGCACCCTCCTACAACAGGTACAAGGGGCTCGTGTTTCACGCTGCCTCTGCCTTTGGCTATCACTCGTAATGCTTTGGATTTGCACACAGAAAGCAAATGTGCGTCCTGGTTATAGGTCAGCAGCACAAGCATATCTCCTGTCTGGCTGCTGACAGCAGAGTCTCCCAAATCAAACACACAGGATGGAAGTGAAGCAGGTTGAACCAAAACAGCAGTTAAGCCGGTTTTTTGTCAGTGCGGTGAAACTGAGACACATCGAGCTGCTCTGCGTTCCTGTCACACTTACTTTTGTACCTCTGAGAGAACATTTGGTTTTCAAAACCGTCGACAACAATATGTTTAAGACATTACTGGTCACCGCTTGTTCTTTCAGCATATACGCAGCATAACGTACATAATGTATTTAGGCAGGCAAACCCGTCCTTTCATCATTTCAGGCCATCATAACGAACTCTTTAAATGATCCACGGGACACTTTAGTTTGCGGACGAGCGAAGAAGACGAGAGAAATTGTCTGGCGACGCTGCAACATATTTTAACCATCTGCTCCTTGTTCCCAAGTCACAGAAAAGATATATTACATAAGATGACGTATTACATCAGAGACGATTAAGTTACCTATGTATTTTCTCTGCGCCTGTTGCTATGATGGAGGGCGCCTGCTTGTTTTCGAGAGCGCGTCGCCCCTATAGCTATCTTCCTCCTCATGCAGGTAGCCCCGAGGGAGAGAGAATGGAGCTCTTTGACAGGAAAGAGGAGGGGGAAACCAACCACCATCTAGTGCCTGTGCCTGGGCTCATTCTGTAATGAAATGGCCTGTGTCATGGAGGCCTTGTCCAAACAATGGGCCTATTCAACCTGGAGAGGAGTCACTGTCAGGACCAGGCTGAATACGATACCTCTGATTCAGGGCTGCAGTCCCTTGTACTATTTTTTACTCTGTCTGCTGTCGCTGTTGCCGTCCTCCCCCCTCGTTTTCGCTCTTTCACCTTCTTCCCTCTGATTCTTTGCTGCCTGTCTTTTCTTCTTCCTTGGATGTCAGCCTACAGAAAGATCTCCAAACACATAATGTGGTCGCGTACGTGTTTTTAGTCACATCATTGTTCACATGCCCATTGAAGCCATTTCGGTTTTATGCATTACTGTATAATATTTCATGCTATTAAGGTTTTTTGGTATTTGCTTTTTCAGCTCTTTGGACCGTTTGAACCAACTTAAAACAATTGAGCAGCCACTTGGAATTATTTGATCTAATTTCACCCTTCTTTGTTAGTTTTTAAACTGCTTCATACCACTAATAGAGAAAATTGTCCATGGTTAAATTGTAATAGGAAGAAACCCAGAAAAGACAGGAGACTAGCCCTGCATTAGCATATGGACATGCTTCATACTCACTACAAAAATCATGACATTTGGCCTTTTGTGCATTTTGAACCTCACTCTGTCCAAGCAAAATACCTTTGCTTAACCCATTGCACCCCGACATCATACTTTACAGGAATCTGGTTTCCCCTCAGACCACTTTATTAAAGATCATTTTGTCCAGTTGCCACAAAAATATCGCCTACCCCAGCTTTAAGATCAAGTACGTTCTAGATCAGGGTTTTAATTTACGAGCCACGTAGAGGCCAGTTTAATCACCAAAACTATTGGCTAATAACAAAAAAACTCCCAACAACTTGAAATTGTTCATCTTTCTTTTAGTGTAAAAGAGTCTGAGCACATTCTGAAAGTATTCTCGTTTAATGAACCATCAGTTTATAAAACCGGCGATCTCTTAAGAAAAAGTGCAGTTTCAACCACACATCTCAGTTTTTCTACACTCAGCCAGTCCAAGTCATTACAAAGAAATGCTGCTGAGGAAATCAAAAAACATCAGCGCGGCTCCACGGGCTTAAGCGCATCCCTTTGGTGTAGTATAGCAGGCAATGGGTAATGTCTTTTCAGTGAAAAGGCTGTAAAACGGGATGATTCAGACCTCTGGCTCGGACGAAATTAAGACAAGCATTCTCATTATGTGATTCATTCTGTAACTTGCAACAATTCTTCTTACTGTGAAATACGGTTTTGGTGATTGGTCAGATTTGGTGGCCTGTTCTGGACCCTGAACCGTCTTTTTGACATCCCTGTGCCGGATGGAGTGTCTCAAGGGGGGGAATACAGAAGTATTTATGTTTAGTATTTATGTTTCGGTCTGTATCTGAAACCTGAGTACTCTCACTGCTCATGCGTCACTGTGATTTTCATATGATGGTTTTTCCCCCTGGAATGTGACAGCTCTCCAAAACCTTAAGAGAATTTCCTGAACTTTGAAATCGCTTCGATTCAAGGATAAACTGATTTCAATTTGGAGGTCAAAGGTCACTGTGAAATCACAAAATAACAATTTCTGGCTGTACCTCAAGGATTTTCATGGAAATTACAAACTTTCAGGTGGTTACTATGAAAAACTTGTAGCATTTTATATTTTAAGATCAGGTTTGCTGTGACATCCCAGCGCTCGCTTTCTGTGCGCTTAATAATTAAGAGACAAGCAGAACTCAGCCAGTCCTACAGACGCAGGGTACTCGTGAATGCTTCTGACCGAACTTTCAGAAACAGACTCAATGAGGGTGGCATGAGGGCCCAGCCCAGCCCAGCCCAGCCCAGCACCACGCAGCTCAGGTCCACCACTCTTCAGAGCAGGTTCACAACAAGCACATGTGACAGATGTGAAAGAAACTGCAGATGCCATGGCAAACGTTATGCTGCCTGCATCATCATTCAGCATATCCAGTTTGGTAGTGGGTCAGTGATGGTCTAAGAAGGCATTCCCTTTGAGGGTCACCCAGACCTCCATGGGTTAGCCAGCAGTACCCTGACTGCTGTTAGCTAGGTTATAAAACTCCCAGGTCCACTGTCAGACCTTATGCTGATGCAGTGGGCCGTGGGGTCTTCCTCATGTGGCCAAACTGTGTAGGCAGCTCCTGCATGACTGGCCCTCATGTTCCCCAGACCTGAATCCAAATGAGAACCTCTGGAACGTTAAGCATCAGAAGCAGCCAAACAGCGCCACGGACTGTCCAGAAGCTCGTTGCATCAGTCTGCGATTTCAGTCTTCAACTTTGATTTTTGGCGTGACTTTGAATGCAGAGATCAGCAGAACACTCAAAGAATTGATGGTTTTGGTTTCCACTGAACATTTTAATGTAATTTAATCTCAACAAAATTACACAATGCACGTCGGTAGAGACTGTCCACTTTAATATTTAATTCAAGAGCCGATGTGTGATTTAAGTGTTCCCTTTGCAAGATTACGTTTTTTCAGCCTAACGCTCTACACTCAGCGCAAAATCTCCATCTAGCAGAATCTCTCTGTGCGAATCGCTGGCAGATTATCTCGTGTCAGTCACGGCATCCAGCAAACGGCACAGCAGAAGCAAGTTACTGTACAGCTCTGCCAGAACTCACAATGCTTAAATTCACAGTGTTAGCTTTTAAAAGAAAACCTTGGTTTAACACAAACCCCATGTCAGAGGACATTTGGAGATTTTGTTTCTTCTTCAAAAGTGGCGCGAGAACTTTTGACGAGGAAAGCAGAAGCTGAAACAAATGTTCTGTAAATTGAATCAGCAGGATGTTCTGTTTCCAAATAAACGGACATTTGTGTTAACTCAAATATATGCCTCTTTCCCTGTGTGTGTGTGTGTGTGGGTTCGCGTATGTATGTGCAGAGGGGGGAGAGAGAGAGAGATTGTGTGTGAGACAGAGAGAGAGAGAGACTATGGGTGCTTTTGCCAAGTGGGGTTGCATTAGGAAAAAAAAGGCTAAATTACACAGTCAGGCTCCAGGAGACACTCTGGCTATTTGTTAAGAGCGTTTTATCAGCATGTCAGACGGCCATGAAATGGACTTCTAATTAAATGGCTGCGCTTGGCTGTTGGCTGCACACCACTTTTGCAAACAATCAAGAATAAACAGCCGTGAAGTCCTAGAGAGACAGGCATTGGAAGCTATTAATGAATGACTGCAGGATATTTTTTATCAACTTGAACTGGCGTGGTTTCGTTTTTCCTCGTGCCTGAAGGTATTTTTGAAGAAATGGGAACAGGGTCTTTCCTGTCAGTTTATAATTTGTTTACAGTCATCTAATCACGGGGAGCCACAGACTTTCCTCGCTACATTACACAAAAAGGCGGCCTTGTGCTGTATGAATAAAATGAGCTTGAGGTGAATCGCTAAAGCCGCTTCCTAATCTCCAAGTCAAGGATGCCATTGTGGATGCGCTGCAGTTGGTGTAAGGCAAAACCCGGATTGCGCTGAGCGTGATAGAGCTGTTCAACAGGGTTAAACACACAGCGCAAAGATACGGCGAGTTGGAACGCTGCAATCTGATCCCAAATTGTAGAGAGAAAGCTCAACTGTGCACCTGTCATTATGCAGGAGGGTGGCGGCGGCGGTGGTGGTAGGGTGATCGGTGGGGGGGGGGGGGGGGGGGGGGGGGGGGGGGGGGGGGG